>OY978007.1:4054612-4654612 GCA_963854515.1 Pandemis heparana
ACAACAAACTTAAGCGAATGATTCTGTAGTTATTTCATGTATTAATCGCGATAATTTCAGAAAGCATAAATTTTCTAATGTTTTATAAAATGAAGTAGGTAGGATAGGTTCCCGAACTTGTGACGTGCGGCCGACATACATCGCGTCGCGAGCCCTACTAGTTGCCAGCAGCTTTCCGGCAGATTGCGCTTGAAGGGTGGGGTAACTCGAATAGGTGCGGGGCGGAGCGTGGCCATTCTGTACGTTAGTACTATTATATATTCTGTGCTAAGGGTCCTTTATTTTTATTTTTAACGTAATTTTTTTTATATGTTGCTTTTAAGGTAGCTTTAAACCGCTGTTGTGATATTTTCAGCGTTTCAAAAATCGGGCCTTTGGTCCCCTAGGCAAACCCCTCAAACCCCCTAAACTCCCCAAACCCCCAAAAACTACCCTCATTTTATCCTCAGCCTAAGTTCAGCGTTATCGTATAAAACAATGCGGTACTTCATAACCCGGATAGAGTCATACAACCCGTTATAAAATATGGTTTCAGAAGACACTTATCTCACACAAAGCCTCCATTTCAAGAGCCTCGAGGGTCGATTAATCACTTTTCTTTCACGAAAAACGTGTAACAATAGCCTTTGCCGCAGATCGGTGTTTTGTCCCGCTCTGTCTAATGTAGAATAGCTGGGGAGCAACGAGACGGGGTAAGAAGTTTTTTAAGTTAAGGTGTGGGTTCCGTTAAAAACAGCTTCGATAGAACGCTTTGTTGTCAAAAAGCTGATTTTACCATTAATGTATGACCTGATAATTCGTGTACTGTATAAGAAACACTATTATTATTATTATTTCCACCAGTTAACCCGTCTGGTC
The DNA here is from genome assembly GCA_963854515.1 of Pandemis heparana. Classification (NCBI taxonomy): domain Eukaryota; kingdom Metazoa; phylum Arthropoda; class Insecta; order Lepidoptera; family Tortricidae; genus Pandemis; species Pandemis heparana. Next base: position 4,055,471 of record OY978007.1, read on the forward strand.
GTTTGCCCCTCTTATATGTATAAAAAAACATTGAAACCTGCACACATCTGCAAAGCAATTCAATGGTGTGTATGAAGTACCCAAACCGCACTGGGCCCCGTGGGAACTATAGCCCCAAGCCCTCTCATTCTAAGATGAGGCCTGTGCCCAGCAGTGGGACGTATATTGACCGTCTAATCCATGCCTATTAGTTACTAGCTTCTGCCCGCGACTTCGTCCGCGTAGAAGTAGCAATTGGTATGTTTATCGCTATCCCGCGGGAACTATACAATTTTTCGGGATAAAAAGTAGCCTATATCTTAATGTAGGGTACCAGCTATCTTCGTTCTAAATTTTATCCAAATCCGTCCAGTCGTTTAAGCGTGAAGAAGGAACAAACATACACACTCACTCACATCGTGACATCGTCACTCACAAACTTTCGCATTCATAATATTAGTAGGATACCTACCGAACTTATTCACACACACACATACATCTTTATCAACAGTAGATCAACAGCCAAGTTTGAACACTAACTTGGTTTTAATTTAAAACTTTGTCTTCTATCTGAAGCTCACAAACAATCCGATTAATGTTAGACATAGATAACTGTGAATAATCTAACTTTAAGTCGAAGGAGTTTGTCGAGTTTGAAAACACAGCATGTACTGGGTACCATTTTCGTCATCGTCATCATCTACCTATACACGTCCCACTGTGCACAACCTCCTCTCAGATAACATTAAATTCTTTTGTCGGCAGTCAATAACGGTGCATTATTTTTAACATTGAACTTGGCTATCATTTCACATTTACTTTTTTGATGGGATTTATCTCATAACTGGCGACCCGCCCCGGCTTCGCACGGTATATTATGCATGTATTATACATATAAACCTTCCTCTTGATTCACTCTATCTAATAAAAAAAACCGCATCAAAATCCGTTGCGTAGTTTTAAAGATTTAAGCATACATAGGGACATAGGGACAGAGAAAGCGACTTTGTTTTATACTATGTAGTGATAGTGATAATACATAGTTATAGCACGCAAGTGGTTCAGTTTACATTCACTTCGCGCGTTCCCAATTAAATGAAATATAACCGATGCACGGTGCAGTCAATAACTAAGACGGCAAAAAGTTAATCGTGCGTCGCGTGCGCACTCGCTGCACTCGGATCATCGCAGACTCAGACAAAACTACTTAATAGTCGATATACAATTTATTAGCTGCAATCTTGATTACCGTCTGTCACGTGATGTTAATTTAAATGTACATATTCCGTATGTACAATTGTCTTCCTATTAGCTGCTGCCCGTGACGTTTGCGCAGAATAAAAATATCAGGCAGCATGACTTTTCTCGCATTAAGACGTCATGGTAAGGCCCCACCCAAGTAACACATCAAAGCAGTATAACGGCCGACTTACAGCATTTCTGTATCGTTTAAGCATTTTGAGTTAGTTATATAGTAGCATTATAAACGTCTATACGGCTACTGTAGTGCTTATTTGGGCACAAATTATACAGCTTTAGATCCTACATAGGTTGTATAATTGCATTACATCGCATTATATTAGCATTATATTAGCATTATTGTGGTCAAAGTAGGTGCCAATCGCATTAAAGAAGCATTATTACGGTCAATGAAGTTGCCAAGTGCATTACAGAAGCATTATACTAGCAATATTATTGATAATGAAGATGTTAATTGCATTACACAAGCATTAGACTAGCATTCAAATGTAGTAAAAGAATGATTAGAGCTATTGAAGTGTTCACAATTAGAACTTAAATAAACCCTACATCATTGCAAAAACATCTCTAATACCAAACAGTACGTTATAATTTATTAACGTTGAATTTATAAACTACTTGTTTCGTAATATACTTTGACAATATAGAATGAAGTGACATAAAGGTTAGCGTCAAAGAAAATTGTATTAATACTGCAAGGGTAATAAGTTTTTGACTCTTTTGTGATTTCATGCCTTCAATTATTACTGCGCAATGTAGTTTACTGTAAATGTCTATACAAGTTTCATTGAAATTTTTCACGCGCCTTCGATATTTTGTAGTTTTGATATAATATGGTAAATAAATCTATGTGTGAAATAACCAAAACAATTGTGTATTCCTAGTATAGAACGAATTTTGCATAATTAACATAATAGTAGTGGTTGGACAGTATTCAGTAAAATTTAGTTATTATATAGGTCTATTTTTTGTTTTGTTGATCACATAATTATAATACTAACGTAAGTTGCTTTTCTTAAATATGGCCGACAAATGGTTTTAATAATGCATTAAAATGAATGTATATACGGCTTTACACATTACAATAACTCACGTGTATTTGATTAAAGAGCTGTTAGCCGCACAACAGAACTCAGTTGATCTTTCGAATGCTAGCATTACATTGATTCACGTTTATGCTATTAAGCAGCATTAGGCAATATCTTACTACTTAAAAATGCTATTATAAACCCTAAGGCACTAAAAACTGCTGAAAGCTGTATAGCGAATTAACGTGGCATGATAATGGTTCATGTTTATGCTATTAAACAGCATTAGGCATTTATTTACTACTTAAAAATGCTATTGTAGATCCAAATGCACTAAAAACAGCGGAAAGCTGTACAGCTGCGTTGTGGTTTGCTGCACTAAAACTATAGGCTTTACAAAAGCATTTTGATATGCCATTATCTAACCGTTATACCGTCTAATGCATCATAATGGTTTTGAAATGCCAATATAAAGCGTCAAGATGCTCGGTGAACTTATATAAGAGTTTATACGGACCTTAAGTTCTACATAAGTGTACTATTCGTTTGTTAAAATGCTTTCTGTGTTACTTGGGCAGTATGCTTAGTGTAAGTTTTCGATAGCGAAATACGTCTCGATAACGTTTGCGGTAAACTGTCAAATACTATGAGATCTTTGTTGCCGTTTCGATCCGCAAGTGGCGCTGCCAATTATTCCATAGCAATTGAGACGTTTACGTGAACGCGTTCGAGACGTTTTTATATGCGAAAACTTACACTAGAGGCTCTGTATGCTTAGTGTAAGTTTTCGGTCACAAAAAACGTCTCGATCGCGTTTGCGTTAAAATGTCAAATACTATGAGAACAGTTTGTTGCCGTTTCGATACGCAAGTGGCGCTGTCAATTATCCCATAGTAATTGAGACGTTTACGCGAACGCGTTCGATACATTTTTCGTGTCAAAAACGTACACTAGAGGCTCTGTAGGCTTATTGTCTAACTCGCTCGCAATCGCCATCGTGTTCATTTTGACAGTTCATGTATGGGCTGACAATTGGCATCGGAATCAGCTAGCTGTCACATTCATACAAGAACTGTCAAAATGAACACAATGGCGGTTGCCAACGAGTTACACAATAAGGTTTTAGGTGTCATTTTTAGTATAGATCTGACAGCGAGCGAACCTAAACTTAATCAGAACTGAATCGCATTAAGACGTCATGCTAACCCCCAAGTTACAGAACAATCAGATGTTGGCCACACTTATCCCTAATAGGAATCTATTCCAGTAGTTTTTGAGTTTGTCGCAAACAGGCAGACAGATACGGCAGGTGACTTTGTTTTATAATACACTTGCGACCCGACCCGGCTTCGCACGCTATATTATGCATGTATTATACATATAAACCTTCCTCTTGATTCACTCTACCTATTAAAAAAAACCGCATCAAAATGCGTTGCGTACTTTTAAAGATTTAAGCATACAAAGGGACATAGGGACATAGGGACACAGGGACATAGGGACAGAGAAAGCGACTTCGTTTTATACTATGTAGTGATAGTGAATAGTGATGATTTTGGCTGCTCTTACAATAGTACATTACTGTAGAGGCTGGGAAAGAAGCGTTTGCCGGACGTATAGAGGTATTGTTATACTCATGTTCAGGTCTGCTACTATTTTGAGCAATGCAAAAATCAAACTAGTAAGTCAACGAAATCAAAAGATGCAGTTATTAAAAAAGTTGATTGCTTACTAATTGTCGTGAAATCAAAACCTATAGGGTACTTCCGGTTGTGTCAGAAAGAGCAGTAGGCTTATTGTCTAACTCGCTCGCAATCGCCATCGTGTTCATTTAGACAGTTCTTGTATGAATGTGACAGCTAGCTGATTCCGATGCCAATTGTCAGCCCATACATGAACTGTCAAAATGAACACGATGACGATTGCGAGCGAGTTAGACAATAAGCCTGCTGGGTACTGCAGGCTTATTACGTAACTCGCTCGTAATCGCTATCGTGTTCATTTTGACAGTTCTTGTATGAATGTGACAGCTAGCTGATTCCGATGCCAATTGTCAGCCCATACATGAACTGTCAAAATGAAGACGAAGGTGATCGCGAGCGAGTTACGTAATAAGCTTGCTGTATGCTTAGTGTAAGTTTTCGGTCACAAAATACGTCTCGAACGCGTTTGCGTTAAAATGTCAAATACTATGAGAACAGTTTGTTGCCGTTTCGACCCGCAACTGGCGCTGCAAATTTTTCCATAGTAATTGAGACGTTTACGCGAACGCGTTCGAGACGTTTTTATATGCGAAAACTTACACTAGAGGCTCTGATCAACGTTACGAGGTGTAACGTAACTTGTTACACAGAGAGCATTCATGCAGTCAGTAGTTGTTACGGGGAAGCCAGCGAGCAAAAGTACTGACTATTCATGGGTAACAATGTAACATTACACCCCGTAAGTGATAAAGACGTGATTTATGTAATGTAACGTAATTTTATATCTCTATTTAATGTATTACTAGACTGCCTACATTTTACTTAGGATCAGGGTTTGGCTTAAACTGGATTATTATGAGAAAAACGGGACTTAATCACGTAAATACGGGTACGTATTATAATACATAAAGTTTAAAATGTATAATGGATTAAAATGCATATTGGTTCAAATATATATAATACGATTTTCTCAGAAAATTGCAAATTAAAAAAAATTGTTATAAACTAAACCTAACCTTAACTAAACTAATCTATAGCTTACACTATCAAAAAAGTAAATCTAGCTAGTAGTTTCACAGAAAATGGAATTATATATTTTGAACCATTATGCATTTTCACCTAATATTATACATTTTAAACTTTATACATTCTGATCCGCGCCCCGTAAACACAGCAGCCCTGGTGAAGAAACTAATAATAAAGACCAAGTGCGGGTAGTTAGGAAAACCCGTGCAGCTAGAAGATGTTGATACTCGCCACTTCAGTCCTCTCCGAGACCATGAATGCAAAGTCGCGTCCGAAACGTCGAGGTATTTACAAAAAATTATTTAGTTTACGTGATTAAGTCACGATTTCTTATAATAATGTGTGAAAATCGCGAGTTTGAATCGATACATTTATTTACTCAAAGTACGAACCCTCGGTGAGCGAGTCCGTTGGCCAGGTTTTTTTAGTGTTTACACTAATGAGTACCGTGACAATTAGTCTGTGAACGGATAAGTATCTACTTGATTGAATTGAACATTGTTATGTTTGGTTGTGAGTATTTGCTTTGCATTACATTACACATCTGATTTGTCAATCACTGAGAGGTCTCCAATGTTGTATGTGATGTGACTTCGTATAAACAGTGTCAAATTTTGTGCACATTATATAGGACGAATGACAATGCAAATACAGTCAGCAAAAAGCATGAATTAAAAACCGGTCAAGTGCGAGTCGGACTCGCGCACTGAGGGTTCCGTACAAATTCGCCAAGTTATTATAAAATCCAGTCTTAGCAGAGCCCTGCTCTTAAGCAAAATGTAGGCAGTGTGAGGTCATTTTATATTGGTTATTATATAGACAAACAAATAATCTATACATATAATAAAATTGTAACAGGTCGATGTCTGTACATAGGAAATATTAAAGAAAAAATAAACTAAGGGGCCTCTATAAGAGCCATAGAAGCCAAAAATACAATTTTTAGAATTTTTGTCTGTCTGTCTGTCTGTCTGTCTGTCTGTCTGTATGTTTGTTACCGCGCTACGCAAAAACTACTGCACCAAACTGAATGCGATTTTTTTTATTGTATTGCTGGAGGTCTAACTTAAGCTCCCATGTCGCGTTTTTTTCGAAATTCCACCCAGAAGTCGAGATATGAAACAAAAAGGGGGGGTCCACCAAAAAATTTTTTTGATACATTATTTATTGGGATGCGAAATGAAAGAGGAAGAAGTCCTGAGTTCAAAAATATAGTACATTTATGTTATAATAATACTAAGCAACAGAATAATAATAAAGTTTACTTTGGGTTAATTAGTTCCTCTATTTGTTAATAGATGTCGCATTATGCATGACATTTTTCCTAAGGCTAACTACATAAATGAAGTATTTATCTATTTTCAGGCTTCTGTACTTCAAAATTTGTTGTCCGTCTGTCCATCCGACCGTTGGTCTGTCAAGACCCCTTTTATCAGTAACGCGTAAAAGTTAAATGTATAGGTAATCAAATCATAATAAAGTTTTTATCTATTGGACAACAGATGGCTCAAGTTGTATCATATTTCGATGTGATTTTAAGTATGTTTTTATTTAATGTAGAGTTTATTGACATTCTAAAAATATACTTAGTTAATTTGAAGCAATATTTAAAAAATATATCCGATTTAAATCAAGTTTTTTCTGCAATCATATTATTTCATATGTGTCCAATAGATGTCGCTGTAATGGAAATAAACAAGGTATCGTTATGCTGTTACAATTTCAATAAGAAACTTTTAAAGATATATACGTAGGCTGCTACGCGTATTTGTACCTCTACTAAACTCTGACTGGGATCCCGTTTGTTCAGATCATTCATGAATTATGAAGGTTGCTCTTAAAGTATAGCACACACAGCTAAAATCAAATCTAACTGTAACTAATATTGTTTTTATATGTCTTCTATGTCTGTCTATATAGGATTAGGCTCCGCAAACACTGGATGCAGTATTCACTTGCCAAATTTGTAAGGAACCCTCGGTACGCGAGTCCTTCTTAACCAATTTTTATGAAATTAGCTCAAGAGATAGATAAATAGACCTTAAGTTTAAAAAGTTTAGGAAATTTACTTACACTCTTGAATGGGGGTGAAAGTTTGTTTGAAAATTTATCGTTTGAAGGACATTTTATTTAAAAAAAAAATACGGGGTGAATTTGCGTATAGGACACTTAGCTAACTAACAAATTAACGAACAAAATCTTGAAAAATTACTTAGATATTTGATAAGAAGCTGAATATTGGAAAGGTTTATGTGGATACATACTATTAATGAATTATGTGATGGTACGCGTGTCTGTTACTTCTTCACGCTTTAACCGCTGATCAGATTTAAACGGGTATGGATGGATATAGTTATGTTCCTAGGAAGGACAAAATAGTTTTTGATATCAGTAATTATCCTGTAAGGATGTGAAAACAGGGGTAAAATTTACTACGAAAATGCGATACTTGAAGGATAATATATAATTTGTGCTCTAATTGATACTTTGCCACTAAAAATATCCTACCCAAAATTCTAATTCCACGCAGACGAAGTCGCGGGCAAAAGCTAGTAAATAAATAAAAAAACTACTTACTAGATCTCGTTCAAACCAATTTTGGGTGGAAGTTTGCATAGTAATGTACATTATATATTTTTTTCAGTTTTATCATTCTCTTATTTTAGAAGTTACGGGGGGGGGGGCACACATTTTACCACTTTGGAAGTGTCTCTCGCGCAAACTATGCAGTTTAGAAAAAAATGATATTAGAAACCTCAATATTATTTTTGAAGACCTATCCATAGATACCACATACGTATGGGTTTGATGACGAAAAAAATTTTTGAGTTTCAGTTCTAAGTATGGGGAACCCCAAAAACTAATAGTTTTTTTTTCTATTTTTGTGGGAAAATCTTAATGCGGTTCACAGAATACATCTACATACCAAGTTTCAACAGTATAGCTCTTATAGTTTCGGAAAAAAGTGGCTGTGACATACGGCCGGACAGACAGACAGACAGACAGACAAACAGACAGACATGACGAATCTATAACGGTTCCGTTTTTGCCATTTGGCTACGGAACCCTAAAAATGAAATTGTTGACGGAAACTTATTGAATGATTAATTCCATCCTAAATATTCTCATTATTTTAATAACCATTTCTTTCTTTATCCTAACTTTTCGTTTCTCCTTTGTCTATGCAACTTCAAGATTATCCAAAAGCTATTTTACGTTGGCAGAACACTTAGGATAGGATATATGACTAGACTATACAGGGTGTAAATGGAATACGGACGTTCAATTAAATAAATTTAGGGACATTTTTATTCGATAGTAAATTGGATGAACAGTAATGGACAACTTATTTGTCCGACCGTACCAAGCAAGTACTGGTGGTATGCGTGAAATTATCTTCGTGACATTTTAAGCCAGTTAAAACCAGTTTTCTATTAACCTAGACTAGATGTCAATAATACAAAACTAATAAAAATTTACGTATACTCAAAAATAAATGGAAATTTTACCGTCTGCCTTATTTCCGCAGCTCCTTTCGTGTCTAAGATTAAAATTTATTCAAATTTTTCGCTGCGTAAAGCACAGATCAGTCCTCTTTCTTTTTCCTTCCTCTTTTAAAAAGAGACTCCAGTTGGTTTATTGCATTTACTTTAATTAAGGCCTTTTAATCTCGACAATATTTTCTCTTACTTAACAACATTTTATGTGTATGTCGCTACTAGCATTTGCCGGCGAATTTGTCCGCGCAGAATATTTGTGGTGACTCTTGTGTCATTACTTAAATCACGTCCTTATCACTTACAGGGTAGACAGGAGCCTAAGTTAACAGACATAAAGGCCACGTTTAGCATAATTGTGGGCGTAAGGTGGAAAGTGGAATCAAAATAGTGATGGGTTGCTAGCCGCATCGCCTATAACATGATTCCTAAGATTTTTTTTGTGTCATGCCTTCAAATATTAGTCTGTATTTGTGTTTGTGTTGTGTTATTTTTGTATTTGTGTTTTTTTTTCTGTGTTTGTCTGTGTTTTGTTGTGTTTTGTAGTTGTGATTTTTAAATAATAGTTTGTATTTTGTTTGTATTTTGTCTGTGTTTGTCCGTTCTTTTGTTTCGTTTGATCCTCAAGGAATACGTCTACCAAAATACCAAGACGAGCGTTGTCGTTTTCCTGTATGAAAATTAAAATGGCTATTCGAACGCAGAACCGGCAGAAGTGCAAACAGCAGATTAGGCTTAGGCAGCTTAGATTAGGTTTTAATGTTGAAACCTCCACGACGCCCAAGACGCGTACCGCACTGGCCGCTTACAAAAAACGTACGTATTATCTATATTGATGGACCTCTAACAATGTGAGCCCTAGTACTTTTGCTCCAAGACTCGAAAAAAAAAATATTCAAAAATCGTACGCGATTCATTCGTATTTCAAAATAAGCTCTTAGAGTTAGAGGATCTGATATCCTGTACTTTAACTCTCCCTCCGTCTTACGCTTGACGCGAGTTCAACATTTTTTACCCATCCCAAAAAGTGCACAACGCGCTAAAGAAGTTTTCACTTCAAAATTAGTTCTCCCACATTTCGTTTTTTTTTAATCTTTGCATTTTTGTAGACTAATGTCATCGGGCTGGACCTTTAAAACTTTCTTGTCGATTAAATAAATTAATACTCGTCAGTTTATCACTTGGAAGTTTTCGGGTTATATTTTCTCCAGAAATAGCGTGAAGGGTTGAATGTGCCCTTTTCAGTTGACGACATGGGTGTGGCGGAATAATACAACTACAGTAACACTGTAAAGGAAATGTAGGGAGTTTTCTAAAAGATATTTATGGCTTTTTTTCCACGGAACACATTTAGGCGTCGACCTTTATGAATTTTTTCCACAGTGGTCAATTCGATCTTGATGTAATTTAAATTGAATCTTGAACATACCACCTGTCAAATATCGGTTTGAAGGGGCCTTACCATGACGTCTTAATGCGATTCAGTTTAGGTTCGCTCGCTGTCAGATTCATACCAAAAGTGACAGCTAAAACTTGAACTGAGTCGGAATTAGTACATCATGGTAAGGGTGCGTGTCGGGTTACCTCCACATGTGGCCAGGAGCAGAGGCAAAAGGTTCGTTTCTGGATCCGTCCGGGGGGAAGAGCAGTGCTTGTTCCGGTGCACCCTGGGCAACGGCTAATAATTTCCTGGCAGTATCTGAGGGATATCATTGACCGTTGGCTAAGAGCCCGATAGGGGGGGAGGGGGGTCTTTGACCGTGTTACCGTACAACGTTGCCGACATTTGGTCACAAGATTTTATAATAAAATTTTTACCCTGACATTGGCGAAGTGGTCGTCGCTATAACGACTTGTAACGCCACAAATAAAAGAAGAAGAAGGAGACATCATGATAAGACCCACTCTAGTTCAGGGTAAGATTAAAAAAGACAAAACTTATTCTGTTGTAATGAAAGTAAAGACATACTTTTGAATCGCTAGAAAGGGGTAAATACGTATACATTTTTAGGATTTTTAATTTCACCATGCCCGTCGTCAGTCTGTCAGCGGGTCAGCTCAGACTCTTAACACAGGAAAACTTGAATTTGCCATGAGTGTCAATAATTTGACAGGCGTACAGTTTGAAATATCGGTGTATACTTATTTGTAATATTGACATGGTTAAATGTCCGTAAATACCCCACGTCATGGCCGAAGTTACCCCAACATGTAAAGCGAACAAAAGACTGCCACCTAACCTCCTCGACAACAGTACGGTGACTCTAAAAGAACGAATAAGGGTTATCAAGCCATTATCATATAGATACATTTGTCCTTCGTCACATTCATACACAATGTACGGTATATATGTAAATTTGTTTGCTTTCAATCTACTAACTGGCTGTCCGAAACACCACGCGATCCCCTAAATTGATAACGCAGATAATAAAATCACAGCGCGGCCGGGCAGTAGACACAAAATTTCCATTACATCAGTGTGACGGTGACAAACGAGCAAATGTGGCAATTTTAAGGACTACGTTGTTGGAGTGATACAGCTGTATATTAACGCTGTGCACGCTAACTTAGTGTACGACCTGTAGGCTTACCCCCTTATTCATAAACGCACTATAGGCCTCTGCTAAGTTAGTAATCGTTTGTCCTTATCTGTGAAAGGTAAATGTCAAAGTGACAGATAAGGACAAACGATTACTAAGTTAACAGAGGCCTATAGTGCGTTTATGAATAAGGGGGTTATTGTCTAACTCGCTCGTAATCGACATCGTGTTCATTTTGACAGTTCTTGTATGAATGTGACAGCTACCTGATTCCGATGCCAATTGTCACCCCATACATGAACTGTCGAAATGAACACGACGGTGATTGGGAGCGAGTTAGACAATAAGCCTACAGAGTACGCTCGAGCGGAGCGGGGCGGGGCGTGCGGCGTTCATATTAAACTTAAGCAAATGTATGTGCGTGCACACTTCACACTGCTCAGAGTCCTTTGCCGCTACCCGCCCCTCCTAACGCTACGCTGGACGCTCGCCACTCGGGCCTTACACTTACGCGACTATGACATACCCGATTTTCTCTAGTTTGATGTTATTTTATCCCCTTCGTCTTCTTCAAGGTAGATACACGGTTGTGGCCTAAACTCCGGCGTTTCTGACGCCACAGTAGTGACGCTGCGACACAACGACAGTACGAACAAGGGTCTCTGCGAACGCCACTCTATTGCTGTGTGTTCATACATAGGTCTTTATCCCTTAGGAGGTAGACAGAGCCCAGGGCAAAGACCTTAATGCCACGTTCAGTGATTGTGGGTGCATAGGCGAAAATGGGTTACTGCCGCTTTGGCTATAATATGATTTGATTACTAAGATTTACTGCCATTCTCTCGATGGGAGTTTACGATGAGCGCGGGAAGGAAAACAGCTGGTAGCCTGGTACATTCTGTTTTTTGTTTGTGTGTTCATACCTACATCCCGTCATATTTTTATAGAATATAAGTACAGTGTCTTTGTACTCTGTCAGTGGCTCTGAGGTACTGTCTCAACAGAGAACATATCTTATGTCACACCGAAATTTATATCCCAAAAACGAACGTACAAGTTTTTTATAAGTATCTTCAACACACTGGTCACACCATTCACTAATGCGCCTTTGACAATTCACGAGCAAAATTGAATAAAACCAGCGAACACTGGATGTTCGGCGTTCGGCCTGAATGCTCTAGGCTACCTACAATAACCACATGCAGTGCCCGCAATAATTTGAAACTTTTTTTAACCCCTGTGCGTACTGGGGGGCTACTACGAAATTCGATTTTCGAAGTTCGTGTCATACCGTCCCTCACACTCTCAAATGAATGTGTATTAGTATGGGCGAAACGGCAACAAACGAACTACGAAAATCGAATTTCATAGTATAAGACCTGGCCACTAACTGTGTAGCGGTTCGATTTCAAATTTGTTTTCTTTCCTTTTGCTTTTTTTTATATGCTTAAATTCAGTATTGCCAGTACCTAGTTTTCATTAGCGTAACCTGATTTAAAAGACTTTGTGGGATAGATGACAGTGTTACCACTTTATACTGGTGAGGTATTTTAAACTTTGTGTATAAAATTGCCTGTATAAAAGCATCCCTGGTGACCTACTTAAACTCGCATAACGCCCGCCTTAAATACTCATGTAAATTCCCATTTACTTTATAAAATAAATATAATTATTTTTAATTGAAAAAGTCCTATAAAAACATTTTGAGGAGCCCTTCCAAACATATTAGCACGTCTTCCATACACATGGAATTTATTAAAACGCGATTTGGGCGTGTCATGGTGTCCGGGTTTAATTGATAGCCCTTGAAGCAATTATATTAAGCTTGTAATTATCCTGTAATTATTGTGGTATTACGGAATAGAATAATAGTATTAAAATATAAGCTGGGCTTATTGAAACCATCTTAATTTACGTAACTTTGCGCGGTATTTATAAAACTCTAAGCTGTATAGGATCAATAGGAACGTTTTTTACTGTCGTAATAACAGAAATAACCGGTAATTTATTAAATAAAAACATGTTAACGTTATTTTTTTTGCAAACGTCGGTCACATTTAACGTTGAATAAATATTCTTTATTTATTTATTCACATGCCTTTTTAGGCGACTAATTTTGTACAGCAAATGTTTGTTTATTTACAAATGGTAGCAAGAACAAAGTACAATTCGTAAGAGAAGGGTGATAGGAAATAAAATTAAATGTCTGTACACCGTCGAATTGTAATTGATAGCCAGTTGAGGCAATTAAATCACAGGGTTCAGTCATGCTCGTGATTACCGAGCCATTATAGACGAATTAATGGGCGAAGGATTTAGACAGGAATACCAGTTGAAGAATAAGCTGTATTGATTTACGCAAAGTTACTTATATACAGCTTTAAGCTGTATTGATATGTCTAAAGTGGATTCAAAGGTGACCAAGTTTTACGAAGAACTGTTCAGTGTCTTAGAGGAGTCACGAAAACACGAAAAAACCCATGACTTAACTTAACTCATTTTTGCCTCTAAACTGATCAATAAAATCGATTTAAATGTGTTCGCGAACTCAAAAATACTGAACGGATTTTAATGTGATTTTCACCAATAAATATAGAGTGACTCACGTGTTTTGTTTAAATTGGTTGAAACTACATAATAATTGTTGGTAGGTAGTGTTGGGAAAAGAAGCTGCCTCGGATGCAAATCTCAATTTTGCGCGGACGAAGCCAACAGCAAGTAAAAATAAGCATTAAGGAATAGACGTACTAACTAGTAGAATGAAGACAAAATTTGCTTTTGCCAGAGCTACCCTTCGATATAAGTAACCAGATTTGTAGGCGGGGAAGGTTGCTTTAATAATTTCAATCAAAGATAACTCGATTTGTACCGTTCTAAATTTAAACGTAGGTACACTTCATCATGAGATACACGGGGTGTCCTTCAAACGACGTCACAAAAGCATAATTGATTTAACGATCCGCCAGCAGGTTTGAGTTACGAGTGAATAGTATAGTTTTTAAGTTGGATCTAAAATATTAACACAGTACTTAAAAGGTACAACTTTGGTTGGTAGAGATAGTGTCAGGACTGGAACTACTAACCACTGGAAAAAAAAACGTAAATTAGCTGTTACCGATCTGTCTCTTTTTATTAATAGTTAGTAACTGCCTTGTAAAAAGTCATTGATGGAACCTTTTATTTGACTAAAAGTTTACGTAAGTTTACATAACGTGTAACAGGATTTCAGATCCTGGAGGGGCTACTCCGAAATTCGATTTTCGAAGTTCGTATCATACCGTCCCTCTCGCTCTCAAATTGAATACTATTAGTGTGAGCGGAGCGGCACGAAACGAACTTCAAAAACCGAATTTCGGAGTGTAAGAGGTGCAACTGAATTTTGACAAAAACTTCACTTTCGCTGGATTGATTTTTCTAACGGCAAATCAATAATCAGATCGTCAGCGGCTGAATTATCGCCGAAGAGGATCGACAGCCCGCCTGACCCAGCTAGGCGTCCCCACCCAACATCATCATCATCATATCATCAGATATCATCAGCAAAAAAATAACAACAAATATTAGGTACTAGCTTCTTCCCGCGACTTCGTCCGCGTAGAAGTAGCAATTGACATGTCTATCGCTAACCCGCAGGAACCATGCAATTTCTAGCGTGAAGAAGGAACAAACATACACACTCACTCACTCACATCGTCACATCGTCACAAACTTTCGCATTTATAATATTAGTAGGATTTCTACTTTGATTTCAGGGACATCCTGTACGCCTGTTTTGGGGCTGTATTTTGCGATCTCGCAACAAATGGTGCGTTCCTAACGGAAATTACGGAAGGGTTGATGCGATCAGTTTTACACGGCAATTTAAGTCTATCGACGTCGATAGTTTTCAACTCGAAGGTTTTTAACACATAACTATCGTGAGATTGAAACATTGATTGGATTGATGAGGATCCGTGTTCGATTCCCGGCCATAGCTTTTACTTTTCTGAGTATCGTTTAGAAATATTATATTGATTATTCATTGACGTTTGAAGGGTATCACCTCTTTTCTAAAATGATTATGCACCGCAGCGTATATTGTGTATAGGTTCAATAGATTACGTTGGGGTTTTTTTCAATTTTAAATGTAATGCCTTGTTTTAAGAATCATATCCTGCGTGTTATAGTATTATAATTAATTAGTTTTTTTAACATAAAATAATATTCGTTCGTCCAAGTCAGTCATCGCATGTTGTGCGTGCATCGTTATGTTTTTTAAGTTTTAAAGGAGTGAAAATGTTTTATCCTACTAATATTATAAATGCGAAAGTTTGTGACGATGTGACGATGCGAGTGAGTGAATGTGTATGTTTGTTCCTTCTTCACGCTGGAACAACTGGACGGATTTGGATAAAATTTGAAATGTAGATAGCTGGCACCCTAGATTGAAACATAGGCTACTTTTTATCCCGGAAATTTGCATAGTTCCCGCGGGATAGCGATAAACATGTCAAAGGTCGTAGCTGTCTAGAGTCGCGACGTTAATAATTATTGCAGAATATACTATTTACATCAGTTCTTAAGTCTAATTCTACGCTGACGAAGTCGCGAGCAGAAGCTATACTTCATTTAATTTAGAATGAGAAACCACAATAACATTATATTGCGTCTGGTCAACTATTTCTTACCAAGAAAATAGTACCTACAGTGCAATAGTTTGGCAGTCGCAAATTAAAATTGTTTTAATGTCACTTTATTTGCGTGGCGTCAATTGTTACTCTAGTACAAATTGTTAAGAGATTACAGTTCACGGGCCGCAATATAATGTTGTTGTGGTTTCTCATCATAAATTAAATGAAGTGTATTTAGGACTAATCTGAATAATTCGAACATAATATAGACGGCTCTTTTTCCAAATTATTTTAAAATATTATATCAACCATATAATCGCCAATTGTAAAGCAATTTGGCAACGAAATTGGCTCCGTTTATAATTAATATGTCAGTCAATCCTGAATCCTCGATTTCTCTAACATTATGAGCATACCTGCCGAACCTATTCCGCGCATGATTCCCCAAGGCGGTGTCATTCGGAAATATAAATATCATAGCCCATGTACAAAGGGAAAAATGCGGCAAGACGGGCACAGATCATTTATTTCCGTCTCCGAGTTTCTTGGGTTGCCATGTTGAATGAAATCTCTGTATAGTGATCCTGTTTCTCTGGATGGGTAAGACTGTAGACTGAAGAGTATCTGTAGGTATTGTTTGTATTGTTTTTAAAAAGAATACCACCAACATGCCACACATAATATATGTTACTAGCTTCTGTCTGCGACTGCGTCCGCGTAGAATTAGCAATTGACATGTTTATCGATATATCGCGGGAACTATGCAATTTTCCGGGATAAAAAGTAGCCTATGTTTTAATCTAGGGTACCAGCTATCTCCGCTTCAAGTTTGAAGCAAATCCACCCAGTCGTTTCAGCGTAAAGAAGGAACAAACATGCACACTCATTCACATCGTCACAAACTTACGCATTTGTAATATTAGTAGGATTATGAAACGGCTTACTACCGTGAGACTGAGGCGTATTAAAATTGAATACACACAAGGCACTCACCTATCTGTAGACGAGCTGGTCCCGACATGTTATGCGCCTCGTTTGTATAATTTTAATAAATAAGATACGACCAAAGGTTGGTTTAAATAAAATATTTATACAGTTCCTTGATAGAGCACTTCGACGTATCAGGCAGAAGCTTGGAATAGAGCGAGTTGATATTGGTATAAGGATTAAGCTTTGAGATAAGCCGTTAGTAACGTTAGTTGAACGTTTTTATACACCACAGTTTAATGTTACTTTGAATGTGTAGTCGCGCGTGTAAGCAGTTGTGTGGAAAATGGGTGAAGACTAAAAAGTAACACACGGTTAAAGTTGCGTTAGTAGGTAGTTATATAGCACTAACTTTTTCCATTGTGACACAAAAGTTACAGTTGCCAGCTAACATCTTGAATCAGAAGTGAATTTAGCGTCTCTTTGGTATAAAAGTACGTTTGCCGTAAGCTGTATCCATACAAATGTATGACTAATTTTCGTGTCACACTGTAACGTAGCGTAGGACCCCAGACTCGGTGGAGCGAGGATCTTCGCAAGGCGGCAGGCAAGAGCGGGATGAGAGTGGCCGAGGTTCGTGCTCAGTGGCGTGCCATGGGAGAGATGTCCAGCAGTGGACGAACATAGGCTGATGATGATGATGATGATGATGATGATGAATGGAAAAAGTTAGTGGTCATTTTAACCACATACTAACGCAACTTAAACGGTGTGTGACTTTTTAATCTTCACCCATATACAGTTTTGCAGGTAAAATTGGTTAAGGACACAATGTTGTTACTTTAGCTTATTGTATAACTAGCTGTTGCCAGCGACTTCGTCTGCAAAGAATTCGTTTATCGCTATCCCGCGGGAACTAAGCAATTTTCCGGGATAAAAAGTAGCCTATGTGCTATTCCAGACTTTTCTCTATCTATGTGCCGAATTTCATCCAGATCCATTGGGCCGTTCTGGCGTGATTGAGTAACAAACAAACATCCATCCATCCATCCATCCATCCATCCATCCATAAGATTAGTAAGATAAGACTAACGACCCGCCCGGCTTCGCACAGGTGCAATCAGTATGTACCTATTATACATAATTATAAACATTCCTCTTGAATCACTCTGAGGAATTATATATTCTGTGCTATTTATTAAAAAAACGCATCAAAATCCGTTGCGTAGTTTTAAATAGCAGACAGCGGAAAGCGGCTTTGTTTTATACTATGTAGTGGTGATATATGTAGTAAAGTTATTTGTTATTTTGTTTTACCTAATAATCTGTATAGAACGTTTCTTTAGAATAGGTAATTAAGGTAATGTGGTAGGTGCCACCATAATCATTTTTAAGAAACATTTGAACACACTCAAACTGTCATCTGGAAACGATTTGTTGGACATAATTAAGTCAGTTAATTTAATGGTCTTCAACAAGTACATTTTGGACGCTTAGTTTAGGAGTGACCAATTGCTATAATAAGTATTGCCATCTCCCTTTCTCTCTAACAAATTATTTTGAACGTTTACTGTTGCCCGCGACTTCGTCTGCAAAGAATTCGTTTATAGCTATCCCCTGGGAACAATGCAACTTTCCGGGATAAAAAGTAGCCTTCTGTGTTATTCCAGACTAATCTATTTCAAGAAGAAGAAGAAGAAATACATTTATTGACAAAACATTATACAGTACTGGGGCCTTACCATGACGTCTTTAATGCGATTCAGTTTAGTTTCGCTCGCTGTCAGATCCATACCTACTAAAAATGACAGCTAAAACCTGAACTGAGTCGGAACTAAGACGTCACGGTAAGGCCCCAGTATCTTTGTTCCAAATTTCATCCGATCTGTTCAGCAGTTCTGTTGTGAGAGTAACAAACTCACAAACTTCCGCTTTGTAAGATTTTACAAAAGCGGCAAAAAAACATTGTTAAAAATAGCCAATTCCTCTACAATCCTAATGAGAAGCCGTTAGTACGAAGGTGAAGCACGTAAACGTGGGATAGGTAAAAACTTGCATTTCAATGAACCAAGCAGAACTTCAGAGAGAACGTAATAGATTTTGAAACGAGCCGAGTAGAGATTGCGATAATCGATTATACGTGTTGCGGGAATCGAGTGAGCGCTGAAGCGATTGGAATCGGAAAATGAGGGATTGAAACTCCAATGGGTTAGCTCAGGTTAGGGCAACAAAAAAAAAAAAAAGGTTAGTCTATAACTTATAGACGATGTCCGATCGCCTTGATTTAAAAAAATATGTAAGTATCTATTTGAACTACCTATTTGAAGAGTGTTGCTTTTCCTTCGTCTATTCTCAAGCATGAAAACTTTCGGTGATTGTGTGTTTCAAAACTGAATTAGCTTTGATTTTTTTTTCAGATATAAATATAAAGAACTTTTCCTATGCGGCTAAGTTTTTATTTTGTTTGTTTTTCGTTAAAATCATTTTTTGAACGTCCGAATACGGCGTTGAAAAAGTATTACGAGTACTTTCGGGACGTAAAAAAAAAGGGTAAGTAACACGAGATATAACAACTTATTATCTAATGTTCATAATATATACGCTCACTTTATATAAACTCGTTTAGTATAACGTTTACTAGATATAATGAACGAAAATTATAATCTTAAAATATCTAATTTTGTAAGGTATAACGTTGTTTATATATAATATCAAAATTGAAATAACGATCAAAGCATATAATGTTCATAACAGCTAACATCAAAAAGCATAATGCACAGTTGTTTATTGAATTTGCTATGTGGTTAGGGGGTTTTCTAGGTGGTTATAAAAAAAATAACTAACACCAAAGGCTAATGCGGGAGCTTCGCTGCGCTACGCTCCCGCATTAGCCTTTGAACCTAACCTATCCGAATCGCTTCCGCTCCGTACCGTCTTGCTCGCTCGCTTCGCTCGCTCGCCGAAAATTAAACAATGTCTTGCAGCTGTTTCAGTTAGGTTAAATGTTTGTTATGTTAAAAGAAATTAGTCCATATAAATCTTATACAAATTGAAGCTATATAAAAATAACGTTATATAATTTAAGCCTTATACGTTAAAAAATTATACTTTTTGCTGTTATAGCTAACGTTCATTATATCTTGTGAACGTTATTATTATGAAATTAGATATTTTGTAGTTATATCTCGTGGGACGCACCCAAAAAAAAATGTTTTTAATTACCTCGACGTTTCGGCCACGGTGCAGTAGCCGTGGCCACGAGCAGACTGCCATGTAGGGTATCACTCTCGTTTAGCTGCGCGAGTTTATCGAACTACCCGCACTTGGTCATTATTTTGCAATGGCACCATATCAATAAATACCTATGTGTGAAAATCGCGGAAGTTTCAAACATTATTACGGCATTGGCGGCATTTGACGACCGGATAGCCTAGTGGTTAGTGACCTTACTATGAAGCTAGAGGTCCCGGGTTCGAATCCCGGAAGGGGCAGACATTTGTATGATGAATACGAATGTTTGTGCCCGAGTCATGGATGTTGTATGTATATAAGTATGTTTATCCGTTGCCTGGTACCCATAGTACAAGCCTTGTGCTTAGTTTGGGACTAGGTCAATTGGTGTAATTTTTCCCATGATTTATACATATATATATATTGAAATTCGTAAGTAAATGTTTGTGATTTTCGGTTTCTAGTTTATTGATAGAGGCAGGTAAATCTTGAGGTAAAAACTATTCGTTCTAATGTGATTATCCAGGAGGGAAACAAGGGAATACGTTTGTTTGAAGAAACGCCTAGCCGATTTCCTCAAGTGAAATTGAAACTGAGGCGAAAACCGAAAATAGGGTATAGGAGCTGAATCTATCGCCAGTTTTTAGACAGTTAAACAGTTTTATTTATGCATTATAAATTACGTAAACGTATTTTTTGTCCTGTAAGTTTTAATTTCAGCACAAAAAAGCCATTTTAAGAGTTGCTCATTCTAAAAGGTTTTCGATTTAAGGCAAATGAAAAATATAAAATGTTGTCAATTCATTACTCGAAACAGGAATTTATATGTATTTATACATAGATAGAAAAAATTTAAACGACACTGAAAATTCTAGAAATTTAATTTCTAACGGGTAAAGCCGTAAAAATAAGTACAAAAAATCAAAAAGTAAAATTCTTGATTTATTTGATAATGCCTATCATTTATAGATAGCCAAATCCCTAAACTTGGAGAATTTCGACAATGTGTTTAGGGATTTTAGCATATTACTGTCGGCAACCCTAGGCTGTAAACACACTTGTTGACCTAAGCGAGTACAGAGTAAGAACTAAGGTCATTTGCATCAACCTTTCAAGCTATGCGGAAAGCCTATTGTGTCCCACTCAATCAAATCATTGCCGCTTCCTTTAGGAACTACCCAGATATCTCGTCTACATTTGATTAAAATATTCCATGAAATATTTACCTTTATCAAATAGGGCCCAGCCTCCTCCTTTTTTTTAGTCGGTTAAAAACAAAATCGCTCTCCGCTGTCTGTCCAGGTATGCTTAGGAAGGTTTATTATAATTCTACGCAGACGAAGTCGCGGGCAGAAGCTAGTGTTAATATAATGCGTGACAACATTTCATCTAACAAACTGTGCTACTTTTGTCCTCTCGCTGATAAGAATAAGAATGACGACAAGAAATAATTGATCCAGCCATCTTGGAATTTCAATAGACGACTTTGCATTACATTAATTTCCCAACAGCATAACCTAACCTAGTACCCTAAGCACGAGAGCCTCTAACTCGCACGCTACGCCATCGTGTTTATTTTGACAGTTCTTGTATGAATGTGACAGCTAGCTGATTCCGATGCCAATTGTCAGCCCATACATGAACTGTCAAAATGAACACGATGGCGATTGCGAGCGAGTTAGACAATAAGCCTACTGAGCTATCAAAGCGATACCCACTACCTGCTCATTACGCGTGACTATAATGTCCAATTTGTTGTATCAATGCAAATTGCTTCAATCCATTTAGTTAAGACGCAATACGGGCCTTAACAGGACGCATCCGTTCCTGAGTCTAGGCGAGGCAAGGACTATTCCTAAGGTTACCTATGCGTCATTTGTTTTGAAGCTTTTGAGAACGAGGTTCGACCAATATACGGCCTGAGATAGCACGGTCAGGGGAATAGCCGACCGATTAATGTACGACCTGGGGCCTTACCATGACGTCCTAATTCCGACTCAGTTCAAGTTTTAGCTGTCATTTCTAGTATGGATCTGACAGCGAGCGAACCTAAACTGAATCGCATTAAGACGTCATGGTAAGGCCCCTGGTCCCTTTGTCACCGAGTCGACATTTGTCGGTGACCATCAACAATTCGAAACGCAATGCGTTTTTGTCGATTTTTCAAAATGGCGGACCCATAAAGGTTGACACCGTAAGTAGTTTCGTAGAAGTTTCAAGATTTCCAAAGTCGCAAGTTCACAAAGCCGCTATTATAATTACTATGCGTAGTATTTAATTAATGTTTGATTTTATATCCACTTTCGCTTTCATGACAGGTACCGACCACAAATAACATATTCTATCTTTTTTAACCCGGTAAATCACTACCAAAAAAATATCCCGTGCGGAATTCACGTAACCAAAATTGTCTAATTAAATATTGTAATTAACAATTACTTAAATATACTGTTTCTAATCACGCTTAATTGCGTGTGATTTTGATTTAATTAAAATTATGCATAGGTGCCTAATTAATACATACATACATAAATTACGTCTTTATTACCTAGTTAATAATAGAATTAAAAGTGAAATTATTTTACCAGCGGTATTTATTTAACACATTCGTTTATGCGAAAAGGTAGATTTTTGGACTTCCTTCTAGTCCACATCAGTATGCTTTCTGTAGAACCGGCCATACACGCTAGTTTTTAACCCATGTGTGCCTGCACAGTTCATTTGTTTTGTGCAGGCATAACTGATTTCTCCTATCAGGATCGATAGAGCTTGTGATGAGAATGTCGAACCTCGGACCACCAAATATTGTAATGTATTGTATGCAAATAAATTCAAAAGTATTGAAACTCTGTTCAAAATCCATCGCAGTGCCTCTGGCCCATATAGTCAATCTATCAATAGAAGAAGGCGTTTTCCCAGATAGGCTCAAAAAATCAATTATAAAGCCGCTGTATAAAATGGGCGATAGGAGCAATATGGCTAACTATAGACCAATTGCACTGATCCCCGTGCTTTCTAAAATCTTTGAAAAGGTAATGTGTGAACGGCTTACCAACTTTTCGGAAAAATATTGTCTATTGCACGAAAGCCAACATGGTTTCAGAAAGAACAAATCTACCTCAACCGCTGCCTTCACACTGCTTAAAGATGTCATGGAAAGAGTGGACAAAGGTCAGCCGGTTGGTGTGTTGTTCCTAGATATGTCTAAAGCTTTCGATTTTGTATCTCATGAAAGACTTCTTAGCAAATTAGAACTGTATGGGGTACGAGGCAATGTCCATCACTGGCTAGAATCATATTTAAGTAAAAGAACACAATGCACAGAAATAACTAGGGAGGAGAAAGGGTCCATGGTAAAATACAAATCTAAGTACAAAGCTAATGAATTCGGTGTTCCTCAGGGAAGTGTCTTGGCGCCGCTGCTCTTCTCCTTTTACATCAATGATCTTCCGGATGCTTTGGATTATCCTTCGGTGTTGTTTGCAGACGACACCTCAATTGTGGTGCCCTGTACGGATGGTCAAAACTATGAGAATGAAATTAATCAGGTTCTTTCTGAAACGGTGCTATGGCTGGAGAGCAATAATCTATCAATAAATATCACCAAAACTAAGCATGTACAGTTTCGTTCAAGTAGAGGAAGGACTAAGGAACTCAATATTACTTACAATGACACTCCTGTAAGCAAAGATAATAATCTCAAGTTCTTGGGTATCCATATAGATGAATACTGTAATTTTAAAACTCATGTGGAGACTGTATGCAATAAATTAAATAAATTTGTCTTTCCTTTGCGAAAGCTGACACAAACAGTTTCTCAGCAAGCTGCCTTGACGGCTTATCACGGCTACGTCATGTCCACGCTTCGGTATGGCCTTGTCATATGGGGTAACTCCATTGATTTACCAAAAGCGTTCATCAAACAGAAGAAATGCATTAGAGCTCTTTTTTCATTGGAGCCGTTGGAGTCTTGCAAACCAATCTTTAAAAAACATAACCTTCTGACCCTTCCTTCATTATATGTATATGAAGTGGCTGTGTTTGTACATACTAATAAACACTATTTCAAAAAAAATTGCGATGTCATAACATACAATGACCGCATTTCTAGACAACGAAACTTGCTAGCGGTTCCTAAGGCACACCTTAAACAAACTACGCGCAGCTCCTACTTCATGTGTGTGAAAATATATAATAGGCTACCCACTGACATCAAAGACCTGCCTTTATGTCAATTCAAGAAAAAAATATTTGTGTGGCTATGTGACCAGTGCATGTACTCTATTAAGGAATATTTTACTTTATAAACAATAATTAATGTTATTGACAATTATTTGACCTAATGTAGCGTATAATAATAATAATTATGATTAAGTAACTGCATATTGTACACTGAAACCTACCAACCACCTTAAGATATATGACTTTATGTAAATAATAATTGTAATTAATGATTGACAAATTAATTTCATGATAATACCAGGATAATTTCTATATTTTTATGATTGATAATAATCACTAAAATTGGAAATTTTATATTTTGCATGCTGACTCCAGCAGATATTGGCGCACTTTTAATATATATTATAACATCTACATTCTGTAACCCATATCTAGCAAATAAACCATTTCATTTCATTTCATTTCATTTATGTACCTATACCAAGTATCAATTAAAACGTCGAATAGTTACTTAAGTAGGTACTTGTCTTTTCTGGATCTCGTTAAAAATCTTCACACAGTACCGAACCCCACCTAAAACTACTTTCCGACCCCTGCACTAGAGGCTCAGACCGAATAAGTCGATTACGACATCGTAAAACTCTGAAAATGAGTTCAATCTCGTACAGAAACTCCCAGTCCTTTGACCTTGTTCTCGACATAATCTCGACATACTTAATCCTCGTCATAATTCTGGCGCTACCCCGGAAATTATGCGGCTCTAAGTTCCTCGAAACTCCACACATACAAAACAACCACACACATTGAACATGTAAATACTCCTTTGTGCGATACAACTATCGACTATTTCGCTTCGTGGTTATTACGAATTTAGTGGCTAGTTATATAAAAGCTGTTTATACGATAAATATCAGCATCTGTTTTGTCTGCTAGCCTAGATAATCATGTCATCACGGCCACATGTTTATAATTATAATGGTTCTGTCGCTACACTCATGATTGTGACTAACAATGTTCTCGGAAATAGGATACTCCAATCTACCCTTAAAATACCGCAGAGCAAAATAAGTGGTAGTACCTATAGACTTCAGGCAGGCAACTCAATGGTCCCATGCCCTTGATTAGAGTAGACCGAGGTTTTTCAGCGCCATACGGTTGACAGTTTCTCCTCCCCCCGTCGAGTTGCTTCCCGCCCTGTGCCACCTGATCTTGGCACCCCTTGTCATTGGGCGCATAGAGCGGCTGCTCCAAATGCTCTACCCTAGGCTTGGACGTAGAACGATAGCTTAGAGAGCGG
The DNA here is from genome assembly GCA_963854515.1 of Pandemis heparana. NCBI lineage: Eukaryota > Metazoa > Arthropoda > Insecta > Lepidoptera > Tortricidae > Pandemis > Pandemis heparana. The sequence continues at coordinate 4,080,751 of OY978007.1, forward strand.
AGCAGAGACGTGCAGAATCGACCAATCACATTAGTTGAATTCCACATATCAACCCGTTCCTTAGGTACATTCGTCACTTGATTGATTTCATGTAGGAAGCGATATTCCATCCCACTTTTACCTACGCGTAAAACTTACATTTAGACAATTTTACAAGTTTACGTGTTGGTTAGTCATGGAAAAATTCGCGCAGATTTAATAGATACAGACGCTTGACATTTCTAGAACGCTCTATCAACACAAGAGGCTTTAATGTAACCAAACACTTCACTCATATTTCTTAAGTATTCGGCTTCGTGACGTGAGTCTAAATATAAACAAGATATAAACTGTTAATTGAGGACCTCAGTTTCGACTCGTCAGCTGTTTCTGAAGAGACCAAACCTTGAAAAATAAGGCGAAACCGGGTTCACAAGTCAGCCGCCATTTTGTTTGTTAAATTGGGACCGTCTATTTTCAGACATGGTATAAATAAAACATATTTCAATTGGGATAAACTGCAAAATATTGCTACTAAATATCGTCAGAGTTTATTTGTAACATTGTTGTAGCTACATAGGCATCGTAAACAAACAAAATGTCTGCCAAAACGCGGCGTGTCACTGCGTCTTCGGATTTTATGTAACAAACTGTACACAAAGTTAATTTAGGTACAGCATTAATGCAATCCATTTCAAACTTTACTTACTACCATCGTACCATTTACTAGTTTCCTTCTCATTACAACATAAGACATCTTGAAGAAATGATTCATCACTTTTAGCTGAAATTGCCAATGAATGTAAATCGTGGTCACGAGTATCAAGAAGTATCGTGGTTGAATTTCATAAAAAAACAATCTTAAGGAAATTTCCCAATATGTTGTAATCCTTATCATACTGCATGCTAATAGTTGGAAAAGCCCACTCGTTACCCAGTTCTGGGAATAACGAAATGAATTAAACCCAAGAGCCAAATTGGCTCCGCTGCCAAATAGCAAATCAGAAGATCCCCGTAAAAACATTTCTTGGAACGGACAAACTGCACTTTAGAATAAAATCGTAAATATGATGCTCTGGTTCTACTGCTTTGTGGATTGGATGCTTGCTGATAGAAGAAAATAGAAGAAGGAAGACCGTGTCTAAGAGCATTTAAATAAAATAATGAAGAATATAGATGCTATTATCAGAAGATGAAAGAACTGTGAAGAATGGGCTGGATGAAACAGCACCGACAAATAAATCTTCTAAATAAGTACGATGTAAGTATGTAAATGTGAGATAATAATGTATGAAAGAATCCTACACAAACAAACCGGTTTATACCGGTTTAGCGAAACATGGTTTAGGCTGATAAAGTCTTACTGACTGAGAGGACTGAAGTGTTTTTGCTGCCCGACTGTGACCACGATTTGTTTTGCTCTAGTCGATGTTTTGGTCAGTCTTCATATGAATATCGATTTAAGATTCAATGTCATTAAGCAAGACAACTGACAAAGAAGAAATAATTGGGAACAGTAGCATGCGGCGTCGAGGAAAACTCTCTGAAACCCTAAATCAGCGTCCAATTTTATTTCCGAAAGCCCAAACCACTTTAATCCAAACAACGATACTAACAAAACTTCCCCAACGTTTCTTTCAAGTCTCTTATTTATTTTCCATCTGAGCTCAAATATTTACACTGACCTTTGCGGTGTAATTAGGTACCCGTTTTTAATTGGACGATTTAGCTAACTAAAGTTTAACGTTCGCATCGCAATTTCTTAATCGTGGAAAGCTCGATGATTGATGATCAAAGTTGTTAAGGTTTGAGTGTTTTATGTCATGTTTATAATTTTCGTGAATTTTGAGGTTCAATGTGATTTTGGAACATTGTTTGAGGATAAATAATGTACACTCCGACCCCCTGTTGGCTAATAAAGATATAGTATCTAATCTAACTAATATTATAAATGCGAAAGTATGGATGGATAGATGGATGGATGGATGGATGGATGGATGTTTGTTTGCTACTCAATCACGCCAAAATGGCTCAACGGATTTGGATGAAATTTGGCGCATAGATAGAGAAAAGTCTGGAATAGCACATAGGCTACTTTTTATCCCGGAAAATTGCGTAGTTCCCGCGGGATAGCGATAAACGAATTCTTTGCAGACGAAGTCGCTGGCAGCAGCTAGTAACCTATAAATGAAACCCTAACGACAAAGACAGACTTAATGGCTTGAAAATTTATGTAGTTTAAATAATTTACTTAGGTTTTAATTTACCTAGAGAAAATTCTCTAATGTAGTCTGCAGGCTTATTGTCTAACTCGCTCGCAATCGCCATCGTGTTCATTTTGACAGTTCTTGTATGAATGTGACAGCTAGCTGATTCCGATGCCAATTGTCAGCCCATACATGAACTGTCAAAATGAACACGATGGCGATTGCGAGCGAGTTAGACAATAAGCCTACAGGTCTATTGTATATTAGATATGTATATATATCTGTGTATCGTTCCGTGAGTCACAGACGGTTCTGGCTGAAAATCAGTGCTGCAGGTGTCTAACACCTCAGCGTAATGCTGAGCCAGCGACCGTTTCACTTTTGCGAAGACACACACACATTAATACATTGCTGATCTATTTTCATGTCTGTGTTTTATGTTTCATTTTTGTACAATTGTGTGTATGCTCTATTTCTGTGTCTTTCAAAAGAGAATAAATGTCTTCTTTCTTTCTTTCTTTCTTTCTATTGTTTGTATCGTAAGTAGGTATAATCATTGGCGTTAAAAATACACACTATTAGTGTAGTTTTGAGATACTGTAAAATTTTAGCAATCTTTTATGAACTTTGTCTTTTTTTTTCAAATTTGTGAGTATCGTCAAGTTTAAATTTGATTGTGAAAAGCTTATATTACAAGAAAAACAGGTACCTACCTACTTACTATGTATTAAGAGGACTAAGTGGGTACGTTTCTACTTACATAATTCGAGGCAGGTTAATGAAACTTTAAATTGTGTTTGTAGGGCGTTAGCGGCGTCCGCCTTTGTATGAACAGGGTCTTTTGAAACCTCGACGTTTAGTCATTTTATTGTTTAACGTAGAAATTATTCGTAAAGCTTGAATTATTTTCTAATCTAATATTTCGTTGATACTTACACACAGACAAAACGTGCACTTTGCTAATTATCAGCTAGCTTATTACGTAACTCGCTCGCAATCGTAATCGTGTTCATTTTGACAGTTCATGTATGGGCTGACAATTGGCATCGGAATCAGCTAGCTGTCACGTTCATACAAGAACTGTCAAAATGAACACGATGGCGATTGCGAGCGAGTTACGTAATAAGCTGGTTTGTACAGTCAGCGTCATATATGTAGCATGAAACATCCAGTGACCAAAAAGATCGGTACACCTAGATACAGCATGATGTGCCAAGCTATGTGGCCGATTTGGATGCTTTAAAGTTTAAACTATACTAGCTTCTGCCAGCGACTTCGTCTGCGTAGAAATACATATACCCCCTTATTCATAAATGATCTGTAGGCCTCTGTTAACTTAGCAATCGCTTGTCCTTATCTGTCACTTTGAAATTTACCTTTCACAGATAAGGATGATTGCTAAGTTAGCAGACGCCTATAGAGCGTTTATGAATAAGGGGGATAAACTTTCCTCCTGAATCACTCTATCTATTAAAAAAAACCGCATCCCGTTGCATAGTTTTAAAGATACAAGCATACATAGGGACAGACAGACAACGCTGACTGTAGCTTTACATAAACAAGGCAGGTATTAAGAAAAGACGGTCTTGTAACCTCACAGTTATAAACACGACTATTAAATCATGAATAGGATAATTAAACCCAAGTCTTTATCAGCTGGAAATCAGAAACACCGAATTGATAAAACGATAAACGGCGGTAGGTGGTGATTCGATGTTTATCTATTAATTTGTTTGTTACAAATATTTTGTTTGTACCGATGTTTACCAACATTAAGTTTACATACATACATATCGCCTCGCCTCTTTCCCACAGGGGTAGGCAGAGACTACTTTGTTCCACTTGCTACGATCCTGACATAACTCTTTCGCTTCATCCACATTCATCAATCTCTTCATACATGCTCATATCATAAGCATCATACATAAGTTTACATTGTTTGAAATAATAAAGTAATGTGATGAATGTGGATGAAGCGAAAGAGGTATGTCAGGATCGTAGCAAGTGTAAAAAAGTAGTCTCTGCCTACCCCTGTGGGAAAGAGGCGTGACGATATGTATGTATGTATGTATGTATGGGTTGTACTTGTACCTAACCTTTTACCCCCTTTAAACGCTCTATAGCACGACTATCCCGCAGGAACTATGCGATATTCTACCACCATCTTACTCGCTAATCCTGCCGCTAAGCAGCAGTGCTTGCACTGCTGTGTTCCGGTGTGGAGAGTAAGACAGCCGGGGAAATTACGGGCACAAGAGACATTTCATCTAAGTCCTCTAGGTTGGCAACGCATCTGCAATCCCTCCGGGGTTGCGGGTGTCTATGGGCAGTGGTGATCGCTTACCATCAATTGACCCACTTGTCCGTTTTCCTTCGTATTCACATAAAAAAAAAACTATCCTGTCTTCCCTGGAACTGAAACTATCTCTGTACTAAACTCCACTAAAATCGGTTTAGTGGTTTAGGCGTGACAGCGTAACAGACAGACTTACTTTCGCATTTACAATATTAGTAAGGATATCTACGACCGGATAGCCTAGTGGTTAGTGACACTATGAAGCTAGAGGTCCCAGGTTCGAATCCCGTTAGGGACAGACATTTGTATGATGAATACGAATGTTTGTGTCTTGAGTCATGGATGTTGTATGTATTTAAGTAAGTACCTATGTATTTATCTAAATTATATAAGTATGTTTTTCCGTTGTCTGGTACCCGCAGTACAAGCTTTGCTTAGTTTGGGACTGGGTCAATCAATTGGTGGAATGTGTCCCATGATATTTATTTATTATTATTTTTTTTATATGGATTTAATGGCGACGCAAATACGGCAAAAAGGCGGTTTGATATTTAAAACAACTTGCTTAAACATTTACACTTTGATCTTGACTTGACTGTTATTTGCGTCTCTATTGTTTCGGTTTGAGTAGTCAAGGGAATACCTACAAAAGCAAAGGTAAAAAATGTTTTATTAAAAATACTTGCAAGTTTGGGGTATCGAGTCAAGAGGTACTAAAGTATACAAAGAAGCCCATCAACATTCTACATTGCCATCACAGGTATTTATTAAAAAAAAACTGTGGAGTATTCTTTTTTAATCCCCGTGAAGTATTGTCGCGTCGGGGTGGGTCTCAGTGTTGCCAACTCCGAAACATCTAAATCGCTAAGCTCAATGCCGAAAGTCGCTAGAAAGTCGCAAAATGAGGCGCTATTTCTGGAAAAGCGCCAAGGGGGAGTAGAAACCATCGATCAAAGGCGATATAAACAAATATTGACAATCTCAAGATAGTGTCTATAGTTAAGGACCCCATAATCCCCATAATAACTAGGTACTTTCGATTCGTCGTTCAAACTGAGATCAAGTAGGCTTATTGTCTAACTCGCTCGCAATCGCCATCGTGTTAATTTTGATAGTTCTTGTATGAATGTGACAGCTAGCTGATTCCGATGCCAATTGTCAGCCCATACATGAACTGTCAAAATGAACACGATGGCGATTGCGAGCGAGTTAGACAATAAGCCTACTGACCACCTACTCAGAAGTTACAAATCTATACACGTTTCGTGCTCTTCCACTCCCACTAATTGTCATTAATAGAAGAGTGAGAGGGGATGCTTAGCCCCCTGTGTGATCGAAATAGCACGATATTGATATTTAGTGTTTTCGATCAGTCTGAACGACGGACGTATATGGGGCTCGTTACTGTATTGGAGCTTTAGATGTAAACTACAATTTTTTGTTCAAGTTAATAATAATCTAACTTAACGTCTTGCAGGTGTCCCTGGGCGATGGTGATCACTTTCCATCAGGTTACCCTTCTGCTCGTTCGCCCCCTCTTATATTAAAAATAAAACCTATCCACTGCCTGAAACTAAAAAATACTAAAAACGAAGTGACCCCAAAAGTCGCCAACTTTTTTTGTCGCTACAACTTATCAAAATTCGTCATTTCTGGCGACAAACTCTAAATTGGCAACACTGTCTCAAACTGGCTGGTCAGAAGTGGAAACAAAAACCAGGGAACAATGGGGCGGGTCGGTCGGCCTATTTTCACACATCTCGACGGCTCACCCAGGTAAGTAGCAGGCACCGTGACAAGTGAGATTTGTCCACGATATAATTCGACATTGTTACGCAACTTGTATTCACAATATTGTGAGATACCTGTGTGATTAAAGTGCAACGAATGGAAACTTTCAAGACTTTTGATCGTGACTAATAGATAGATGTTATTAGTGCCTACCTATGTACTAATCACTATTATGGTAGCTAGTAGCTACTTAAATGAGTGTTTTGTATCAACAAATTAAATTATGGAATTTGTCAACAAAAGAAAATATGGGCCACTTGAGTTTTATTTTCTTCTAAATAGGAGCTAGGCTCTTGTCGGTCGGTGGAGTTGAGTTTTATATATAACATAAAAAGAAAAAGTTGTTTTGTTACTTAAACTACTTATTTATTTATTTTATTTATTATTTTTTAAACAAGTGGCTGAAAACCAGCGCTGGAAAGTGGCAGCTTCTGCGTAAGCGCAGCATAGGGTGAGCCTGCTCTTTTTGCCATTGTGTACAAATTTTTTGCTAACAAAACAGTCAAATGTTAATTCTTAGGTTAAGTCTGTATTTCTTTTATTGTGAACACAAAATATTTACCTTGCTACTCCGCTACTTAAAAGTATAGTACTTATAAGTAGTATAGTAACGGAGTAGCAAGGTACCTGAATATTTTTTGTTCATTGAAATGGACTAAGTAACGCCTGATTCAATAAAATATAAAAAATCTTTTAATTTGTTTCGATGGCAAATGAATTTTATCTTATCTTAAGTATGCATACGATGACAACTCGTGAGGACTGATACTTCGCACATTATAACTGCAGTTGGCAACGGAGATTTCAGGTAGCTTACGCTTACCTTGTATGCACATATGACACAAACATAACAAGCTGATGAACTCGTTAAACGCGATATCATATCTTGTTTCTGTGATAACTCATATCTCGTTACGCTGTGTACGTAATTAATACATCTCATCCATCACACTCGAAAATGTTTTTTTTTTTAGTTCTCGTGGCCCTACTGTTATGTCCCCACTGTTATAAAAAAGTCAAATTACACACCACCATAAGGACGGCGGGCATTTGAAGATACTTCCTAACAAACCTAACATAATTTTATTATCTCCAGTGAGACAAGCATACCTAGCAGTGGCGTGGCGTCCATAGAACTCGATTCCCACTGGCTTGCCTATTTTAGGGCAGTTGGGCAATTTATTGTGCAGAATTAGAGGAAAAGGCTAGTTTTAAGTTCACTTCGGCTTGCCTTCTGATATACTTGACGCCACGCCACTGATACCTAGTGATACAAAATTTATGTAACATCTTTAAAAATTAACTATGTTAGCAAATAAATTATTTGATTTGATTTGATTTTTATAACAGTGGAGCATAACAGTGGCAGCAGTGGCAGTCAGTGCACGTAGGATACGTTATTTTATTATTTTTGCGTTTTTCCTATTTCGTTTCGGCACCTAGTTAAACTGTTTCAAATTCGTTTATCCAAATGGTTGTCTGGCAAAGAGATCGCTTCAGTTAGGACCGCCTATTGTCTTCTTTATTTTATTTTAGTTTAGTGAACAATAGTTATTTTTTATTTAAAACTTAACCTTTTTTGTTTTGCTGTAGTCGGTTACATATTTGAAGATAGTTCTTAGTAGTTTGGAAGTTTTGTACGTGCTTTTTATAATAAAACTCTCAGTCGGTCGGTCTCTACAGTTTGTTTCATTTGATTGTTTTTTAATTAGTACCTACATATTGTTGGTTTACATGTGAGATATAGTTGTGATATCACGGCGTATACTTTGAGAATGGACCCGCGGAGGGTTCGAAACGAGTCAGTGTTTTGTGCAGTGTAGAGGATAGTTAGGTAGGGATTTATGTATGTTCGTAGTGTCCTGAGTGGACGCGATAATGTAAAGTATGTTTCTCGAAACTTGAAAAATGTTATTGCGTTGTTTCTCATATCTTTTTGGGGCTTGATAACGATAAACTTTGAACATTTTGACCTCACCAGGCAGTATTTTCTGATACAATTCGAGAAACAAACTTATTTAAGACTATTAAAAATCGATCAACTAATAGTTAAAACACGTTATGACAGAAACACGCGGCGGTTAAGTTACCGAACGTCTACCGGTGCAAGTCATTATCCAACCTACATACTTCCCACTGCTGGGCACATAATGTCTCACAAAACGAGAGCTTGGGATTTAGCCCCTACGCAGGCCCTTCGAAAGTGTGCACGAGCCTTACCATGACGTCCTAATTCCGACACAGTTCAAGTTTTAGCTGTCACTTTTAACCTAAACTGAATCGCATTAAGACATCATGGTAAGGCCCCAGGTTTCATCCAATTCAAAAAAGTTCGTTTTTAAATGAAATTATACGCATAAATTCCGAAAAACTTTGAGGTATGACCCCTCGAATCCACAATCCTCTACCAGAGTATATATATAAGCTAAAGCAGTAGGGAATCTACGAACAAAACGGTCGAAACGAACGCACACATAGACGCGCGCTTTTACACGGCCCCTAAGCGAATCTCGCGGTGCTGTCAGTCGCGCGTGGCGCATTGAGACGAGCGGCCGTTTCCGAACGTGTCGTAGTAGGCGAAAGTATTTTTCAATAAGTAATATTATAATACTTACCTACCGACAAATAAAAAATCTTAAACTGTTGAAGTCTTTTTTAAATACCCTATTATGTTTAAAAAATATTTAATTCATTCGATTATTATTTAATTAATATACCTAGAATCCATATAAACGTTTGTTTCTCTTTTACACAAATTATGGGTGCCAACCCTAATACTCTTAATTAAGTGTAGCTAGTTACTCTAGCTCAGACCTTACCAGATGATAACTAGACAAAACCTTTAAAATTTAACAAGAATTTAATCGACAACCCTAACGCTTTATTGGAGCGTAGGTATTTATTTCAAAAAGTAAGCCTATCTTCCCTACTGCTTTAGCTTATATATATACTGTGCCTCTACTTGGGAGGCTACCTAATTTAGGTCAAACCACTAGGCTACTACGACGCAAGTAATCCGATATAGATGTCACAATATTTGTTACCTACTAACTAACGGTCTGCACAGAATTCGCTTATAACTATCCCGCGGGAACTATGTAATTTTCCGGGACACAAACTATCCTATGTCCTTCCCAGGCACTGGAACTGTCTGTATACAGAATTCCAACTAAATCGGTCCAGCGGTTTAAGTGTGAAAAGGTAACAGACGGACGAGTTACTTTCGAATTTATAATATTAGTAGGGATTAGTAGGGACTAGCGTTCCCTCGATTAGATAACCTAAACTGATTCACCGACGATTTAAACCAGTGATGGGCAAACTACGGCCCGCGGGCCAACTCCGGCCCGCGAAAGAATTTAATGCGGCCCGCCGGCGTTCCTTCGAATTGGAGTGTTATGGCACAGGATGACGATATTTAGACGGTGCTGCTGTATAAAATATAATAATAGATGCGAAGGCAAAGGAGCCAGCTAGACTAGCCACGTAGTTCATGCGTCATGTGTCAAAAAAATTGCATTTTAGTATAATTTTGGCCCTTCTTTGAAATATCTGTGATTTTCTGGCCCGCCATGAAAAAAGTTTGCCCACCACTGATTTAAACAATCTAATGCGTAAATGTCGCAATTACAATCACCATTTCTATATTTCTTTTTATGTGAAACTAGCTTCTGCCCGCGACTTGTCTGTGTATATTAAACCTTCCTCTCGAATCACTCTATCTATTAAAAAAACCACATCAAAATCCGTTGCGTGATTTTAAGGATATAAGCATACATAGGGACAAACAGCGGAATGCGACTTTGTTTTATACCTACTATGTATTGAAGTGATTAATGCTGATGAACTTATTGTGAGTTATAATTTTGTAGCTTTAAAAAGAATTTTAGCACCTTCAAATCATATTTTCGAGTGGCATGTCTATAAAAATTCCCTTCCTAATGTTTAATCTCTCGGTTACTTACCCCACCGCGCCGGCTGCACGCCTGCACTCTCTTTTATTTCTACGGACGTAGCCATCTTTGTCTTTCTGCCTGCTTGCTCTGACAAATTTCATTATTGTCCCCGTAATCTCGGCAATTTGTCGGGGATTAGGCTAGGTTATGATTTTTTAACAATGGCAATGTTCATTCGATTTACAAAATTTAAATGCTCTAATTACTTCATGCTTGGGTCACGGCGTTTGCTAAAGCTTGTATTAACGATTTTTACTTTACACATTAAATTTAAATTTAAAGTACGTAGGGCCCTTGTTACATGATTAGAACTATAAAAGGGCATTAAGAAGTTGGAATAAATTCGTCGATCGCAATTTCTGATTTTCTATTTTCAAGAGACGTACAACTGGCAACACCACGCGAGTCAACGCCGGAAATAAACTTAAGTAAAAAAAAAAAAACACTGCCATGAACTAATTACATCTGTATACCTAGTTGAAAAACCTAAGAAAATGATCTGTTGTAAATAATGTGTGCAAATATACAAATTGACATTCCACACTGCCACATACCAGGGGCCTTACCAAGACAACTTAATGCGATTCAATTCAGATTGAGTTTAGGTTCGATCGCTGTCAGATCTATACTAAAAATGACAGCTAAAACCTGAACTGAGTCGGGATTGAATAGAGGTAGCATTAAGACGTCATGGTAAGGCCCCAGGTCATTTACTTAACACATTCGCTGCCAGCTCCCAAACTTGAAATTTCTTCAGTATGCTTAGTGTAGGTTTTCGGTCACAAAATACGTCTCGAACGCGTTTGCGTTAAAATGTCAAACACTATGAGAACAGTTTGTTGCCGTTTCGGTCCGCAAGTGGCGCTGCCAATTTTTCCATAGTAATTGAGACGTTTACGTGAACGCGTTCGAGACGTTTATTGCGAAAACTTACATTAGTGGCTCAGGTGCCTCAGACGCCATAATTATGAGAGATCAAATGCCTGTAAAATTACGACTGCGGCACTGGGCGAAAGTCACGAAAACGCATATTATGCGTCGGTGGCAGTGAATGCGTTGTTTTTCACCTTTATCACTGTTGCATGCATTTTAATACCGATTATGGTATAGCGTGGGACACTCACTCAAAATCCGAGGGCGTAAGCGAACGTAGGCACACGACAATGATGAACGAGGTAATAATCAACTTAATGATTTACTCCTAAGTAAGTTTTGGAGCCATTAACTCCCCCATTCTAATTTCCTGTTTTATTGGCACTGACACGGTACTCGCTGTTTCGTTACGACTGGAATTTGTAACCACGGTTGTTTTCGCTTAGAAGATATCTAAATAAAATGAAATGCAGTTTCTCTCCCGATTTTAGTAACTACTTCCATGCTCTGTGGGAGCAAAGAAAAACATAGAATGTACCAGTTGCTGCAATGTACAAGACCTTAAAGCCTTTTTTAATTTTTATGTGAATAGGAAGGCAAACGAGCAAGTGAGACACCTGATAGTAAGCGATCACCACTGCCCATAGACACCCGGAACCTCGAAGAGACTGCAGATGCGTTGCCAACCTAGACTTAGATGAAATGCCTCTTGTGCCCGTAATTTCCCCGGCTGTCTTACTCTCCACACCGGAACACAGCAGTGCAAGCAGTGCTGCTTAGCGGCAGGATTAGCACGCGGCACGTTTAGCATGATTGTAGGCGAATTGATGGAAAGTGGAATCAAAATAGTGATGGGTTGCTAGTTATTTTGCAAACTATCAGACTTTACATTAACTAAACTAAAACCATTTATTTGTATAGGTATGGTATAAGTACGTCGCGTCGCATTTTCGAGACTCAAGTCCGAGAAATATACCACGACATGATAACTTCCTTTGTGCAGTTATCGAGGGTCCAGAAGGTCCAATAACTGACGGACAAACAACAATATTATCGAACAATGACAACACGGCTGCTCAATGTCGGTGATCTCACAACTTATACGTCGCCTGTTTAGAAAGGAAACCATAGTTAGGTTACGTACCTACTGTACTTAGTGGCACAGTGAATTGTGTGTAATAGCGAGTCCGTGTATGTAGCCATAGATTACAATACAATACAATACAAATACTCTTTAAATAAACGTTTAAATAAACGTTTAGATTAATAAACGTTTTCTAAATCACTGACGGAATGGCGGGCAATGCGACCATTTTTTGTGATTGAAGAGATATTTTTAAACGACAGCTTAGAGAAAAAAAAAGAATATTTTTCAACTCTTATAATTATCATCATCTGTAACTAACTCCATTTTTACCAAATTCCGACAGACCGATAAACTTCGAATTTGGTATTAATAACGTTCCCGACCCATGGTCCAACTACAGTTGGTGCACCTAAAGCGGAGCTCAAGCGGATCTCCTTTTTCTGAGTATTTTGTCCTTCGGGTAACTGAGGATAGGTACCTAACTAACCTAACCTACCTATTTTTTGTACCTATTAAAAATATGAAAATGTTATTGCGTGATTGAAAATAATTGCATATTTTTTTCCTGGTTGGACTAATTAGTTGGACCAGAAAAATTAGTACCTACCATCAACATAAAGAGACGGAAGTTTTAAAAATTGTTTTTTCATAAAAACAATTTTTTATAATCGAGCGAGTCACGAGGCAGCCGTTTTTTGTAGAATTTTGTTCCAGTCCAGTGGCCCGTTTCTCAAAGCTTACAAGTTACGATTTCACAATTCTAAACTAGCAACATTGATCAAATACGAACCTCGTGATTGGTTGATTGGGTCAATGTTGCCAGTTTAGACTTGTAATATTGTAATTGTAACTGTAGCTTTGAGAAACGGGACTGTTCTCCGCCACGACACTATGTGCCGGCACGTAAATCTAGCGATGATGAGTCACGTGGAGGGGATCTGCGCACCCACGGATACAGTATTTTACACTTCTGCGCATACAAGGTCATCGCTAGACTTACGTGCCGGCACTTATACGCAACAGGCGGTTCAGCAAATTCTCTGTTCATTGCACTTTCTTGATACTCACCGTATAGCCGGTACAAGGCAAGGCTCGCAATGGGTTAGGAAATATACCTTTAAGATCGTAAAAGGTCGGTTAGTCACTTCAATTCAGTCAAGGCAGGAACTGGATACTATGTGCCTCAGCATCATTAGTCTTTTATCTTGTTCTATTGTCTTCTTCTTCTGCCTCGCCTTATCCCGTTACACGGGGTCGGCTTTCCCAATCATGCGACGCCATTTGGTTCTCTCTTGAACGTCTTGTTCGTGGAATCGCAACACCCTCATGTCCCTTTGAACATTTGTCATCCAAGTTGTTTGGGGCCTTCCTCTGCCCCTCTTTTTTTTAGCGATGGAAAGGCACTTTCTAACCATGTGATCGTCCGGTCTTCTCATAACGTGACCGTACCAGCTCAGCCTAGCCTCAGAAATTTTGTGGGTAATAGGAGCCACTTTGAAACTGCCCCTTACAATGTTCATTGCGCACTTTGTCTTTAAGAGTAACACCTTATCTTGTTCTATTGTGTCATCCCTTAATTCCGAAGGTCGGCGGGCTGAAAACAGTTGCACGGAACCGGGTTCTAGTGCCCATCCTGAACCAGGTAAATAACAGACAATATTCTCGCAGATAGGCAAGCGGAGTTTAGGACACCAGGATGGAGTGACGATTTAAGCTAGAAGAGGATTTCACAAGTCGAAGAGAGAAAAGGCGCGTTTTAGGAGAGATGTATTTCAAGAAATGGACTGCTATATGGTACCTAAGTTGATTCTATCATGAAGGAACAAAAATTTTACCTTACCTGCCTGTGTTCAATAAAGCCCGTCGCGACCAGAAAGTGTAGGTAATTAAAAATAAAAACACTTTTCAACTTCGCAAACAGAAGGGTCATCAAAAGAATTAAGTTTGTTGCTTGACCCAATTCGAAGTTGTGTCTGAATTTATTGCAGAACTCGGATGACCTAGCTTAGCTATTAAGAGAACCATAGTCACTTAATAACTTCATATTCCATCATTCTGGTTCTGTATAGTTTGCCATAATGATAATCTGCCATTAAGTACTATACTTTTAATCTTAAACTGTTGATTGTTTAGGATGTTTAGGATGGCCCATTTCAAAGACCCATGACAGAGAGAAATTACGATTTCAGAGAAAGAAAGAGTTACGGCATAGATATTACTAGCTTTTGCCCGCGACTTCGTCTGCGTAGAATTAGTATTTTGGGTAGCTTATTCTTAGTGGTAGGCAAACATTCAATTAGAGCACAAATTAAATATATTACCTACCCTTAGGGTATTTGCATCTTCGTAGTAAATTTCACTCCCCTATTCACATCTTTGGCAATTTCTGCAATCAATAACTATTCTATTCCCTTCCCCGGGACCATAACAATATCCATCCAAGATTTCGTTTAAGTCGGTTCATCGGCTTAAGTGCGAAGAAGGCAAAAGACAGACGCAGTTTTACATACGGGGAGGCCTTTGCCCAGCAGTGGGTCACTCAAGTAGGCTAATTTATATTTAAAAAAATCATACATCAAGTAAGTACCTAGTTATTTATATGATTTGTTAGTTTTCTAAGTGACTTTAACGCCATTTCATGCCCTAAAGATATGAAAAAAAAGGATCCTTCAAACGATAGGTACTACCTACCATATTAATTGTCAACTCATTTTGCCCCCTCCACAGGTTTTATTTAAACCGCTGAAACACATATTATTTAAATTTTGTGTCTAATCAAACATCTAAAACTAAAGTTCCTCAGTTTCTCAAGGTCAATTATATCTCTGTGCCAAATTTCAAATGTGGATGAAGCGAAAGAGGTAGATATGGGAAAAAGGCGATATGTATGTATGTACCAAATTTCATAAAATCGGTTCAGTGGTTTAGACATGAAACCGTAACAGACAGACAGAAAAACGAATTTAGTTTCGCATTGATAATATTAGTAGAGATAGATTATTATAAAACATTTTTTGTTAAAACCGGCTAATTGCGAGACGGACTCGCGCACCGAAGGTTCTGTATAAATTCGGCAAGTGAATACGATATCCAGTGTTAGCAGAGCCTTGCTCCTAAGCAAAATGTAAGCAGTGTGAGGTCATTTTATATTGGATTTTTACACAGGCAGATATTTAAGAAATATTTTTGATTTTCTATTTAATTTGTGTTCTGCTATATGACCCACCATCATACAAAATTTGAAATTTCTAAGACAACTGGAAGTACCTACCTACCCAATATTTTTTAAGAGCACGGCGATTTGTATGAAAACACCCTTTCTAATGACTGTACCTTGTGATAGTATAGATTTAAGGGTTAATCTTTTCACAACTCCAAGGGACCGCAGATCGAAGTATAGGTTATTAATTTCTACTTTATACCTATACCTACACGTTCCCGAGGAAAAGGAACTTGACAGACAGAAGGACGGACGAACAGACGGACAACTAAGTGATCCTAGGTTCCTTTTTTCCTTTAAGGAACCTTGAAAATAGATACTTCCTAGGTACATAACAAATTAATGTGGAACTAAACGCAAGCTAGTATTAGAGAGAGAGAGAGTGTGCGAGAGGGACGGAGAATAGAATGGCGGTTAACCACGATCTGTACGGTGTGCTCGTAGACTTTTTAATTAAAATAAATAAGTAATAAGACCAATCTGAGTTTCCTTTCTTTGTCAACATCCCACATTTTGGGGGCTCGTCCGGGATTTGACAAAGATCGGAAGAAGAAGAAGCTGTATGAAGCCACGAGGTAAGGCTAAACTAACCTCGAAGGGGTGCTCGCCGCAAAAGTGGTCTGAGTGTGCACGCCGAATTTCAAGTAGCTTTGAGAACGCTAATCCAGAAGAAAGAAGCGAAAGTGAATATTACGAAGAAGAAGAAGACGACGACGTTATGACGGACAAGCAATCACTTAATCTTCTACTACTTGACGACGCCATCCCGAAGTACACCGGCACAGACAAAACCTATACTGCAGCAAAATGGACGCAGGATGTAGACGACAATGCGGAAATTTTTGGCCTCACGCAGCAGCAAAAGCTTTTGATTGCGAGACGCTGTTTATCGGGTACCGCGGCCATGTGGTTGCGCACGGAGAAACCTATTCTATAGAATATAGAATAGATAGATTATCATCTTGGCATATGAGATTCGGCCAAATGAGGATTTGGTAGTTCGCCTTTAATATTTGAAATTTGTATTTGAATAAATAAGATGCTTCTGACACATAACACAAGCTCTACGGCAAGAGGACAAGTAGATTATTCATGCCTAATATGTCCCTTTTTGTTTTGTGGAAATATTCCTGTTATAATTCCCCTTCCAATTTTCTCATAGAGGGTTAGTAGTCCAGTCTTAGGTTATTCTGAGGTTACATCCGGCTACATCGCTGTTTCACAGTTTGTTTGTACCTTATCTGTATAATTAATTCTCTTCTTCTCTTCTTCTTTTTCAGCCCTTTTACGTCCACTGCAGGACATAGGCCTCCTCTAATGCACGCCATTCTCTCCATCTGCCATACTGGCGATGTCGTCACTCCAAGCAACGAGCCAATGGTCTGCTTCTATTCCTAATATATTAATTATATCCTACATAGTTATATTATAGCTAGTATATTAATTATTACCTAGTAGCCTAACCCCTATTCATAAACGCTCTATAGGCTTCTGCTAACTTAGTAATCGTTTGTCCTTATCTGTCACTTTGACATTTACCTTTCACAGGTAAGGATAAACGTTACTACTATTACTAAGTTAGCAGAAGCCTAGGTATCTAGAGCGTTATGAATAAGGGGGTAAATATCTACTTCATACAACTGAGTACGACCCCCTCTCAAAAGGAGAAAGCCTAGCCTATAGTACCCGCAGGCCAGGTGTCGATTAATTATTCCGTACTTAATATTATTTCTGTTTGACGGTAGATTATAATTGCATTGCAATAATTTGAAACGAAACAGCTTTTAACAGTTTCAGACGTTAGTATAAAATATACTTCCATTTAAGCAGTTCAGAAATATCAGCTTAGTTGGCATCGTAAATAAAAACTAATGATTAAGGCAGACATTTCGCAATAATTTGAAATTAGAGCCACGTCGGTTTACATTTTCATTTGAATGTTCATAGTTGAACCATTTGTTGATATAAACATTCCATCAATCCAATTTTAGTATCGGTTAGTTCTCTCTCTGCTCAATAAAGCGCTACTAAAATTCCATTCGTTCAAAAGTTAACACTACGTTCTTTTGAAGGCAATTTACACAATTAGATCTGTTAACTGCTAACTTTAAATGATATTCCTACGCTTAATTACCTATTAGGTACAACTTTCGCCGAGTAATTACCAAGATAAATATGCAGCTTAAACGCCTCTTCCATGAAAAAGTATGTTTATCTCTGCCTGGCAAAGGCAAATGTCAAAGTAACAGACTAGCGCATTTTAAACAAGTAATCAATATGAATTTGGGGGTAAGACTGTGATTTTGAAAGACGGATCATTGAAATTATGTAATTTGTTTCAATAATGTTTACGTAGGTATTCATTTATTAAGGGCCATCAGTTAGATTCTGTTGTTTGGAATTTCGTTTTCTGGAATGCAACGTACCCCGTATTTACGTTAAACATTTCTACCATCTGCAGCGAGCTAGGCGGTCCTTTTTCAATCAAAATTCTGCCTCCTCTTTGTTTAGATAGTACAATTGTTTTTTTATACGTTCCACGACCGACATTCCATTGTTAAAAAAAGTTGTCCACAGAGAATGATAGCGTTATGATTTTGTTGATAGTGAGGTAATTTGCATTAGGTATTAATCATGTTCATGTAGGAATGCATCGGTAACGATAGGTACTATTATTGTAAGTACTGATTTGTTTAAGAGTATTTAACATCCGACCGACGAGCATGTATGAAGAGATTGATGAATGTGGATGAAGCGAAAGAGCTATGTCAGGATCGTAGCAAGTGGAACAAAGTAGTCTCTGCCTACCCCTGTGGGAAAGAGGCGTGACGGTATGTATGTATGTAATTAACATCTAAGGCATAAGTACTTAAGCAGTACCTGTCTATACTCCATTAATTTCATTTAGAATTACAGACGATAGCAAGCCGTGTCAAGGGCATGCTAGCGCGACTATAGCGCGAGCGTAGAAAGCAGCCACAAGGGCCACAAGGGCGGGTGGTAGGGCCTTGTGCAAGGTCCGTCCGGATCGCTACCACCATCTTACTCGCTAATCCTGCCGCTAAGCAGCAGTGCTTGCGCTGCTGTGTTCCGGTGTGGAGAGTAAGACAGCCGGGGAAATTACGGGCACAAGAGGCATTTCATCTAAGTCCTCTAGGTTGGCAACGCATCTGAAATCCCTCCGGGGGTTGCGGGTGTCTATGGGCAGTGGTGATCGCTTACCATCAGGTGACCCACTTGCTCGTTTTCCTTCCTATTCACATAAAAAAAAAAAAAAAAAAAAAAAAAAAACAAATCGTCGCTCTCAATGCTGTAAGTCTGCCCGCAGCCAATCTACTTGATAAGATAAATGTCCAACTAAACCACGTGTTCTGGTGCATATTTAACCAAGTTCACGGCGAATGGGCGCGATCGTCGCCGGCCGACCGCTTTCTCCCGACGTGGGCGATCCCTTCTGACTGTGACCCATTCGGCTAACTGTTTACATTGCCCGATACCTATCGTTGGAAACGTAACGTGTAGGTTTTGTTTACACAGATTACCGACCCAAGGTGACTGAATGTTATGCAGCGTGAAAACGCTTTCAATGGTTAATGCAGGTTAATGCCAAGAGTAGGTACGATTCGACGTAGGTATTAACTAGAGTGTGGGTTAAACACGTTGTTGACATTGAAAGTTACGCAAGCATCATGTGCAACTTTCATGCAGCATGGGCTAATTGAAGACCGGTCTGTGATTCCCGTCTGCGAACAAAAAGCCGGGCGAATGCCGCATTTAAGACGGTCCCCCTTACCTCTGTCGCTCGAACATATCCTGCGAGGACTACACAAGACAGCCATAGGTATATCCTCAAATGCATCACAACAAATGTGACCCGGGGAGGTCGCACGGCAGTATCAGAACACCACACAACAATATCACGGCACAGAACAATTGCTGTTGTGTTAATCCACAAGCACCATACACACGGGCACTACGAGACGCGGAGCGACGTGCGTCAGACGTCAACCGGTGTAGTAAACTGAACGGCGCTTGGAGCTGCCTTCAGGTCGGTTGGGGAGTGCGCCGCCTTGCGACTCGCAGCTGATTTCGCGCGGAGGGGCCGCGGTCGTCGCCCGATGGTCGATGGAGTTCTATTTCGCGTCACGCACTCGTATTTATTACGTTCGCTCCGTCCTCGAAAACAACTGAGGGTCTAATTGTTAGTTTCGGCGACCGCCGCCCTACAAACTAGCGGCAAGTTTTCTGTCTTGCTGTCTAAGGAGACGACACCGGAAGGATAAAACAGGCTTTAATAAGCGCTAGACGCCGGCGGAAGCCAACCGCGAACTCTGTCTCGTGATTGCGAAAGTGAATGCTGGTATTGCGGCGCCGTCTTGAATATCAGTGGTGCGAAGGCAAATTGGTCCTTCGACACGCCGTTTATCCCACTTCTGATGTCACTCGGCATGAAAAAACGCCGTTACACACGGAAATAACAGGATATCTTGAATTCAGCCCGTTTACATTTATCGAAGACGTGTGTACTGGGAACAATTTGTATCGTTAGCGACGATTTTCGCGAAACAGCTGAGTGGGTGAAGCCATACGGGCGTAATTTTTCGAGTACTACATACGGTTTCATACAAAACTCCTTCATCGTTCGTATATACGACGCAACATATGTTAGACTTTTGTATACAGCTTAAAATTCTAAAATCACGCTACTCATTAAAAAAAATACTGTTTTACACGTACACTTACGTACTTACACGATCTCACAATCCAAACTTCAATAGGCACTAATCCAACACCTTTGTCTTCGTACCAAGCGCACAAAAATACAGGATATCCCTTACAAATTAGACGTAACACCTAATTTACCCGTCCGGCAAGCCCACACAGAAACGGTTTCCTTTGAACTCGTTTAAATAAACAATGTCTACAATAGGAATTACTAAACGAGATACGAATCCAAAGTCAAATAATGGCCTTTGACGCTGCAGAATTCTGGAGTAATTTTAGTGTAGGTAATCTCTTTGTTTTATAAATCAAAAATTTCTAATTAGGTACATAATCAAGAGGAATTGTTTACAACTATATAGTTAACAACGGGTGATTCGGAACTTTTAGACGAGGGGTAAGTATACGTGCCGGCACGTAAGTCTAGCGATGACGAGTCACGTGGAGAGGATCTGCGCACCCACGGCCCACAGCCCATATTCTTTCTATATGTACCGAATTTCGAGTCAATCGGGCCATTGCAAGTAAGCAGAAATCGAGTTGAAAGATTTAATCAAGTAGTAGTTAGCCAATCACAAACATAGGTACAGTCGCCATCACATATATCGCAGCGTGCGAGGTCCTCAAATATTTGGGAGCAGCATTAAATTTCAATAAATTCGTTACACTAGATAGGGTCAATTCGGAACTTTCAATGAAGTCAAAATATCTGGAAGCACATAATTATTGTCAAAGGTATTGAATTGACGCAGTCAGGCTGATCATAACGATCTGAACATTTGTGGAAAATATACTAAAGTAGGTACCTAGTTATAATGACGAACCTAATCACTAATTTTTATTCGCGTTTACTACTTCCAATCGAAGTCTTCATCGATCGCTTTGCCAAACATTGACCGCATACGGACAATATCGATTTTATAGCAATTTCAAAACGATCAAAATAGCGCCAAAATTATCAGTCACCCCGGTTGACCGTATCTGTCTGTGGCAGGCACCGTATCACATAAACGTGTAAACCGATTTGGATGCGGATTTTTACTTGAATGCAGTTTTTCTGACGGTGTTAGACAACTTTATCTAAATCGTTGCCGCAGTTTCATGGTCATCGGCCCTTTTGTTAGGGATCATAGACGCTGAATATTTACTGTTCGCTTTTCTTTTATGTGTTGGTTTTAAATTTAATTTTGTGAACAATTCCCATTGACGTACAATAAACAACTAGACTCCCAATCACGCTCAAAAACTGTCGGAAGCAAGTCTGCACGACGCGTCTATTGTGCAGAGTTTTGGTTCAGTCGTGTTTCGACCGCGCTTCGATAACAATGTATATGTCTCTTTCGCACGTAATCTCAAACGCTTGAGAACAAGAGACAGACAGGTTTCCAGCGCGTGGCATCGTGTCATTACTTCTCACGATCGTATACAATTGACATTAAACATTACTGCCACGAAATAAGGTGTTAATTTGAACGAATATGTTAATGTTATCTGTGTGAGTTAATGTGTTGACACACACAATACATAGACAACGCCGCTCGGACGTTTCTTGAGGCACTTTTGTTTGCGATTGGGAGTCTAGTTGTTTATTGTAAGTCAATGACAATTCCCGAACACTTACTTAACAACAGACACGAGTCTGCCCAAAGTTTAAAATAGAAACCAATTACGCACCCCACAAATTCAATTAGTTTTACAAGCCACTTCCTATCGGAGACTCCACTGTTCACACTGACCGCTGTTAGGAGTTTTAGAAACACCCTGTAATTTAATCGTCATCATCTCCAGCCTGTATACATCCCACGTCTTGTATACCTACGTACGTGTGTGCAGGTTTCCTTAAAATGATTTCTTTCAGAAAAGCGCGGTGCAAATGCGCGGGGTGGGACGACAAAGGGGGCCGAGAGAGGTGCGGGCGGCAGGCGCACTATCCGCCCGCACCGAGAGGTCCCCTTTGTTCTACCCCGCGCCCCTGTACCGCGCGGGCGAGGACTCTTTTAAGCGGTTGGTCTATAACTGTTACAATATAACTAAGCCAGAACATCTAACAAGAGAGTTCAATATAAATGCTAATGATGGGTACGTATTAAAATACATAAAGTTTAAAATGTATAATTGGTTAAAATACATAATGCTTCAAAATATATAATGCGATTTTCTCAAAAAATACACACATACGAGATAAGAGTTATACATACATACATACAAAAATTGCAAATTAACATGTTTTTCTGCAGAATTGTTTGTTATAAACTAAACCTAACCTAACCTAAACCAATCTATAGATTACATTATCAAAACAGTTCATATAGCTTATTGTGATTTCACAGAAAACGGCATTATATAACGGCATTATTAGTTTTTATTAATAAATAAATAAATAAATAAATATATTTTGAACCATTATGCATTTTAAACCATTACAACATTTTAAACTTTATATATTCTGATCCACCACATTCCACACCAAATTATACTCAGCCGATGGCCGATCCTATTAAAGTTTGGTATGGAAGTTTGCAGTGGCATAACTATAACGTCTGGGGCCCGTCGCAAATTCATCAGATGGGAGGCCTTCCTCAATATAAATAAGTGAATCACCGTCCCTCTGTGCTCTAAACCAAGCCAGTTCGGGGCCCCGTAGAGCTAGGGGCCCCTGGCATTTTGCTAGTCCTGCCGCCCTATAGCTACGCCAATGAAAGTTTGAGATTTGAGATCCTGGGAATAACATAGAGGTTTATCCCAGAAAATTGTATAATTCCCGCGAGCGCGCGATAGACGAATTTTTAGTAGAAGTCGCGGGCAATCGCTAGTAGGTACATAATAAATATGTATGTCATCATCATCATCATCACCAGCCTATACACGTCCCACTGCTGGGCCCAGGCCTCCTCTCAGAATGAAAGGGCTTGGGCTATAGTTCCCACGCGGGCCCAGTGCGCATTGGGAACTTCACACACACCATTGAATTGCTTCGCAGTTGTGTGCAGGTTTCCTCACGATGTTTTCCTTCATCGAAAAGCTCATGGTAAATTTCAAATGAGATATCGCACATAAATTCCGAAAAACTCAGAGGTGCGAGCCCGGGATTCGAACCCACGACAATCTGCTTGAATATATGTAGTATGCGATTAATATTAATTGGCATACTTCTATCCGCGAAGCTCGCAAAGCGCTGTGACTCGGACGTAAAAATAATTAAAAAGGGTTAGACGAAAATTTAATGCCGCAAAAGTTCATTATTATAATCTCCTGACCGCTTTTCGTAAAGTAATATTGTGAAACTTTGACGACTCAGCGTAAAAATTTAAAAGTGCAATCATCACAAAAATAAACGAGTTTTTGGTAAAAAAAAACCGCAGCTTTATTTGTTCGGACAGCTAAGCAGCTAATAATGCAATTCTTTGTCACAGGCCCAGGGGCATTACCATGAAATCTTAATGCGAATCAGTTTAGGTTCGCTCGCTGTCAGACTTCGCTTCATACTTAAAGTG
This sequence comes from Pandemis heparana, assembly GCA_963854515.1. NCBI lineage: Eukaryota > Metazoa > Arthropoda > Insecta > Lepidoptera > Tortricidae > Pandemis > Pandemis heparana. Next base: position 4,104,376 of record OY978007.1, read on the forward strand.
ACAGCTAAAACTTGAACTGAGTCGGAATTAGCACGTCCAGAGGCGTCTTTACCTATGGTGCAGGGTGTGCGGCGCACACGGGCGCCGGGTCTGCGGGGGCGCCGAGCGTGTTCTAATGCGACACCTCCAAAGATGCGTCGCTCGCGGCGCCGGCGCTCTCAAAGACCCTGCGCCCGTGTTATGGCGCTAGGGTACTGGTTGCACACGGGCGCCACAAGGGCTAGAGACGCCTCTGAGCACGTCATGGCCCCTGGCCCCTATTTCATCACAAACTCGACGATTGTCGGTGATCAGTGACAATTCAAATTGCGATGCGTGGTCAATATGAAGGCAACCGGCGTAGATTCTTGTCGAGTTTGTAATGTAAATTGAATTGTCACTTGTGACTATTGTCGAGATGGTAGAATAGGGGCCAGGTAAAAATACTTTATTGCTGCGTATCAAGATACATAAACTATGTAATGCGTAATATCTCAGAAAATGAAAACATAACAAGATTTATGTTGACACGATAAACACGATAACACGATCTAGTTTTAATAATAGATTATTTGATTTATTTGTATCGACAATACGAACAATTAGTAATCAGATAAATTCTAGACAAAATGCTGAAGAGTTATTAGTCCTAGGTTTTCGTTTTAACCCCTGACGCAAAAAGAGGGGTGTTATAAGTTTGACGTCAATGTCTGTTGTGTGTCTGTCTGTCTGTGGCATAGTAGAACCCAAACGGATGGACCGATTCCGATGCGATTGGTTTCATTCGATAGCCAGTAGGCTTATTGTATAACTCGCTCGCGATCGCCATCGTGTTCATTTTGACAGTTCTTGTATGAATGTGACAGATAGCTGATTCCGATGCCAATTGTCAGCCCATACATGAACTATCAAAATGAAGACGATGGCGATTGCGAGCGAGTTAGACAATAAGCCTACTGTTTCCTTGCGGTGAATCACCGCCGGTGATTCTTAGCCAAGTTTAGTAAAAACGAGTCGATCAGTTTGAAGAGTATAGTTCTTTTCCAAAATTATGTAAGGCATTTTTGGCATAAAATTAAATTATTTTTTTATTTACGTATGACTACTCGATTTAAAATGAATGTTAAATACAAGAGAGGTCACCCATACGCCAGACTTCGTTATTGCGATGCCTGAAATTTAAACCAAAACACAATTGAACGAAGGCTGCTCTTGCATTGAGTAATGGACATAGACAACCGTTGGGGGAGAAAAGTTCTCGAGTGGCGACCGCGAACCGGAAGACGCAGTGTTGGCAGACCCCACTAGGTGGACTGACGGCATAGTAAAAGTTGCGGGAAACCGGTGGATGCAGGTGGCGACTTGTCGTTCATTATGGTGTGCTAAGGGGGAGGCCTTTGTTCAACAGTGGACGTCTTCAGGCTGATGATGACGATGATGAATGGACATGATAATGTCGTTGGCGTCGAAAAGGCTAATAAACAGCAAGCTTATTACGTAACTCGCTCGCAATCGCCATCGTGTTCATTTTGACAGATCTTGTATGAATGTGACAGCGGATTCCGATGCCAATTGTCAGCCCATGAACTGTCAAAATGAAGACGATAGTGATCTCGAGCAGAGGCGTCTTTACCTATGGTGCAGGGTGTGCGGCGCACACGGGCGCCGGGTCTGCGGGGGCGCCGAGCGTCCTCTAATGCGACACCTCCAAAGATGCGGCGCTCGCGGCGCCGGCGCTCTCAAAGACCCTGCGCCCGTGTTATGGCGCCAGGGTACTAGTTGCACACGGGCGCCACAAGGGCTAGAGACGCCTCTGATCGCGAGCGAGTTACGTAATAAGCCTGCTGGCCTCGAGATTATCAAAGGGATACTTCTAGCACCCTTGAGTGGTAGTAGGTTTTATGTCCATATTGTCAATTTGCTCTTTATGTCTTTTGATTGCATCCTCATGCTGCTGTATTTGGTCTTGATGGAAGCCGATCTCGCTCTCCAAGTGTTTTTTCAATTCGGCGATTTGTTCCTTTTGCTATCAAACAAAACGGAACAAGTTAATTCTACTTCTTTACTAATATTTAGAGGAAAGATTTGATTGTTTGTTTATTTGCATTGTATAGGCTCCGAAACTACTGGACCGATTAGAAAAATTCTTTCACCATTAAATGATGAACATAAGAACATTAAGCTATATTATATCTGCGCGGATAGAGTCACGAGCAGAAGCAAGTATATATTAGACTAGCTGTTGCGATATTCCGGGATAAAAACTATCATATATCCTTACCCGGGACTGCCGTTTGTGGCCGTTTTGCCATGAAAGAGCAACAAACATCCGTTTGGATGTTTGTTGCTCTTTCATCCAAACTTACAAACTTTCGCCTTTATAATATTAGTGTAAGATACGTATTTTTTACGTAATAATAATGAAGTCCCGGAGTAAAATTAGGTAACTTACCTTTCTGTAGAAGTGTTCGTCTTCCCTAGCTGCCTCCATCTTGCCGAAGGCACCACCGGCCTCGCGGATGGAGCCGCCGGCGCCGCCGCCCTTGCCGGCGCCAGACCCAGGCTCACCAGAGCACATTCTGAAACAAACATACAATTGAGTTCTGAAGTGGCACTGGGCGGGCACATTGCTCGCAGAACCGATGGCCGATGGGGTCAAAAGGTTCTCGAATGGCGTCCGCAGACCGGGAGACGAGCTGTCGGTAGGCCTCCAAGAAGATGAAGCGACGACCTGATCAGGATCGCGGGATCGCGGTGGATGCGGAAAGCACAGGACCGGTCCAGTGGAGAGCCGCGGGGGACGCCTATGTCCAGCAGTGGACGTCCATCGGCTGATATGATGTTGATGATGATGAAATTCTGATGTGAGAGCAAAGAAAACACATAGGTAGAATGTTTCTATGCTGATCAGGTCTAGTTCACCAACTTGGCAGTCGTTGGACATGCAAAGCTAAATATGAAGCCAACCGGGGTTGATTCTGGTCAAGCTGGTATTGTAAACAGAATAGTCACTTGTTACTAACAATTGCCATGTTGGTGAAATAGGCGCCTCGGAGCAGTGGCGTAACTATAGGGTGGCAGGGCTGGCAAAATGCCAGGGGCACCCAGCTCCACGGGGCCTCGAACTAGTGTCCGACCGAAACACGTTTTTTAGCCGAAACCGAATATTCGGTTTTTTTCTGAGTTCGGCCGAAACCGAAACCGAAACCGAAATTTTTGAAGACGTATCATATTAAACAAAATATTCAAAATTACTGTACAAATCGTAATTAAAAGGTTATTGCAAGGATTTCTTATATGAGAACAGTTACTATTTTTGTTAAACAAAATAAAAAAAACTGCATGCGTACTACTGTCGCTGGTTACAGCTGGGCCGGCCGCCGATGCATTACCTATACCTACCCGGCCGAGCGTGCCCGAATTAAGCCGAGCGCTCCCAATGCGAGAGCAGCGAGAGGCCGCGAAGTAATTTCGGCCCGGCCGAAGGCTTCGGCCGGATTCTGGCCGAAACCGAAACTTCGGCCGAAATCACTTTTTTGGCCGAAATTAGCCGAAACCGAAACCGAAACTTCGGTTGGACACTACCTTGAACTAACTTGGCCTTGAGCGCAGAAGGGAAGATGATGCACTTCTATAAAGTGAGGAAGGGCCCCATCTGACGAATTTGCCGCGGGCCCCTGACGTTGTAGTTACGCCACTGCCTGGGACCAAAAAAAACATAGAATGCACCAGTTGCCTCTCTTCCGGCGCAACGGTGAAGCCCCTCGGAGAAAATCTTAGGAATCATGATTTTTATGGGCGATGTGGGTAGCCCATCACTAATTTGATTCCCCTTTTCCACCTATAGAAATAGAAATAGCCAGACCAGATGCGTGGTGCGAACGCGCGTGACCACGTATCTAGTCTGGCATTTATCTCATAGTTTCATACATTACAACTGGTGCGTGCGCGTCACGCAGCGCAGCACGCAGCATGCAGCACGCATTTGGTGTACGCCGGCCTTAAACCCCTAGGAAATCAAACACAATTTTCAAGTACCCCATAAAAAATAGTTTTTCGCCTGTTACAGTCACCAGGATAAATATGTGATCATTTTTGTACCTTGTCGCTTTAAGTCGTTACATGATTTCGTATGGTTTTTCAAACATGACTTTAAAGTGACAAGGTACAAAAGTGATCACTTGACTGTACCTGCCTTACTTGGGGAACTGTTCAAAAACTTACCTTACTCTCATAATTGCAGACAAAAATGCTGTATTGGATTTAACAAATAGACTCATGCCTAATAAACAATGTGATAATGTTAAATTGCAATAAGCAAGTCAGTCTACCAAATATTTGGAACAGGACGAGCACAAAAATATCATAATAACCATGATCGTGCGAAATTTTGACATTGCCAATTTGAGTGCGACAAGTTTTGAGTCTGGCTTATTAGGCCATTCTATTTTAGAAGTTCGTTTCGTGCCGTTCTGCTCACACTAACAGTCATTAATTTAAGAGCGAGAGGGACGGTAGATACCAACTTCGAAAATCGAATTTCGTAGTAGCCTTCCCGTGCTTAGGTCCGTACAATAAAACTAATAGATAATCTAGATTCACTTGACATAAAAACTATTTTCTAGAATAATATTTTTAAAAGGGGTTTATATATACAGCTTCAGCAATTAAATTTCTAACGGTAAAACCGTTAAAGTAAACATAAAATATCAAGAAGTAAAATTCTTGATTCATTTGAATGTACTTCCTATGATTTAATAGCATTGGAAGAAAGCAAAATAGAAAGCTAAAAAAAGCAAGAAAAATAACGATGAACGCATTCTGAGCAGTAATGTCAAGTCTGCTTTATATGATGTCTGTGCGATGAACGTTCCTTCTTTACTCGAAAAACATAAGGTTCTGTGCGTAGTCAACCAAAAGCGCTCATGTTGTCTTACCAAGTACTAACGTGGTACTAACACTAACCTGACACAAGAAACAGGACATAAAGGTTTGAATAAAGGTCCGACCACATCGCCGCGTATACGCAGTGACGTGTCGTAGGCGTCACGTATTCTCACCGTTTCTTCATACATTTTGTTGCGATTCCGTAACGTCACCGTTTTTTAAGCGGCGGTGTGGTCGGACCTTAAACGTATGCCTTATAGTTAGTTCAAAATTCATGGCTTTTATCTTTAGTTTCAAATTTTACACAACCTTTGTGGCGCCATCTAGCTTACCTTTTGAAATACTTAGACTTAACCAACAGACTCTTGTCACCTACTTCAACTCGTGGCACAGAAGTTCTAACATGACACAATAGATGGCGCTTTACTCTACTTAATTGTTTCAATCATAGATAAACTGAATGATTGTTCGGATTTTGTGTCTGTTCCCATCAAGTCGATCAAAAAAGGCCACAGATGTGCTATCTATCTTGTTACTAAAACTTTGCTATGGATGAAGTTCTTTTATGTATGACAAATTACTTCTACTTTATTAATAGCCATCGGTAGGTAAATAGATTTTGATTTTCTGTAATTTAAGCCAATGCAGTCAGCGTCATGTAGTATGAAACACCATTAATGACCAAAAAGCCTTTATATACACTGCAGCTTGACATTAAAGAATAACCATAAAACTAGTAAATAACCACTAAATAACTAAAACAGGGGTCTATTTATTAAGTTCAAAATTCAAAGTTCTTATCATATCGTCCCTCAAGGTTTGCTTAACTCGTCATTTTCGCAACAGCTAGTAATTGGAAACTAGTATTACCGATGGCTTAAAAAAACAAAAACACTCCTCGGTAACTAGTTACATCACTAGTTACGTCGGGAAAACGGGCCTTTTATTTTGCGACGACTACTTAAATCTAGAAATACAAAACACACCAAAAGATTACAACAATTATGTAATTGCGATTTCCCATCTTCAAACTAGCACTAAACAAAATAAAAGCAAAACAAGTAACATCCTTAAAAAAACATAGCTGAGTAAACCTTAATTGATTATAGCAACATTAGAACGGACTAATATTAGGTCTTATAGGACATTTATTGGCCTACAACTAAGTAAAGTGACCACTGGATGAACTTGGATAGCTAAGAATCTAGACGCACACATTTAAAATATATTGTATAGACAGTGCAAAAATATGTTTGTCGGTCACAGTAACTAAAATATCTGACTAAACTCTTGAGTTAACATTCTTTTGATGCTTATGTTTCCAAAATCTTAGCCGTCCAAATATAAAGTGTAAGTAATCAAGACCGAACCAAGGTGCCGACTCAGACCTTAAAAAATAATTAAACCCCAATGCAAGAAGGGTGTTATAGGTTAGAAGTCGAAGTCCGTTTCTAAATTTTTGTTCAAAAAGACAGATGTTACCAGAATAACTAAGTCAGCACATTTGATAAGCCTTGCATAAGATCAAAGACAGCAGTAAAACAATCATCAATCACGAAATGGAGAGGAATATTACCAGATTTACTGAGAACATTCAATTGGTTCATGTAACTGTTCCAAATCGTTTTTTTATACCGTAAACTGACCAGCAGTTGACCTCCAGTGGCGTGTTGTAGGGAGACGCTGAGGTAGGCAGCGGTAGTGACCGTAGGCAGCGCTACCCTGGCGACCCCCCGCCGCACAATCTAGCAGATGGGGCCACAATTTACACTGACTCACAGGCTTACAGGAGGTTACCATGACGTCTTAATACAATTAAATTCTGATTCAGTTTAGGTTCGCTCGCAGCTGACACCTAAACTGAGTCGGAATTAAGTCGAATCAAGACGTCACTTTAGCCTTAAAGCATTATTTCTCTGGTCTTAATTCTTATGCATCAGGTTTAATCTAGTTTACAAACACTATCATTAGTATAGCAGCTTATTGTTTGTCCATGTTGGACATCTGCTCTTTGTGGCGGCGGATAGCGTCCTCGTGACGCTTGATCTGGTCCTGGTGGAAGGAGATCTCCTTGTCAAGGTGACCCTTCAGGTTGGCGAGCTGTTCCCTTTGCTATGAGGACAAAAAAATACTAATTAACTACTTAGTATAAAACAAAGTCTCTTTCCGCTGTCTGTCCCTATGTACTATGTATGCTCAGATCTTTAAAACTATGGAACGGATTTTGATGCAGTTTTTTTTTAATAGATTGATTCAAGAGAAAGGTTATATGTATAATACAACGCAGACAAAGCCGCGGGCTAAAACTAGTACATAATAAAATCATGACTGCTATAAATGATTGTTCATACCTACATGCAATTTTCTGTAACTACCCATTTCCAACTATTGCCAAAAAAAAATTGTGGATGTGTGGACATACATACATAAATCATGTCTTTATCCGTTATGGGGTAGACAGTCTAAAGTAACAAGACCCAAAGGCCACTGTTACCATGATTGCGGGAGTATAGATGGAAAGGATTTACCTATGTTTATACAAATAAAAATTCATTTCATTTCATTTCATTTCAAAGGGGAATCAAAATAGTGATGGGTTGCTAGCCACATCACCTGATTTAAGCCCATTCCCAAAATAGTTTTTGGTGCAATAGGTGATGCTATTGATAAATGAGACGCAGACAAATTAGCAGGTAGTGGCTAGTTACAAAGTTTAAGAGGTTTAAATCTCAAGATATAATCGAACATAGGGCATATGAAAGGTTAAACCTACACATTTTTCAAGCAAAGCTCTAATTATTGTTTACCTTCTTGAAGAAGTATTCGTCTTCCCGAGCTGCCTCCATCTTGCCGAAGGCGCCACCGGCCTCGCGGATGGTGCCGCCGGCGCCGCCGCCCTTGCCGGCGCCAGACCCAGGCTCACCAGAGTACATTCTTAAACATTAACATACAATATTACATACTTAAAGAAAGAAAAGAAAGAAAGAAACCACCACTTCACTTTTTGGTACTTGGTGTGACCATGAATATCTCTAAGTGAAAACAAGGCAATAAAATGAAATCTGATGATGGGGCATTTATTATACATCACTAGCATTTAAAACACATCGAGTTTTTTGAAGTTTTCCAGAAGATAATACTGGCAGTTGTTATTGCAATGTGTTTTCATTCAATCAACTAACAAAACAACATACCTAGGTTATTAGCACAATAAGAACATAAAAATTAACAGGAATTATTGCAGACACTGGAAATGAACTAAAAACACAAATTAAAAGCACTTATTCAATACCTCTTGTTTAAATTTGAATTACGCAGAAGTAAATCTTAAATGCGCACATGAATGGAATAAAACTTGGCAAGAAGTATTGTTTATCCACAAAGCAAGTTAGTCATAATATGATTTTAAATACATAAAGAACGGTTGATGATCGAAAAGTAGTTCTGTACTTTTAATAAACAAAACTTTGTGTGACCTTTCCTTTTGGCCGCTTGGTAGGGTTATTTTTATTTGCCAGAAAAAGATAGCAGATACTGATGACATTGCACTGCACCTCTGTTGCAATCATAGACCATACTACAGATAAGATGATTCAGAATTATTCTGATTAACCTAATAAAATTATGAACAGCCAAATCAATTACAAAACTGTAGGTAACGAAATCGTAGTTTATTTTAAAGTTGGTCTAGGTTTCGATTGCGTAACTCACCGCACCGGTACAAAAACTTACCTCACTCTTAGAATTGCAGGCAAAAGGGAAGTCCTAGTTTTAGCAACGAAGCTCATATTTGATTATTAGTAAATAAATTGACGCGAAAATGCTGATTTAAATGCTTTTCAATAGTTTCCAAAGAACAGGTAGTAAAATACGAAATGACGTTTATGTGACCACAGACAATGCTAGTGATGAGCCAGCCAGCACTGGCTGGCAATGTTGAATCTATCAACTCTTATAAAAAAATCTGGTTTGAGCTGAAAATTCTAATACACTTTCAATCAAAAATATTTCGCTATTCTTGCTTTTATCTAATAATAAACAATGAATAGTAAGATGTTCGGTTATTGCGTGTGAAGTAAAAAAACATTTTCACCCACTCTCAAACTGCACCAATTATCAGAGCGAAAAATAAACATTTTACCTATTTGTGACGCCCTGGAAGCACACAAGCAAATATATTTTCCACATAGCACGACATTTTTAAATTTTGACAAATTAAAATATATGTTTCATAAAACTTGTGGAACCAATCGATAAAGAACATCCTTATTCACCCATAGACAATTCTCGTTTTTTTTGTTGACATAATTATATTATGGCTGACGTCGCTCGATTTTTTTACGCGGTAAATTTCAATTTAAAAATGGACATTTATATGACAATTTTTCAAAGATGAAAATTAATAAAACAAACAGTTTATTTAATTACTCACGCTATCTCTTGTTTTTTGACCCACAGTACATGTTTCAGCCTTTGCTCAGCAGTAATCTTGTTCAGTTCTGCTGTCTCTCTCATTGCTCTGATAACTTGTCTTTCTTCTTGAAGAGTCTCCATCTTCAATGATTTCTCTTCTGCAGAATATCTATAAGTAACCAATTAATTTTATAAAGAATTCAAGTAAGCTAGTCAAACCATGAATTAAATAAATATGAATAATAAAATTAAATATTTGATTTCTTATTATAACCTACTTGAAGAACTCTTGTAGATCTCTGTGAAATGGATTAAACGAAGGAAAATCGTGAAAGTAAGCATCGGTCATAGAGGCAGTATCCTTTACTTCTATCTGCTCTGTTATAGGATCTCCAGGTTCTTCAATTTCAAAATCAATCATGTCAGTGTTATCAGACCCTGATGACCCCAGAGGCTCTAGATTTTTGGCGGACTGCAAATTTTTTTCTTTGGCAGCTTCAATATCCATTTCCACAGGTCTTTTGGAATAATTGCTCAAATTTATGGCATTAGCTTCCCTGGAATAATAAATTTAAAAACAAACTGAGGCTGCTTGAGTAGTACTTATACTGGCTGTATGTGAATATTTTCATGTCATTAAATTATGTACTTTTTATTGACAACTGCATTAAAAAATATAAATAAAATAATGACACCATGACACCAATTGAAAAAATATTCATTTAGAGAAGCTGTGTATGCCTATATTAGGTACAAGTATATTGTTTATTAGCCAGTGATTGTTAGGAATTTTGTGTTTAGAATTTAGGTACCTACCTACCATCCTAAGAAGATGCACCCTAAGAAGATGGTGTTAACTTTTAACTTTACTAATGTGACATTAAAAAATAAACCGAAATGAAACATGAAAATAGGAGAAATTAAAAAAGATAGAAAAGTACATACTCTTCAATATGTTCCGCCTTAATCTCGACATCTGTGGTAAGTGCAGTGTCATTTAGCTCTTCATTATCATCTTTGAAAACGCCATCTTTCAGTAACTCCAGAATATGACACACTTCTAAAGATAATTTTGTGTACCTCTGCATGTCAGAACCGTTCAACGCAATTTCTTCACGAGCGATTCTCTTCATATTTTGCCACTGAGTCTTAACTTTTTTAATAGAGCTTCCGATAAACTTATTGCCGAATTTTGCCGTTAACTCGCGAAGTATCTCATTCCAAGCCACATCCTTTTCTTCTGAATAGTTTGGGCCATTATTGTTCTTTGTAACCACAACTTCTTTCCGTTCTTTAATTAACTGTAGCAAATACTGTTTCTCTTGAAGCGACCAGTTTGGTGTCCTAGAACGGCGATTGGTTATTTTTCCCATTTTTCGCAATACCTCCCGCGGATCGTGTTTGATTTTTTGCAACGTTTTGTTACAAACGATGCACTCGACGTCCAAAATTATCTTTTGCCACATTTAAAAACAAGTGAACTTCAAAAACGATTGAACGTTTTGACAAGAGGTGGACAGTAGCGTCGCTAATTGAATACTGTTTAAAAACCTATTTTTCAGTTCGGGAAAATGTTCCAACGAAATAGTTGAAATTAAATATTTTCAGTGAGGCAATGGATTTATTGCCAATGCTTTATCGAAAAAACTATTGCAATCGAGAATCCAGTTACCTAATTGATTTTTGCGCGCGGAAGTTAAGACCGATTAAAACTTTTTTGTTGCTGGTGTCGTTTTTTTAATGGTTTAATATTTTGATAAAATAAACCGGTCAAGAGCGAGTCTTGTTCGAATGTTTGCACAAATTGCCATAGTAGGTAGTTTAAATTATTGTAAGTACCTATTACACTTAAGTAAATATTTAATAAACTAGCTTTTGCCCGCGACTTCGTCCGCTTAGACTTCATTTATGTTTTAACAAAAGTCACATATTGCTATGCATATTTGACAGGCGCTTGACACTTTAAAGTCTTTAAACTTTAAATAACGATAACATTTTTTGCTGACCTTAGATTTCAATAAAATAAGGCCTATAAGTTGCCCAGATATAAGTGTTAACTACTTGTGAAAACCGCAATAAAATCCATTGCGTAGTTTTGTAGATTGGCGAACACATACATAAATACATATACACATACATACTTACACACAGACAGACAGACAAAACGACAAGACTAAAAGTATAAAATCTACTTACTTTTTTTGTTTTATTCCTGTCCCCTAATAATTTTTGATGAATTTATTTAATGTACAGACACGACACGAACTTTCTACTGATTTATAAGAAGACCTTCGTTAGGCTCCAAAGAGCCAAAGTCTGGAAGTAAGTACTTCTAATTAAATGAAGTATAAGTATTTCAATAACTACCTACCTAACGTTAAATTATCAATTTATCAATCTACTGTATCATTTAACATTACATAAAATTGTACATTAGGAAAGAATTAATTCGTTTTGAATACTATTTATTGCTAAGAATAACCAGTTTAGAACAAGTTAGTCATCACTCATCAGCCATTTATATTTAAATTTTATTATATAATAATAGATAAAGTTTAGATTAATATATCCAATTGCAACAATGTATTTAGAAAAGTAGGATATCGGTATTCTTTTTATTTCCACTATGTATTTTATTTTGTTTGATGTATATTTTTATATTTTTACAAGGTTGTTAGGTATAACGATGTTCTCATTTTTGAAAGAAAAAACGTAGTATGTACCTAACTACCATTTGCTTCTCTTCCCGCGCAGATGGTAAAAGTCCGTGGAGGGAATAGGCGAAAAGCTTAGGAATCATGTTATAGGCGATGCGGCTAGCAATAGCAACTAGGGATGTGACATTCTACGTAATTTAATTTAAGTCGATATTTAATTAATCGATTATTTTTTTCGCATTAAAAATCGATTAATAAATAATCGATTTTTCTTAAAAAAATAATCGATTTTTTCCTAATTTTTTAATGAATTTCAAAATAAACGCTGTAAATATTTTATTTATCATGGTTTTATTAATTAAAACTGTCAAAAGCACAGAAGAGCTGCCATCGTAGACGTACAGATGGCGTTAATGCGTAATATCATCTCCATGGAGATAGTAGTCTTTGATAGTTCGCGGTCCGGGTTATAAAAGACCAGACTTAATGTCGGGGGTGGTAGATAAAAAATCGACTATGCTTGATTTTTGACTAAAAAAAAATCGATTATTAATCGATTATTTGTAAGAAAAAAATCGCGTATAAAAATCGATTTCTACTTAAAAAAAAACGATTTTTAATCGATTATTTCCATAATCGATTATTTTTTCACATCCCTAATAGCAACCCATCATTATTTTGATTCCCCTTTCCACCTATGCGCCCACAATCGTACTAAACGTGGCATTTAACTCTTGTTACCTATGCTCTGTCTACCCTGTAAGGGTTGAAGACGTGATTTATGTATGTACTAGCTATTGCCCGCAACTTCGTCTGCAATGAATTCGTTTATCGCTATCCCGCGGGATTTTTTCGGGATAAAAAGTAGCCTATGTGCTATTCCAGACTTTTCTCTACCTATGTGCCGAATTTCGTTCAGATTCGTTGGGCCGTTCTGGCGTGATTGAGTAGATAACAAACATCCATCCATCCATCCATACTTTCGCATTTATAATATTAGTTAGATGATTTTTACAAGGATATTATAAGGATGTTCTCATTTTGTTATCTCATGTTATTTAGACCAAAAAGGACTTATCTCGGTGCGACATTTTATTAATGCAGTTGGTTGGACGCAGCCGTTGTTTGAACAAATACCAAGACAAATACTCATCCATTTAGGTACATGTCCTATACATATATACTTACATATTACTAAAGCTCTACATTTCGGTCCTGGTGCTAAATATCTTCTAGTAGATAACTATACTAAACTCAAAACATTAACTAAACTCAATTGCCATGTAACAACCCAAACGGAAGTTTTCGTATGTTGAAGCATTTCACGAGAAATGTTTGTCAATAGAATGTTAACAACTGTTATGAGTTGTCGATCTATGATCAACGTATAAACTGATTGTCGACAGAGTAGGTACTTAAATTTATTTAGACTGATGGAAGAAATATCTGAACTCTACCTCGAAATCAATCTATATTCGCATTTTAACTTTGAATACTCAAAATTCATGCTAAGGGTTTGGTATCTTGTATCTCGATAGATACTTAATTAGCTGTTACATTAAGGTTCTGAGCCCAAATAACTGACATAGTATGATAGACTTAACTAAGTAATTGATGTATCCATCTAAGGCATCCAACCTCTATTCATCAGTCGCTCTCGACCCGGCATGAAAGACGCACGCCCGAGTCCAACGATTTAAAAAAAAACTTTTAAAAAGAAACAATTTATACCGCGCGAAATTATACGAGTAATGTGATTGTGATAAGAGTGTGAATGATTTGGATTTTTAATTAATTCCGGCTTGTTGGTGAGTTGCTTCATATGTATTTTGATGTAGAACTTTGTGTCATTTATTATTTATGACTTTAGATTTTTTTTAAACGCTAAGTAGCCGACTAAACCGCCATGCGAGTTTTTAAGTTAAGTATTTTTTCTAGTTTTTTTAATGTCACAATCAAAAAACTAGTTGAAGGAATGCTAATCACAATTTAATAACAAGTTTTTACAACCATAGATTTCGGAGTTCTTTTTGTAGCTGAGAAACTTTTTTAATCAAGTATTTAATATTTATGTGCTACTTCAACATCCAACGCCCTTTGAAGTAGCGTTGGAATTTGGAATTAAAGAAAATCAGAAAAATTCAACATCAAAGAGAATGTAGAGCAGAGCTAGGAGTCGCAAAATTTATATACTTAATGAACAAGATAGTTTCCCGGCTCTGAAAATCCTATGTGATATTTTGATTGTGACCTTTAATGAGTGTGTCTGTATGTTTTTATTCCTTCACACTGAAACGGGTGAACTGGTTTTGATGAAATTTGGCACATGGAGACTTTACAGCCTGGATTTACACGGCGGACACTTTACCCCGGAAAGTGGCGTAGTTCCCAAGGGATAGCGGTAAATCTATTATTCTTCTGACTAGTTGTATAATTACACCATTATGCTACTACTACAACTACAGTCATGTAGTTAAATAGTTTAAGTCTAAAGGGGGGGACCCCCAGTCCCGGTTATGGGGGGTCATATATAAGTCACAAGGTATTTTCAGGAGATTCTTCAGATGAGCGAGTACGATTGGAGGGGGGGCGAGGAACCCATTACCCTTCCCGTCTTATTCCCCTAGTTCATATAAAGCAAAGGCCCACATACATGCAAGAATTGCATGCAAGTTTCATTAAGTAGATACATTGCGGGTTGTCGGGGTAAACTGAATCCAACCGATCTGTCAAACTTCGCAATGTATAGTTACATTGGGATACAATTCTTGCATGTGTCAAATGGGTCTTTACTCTTCAAATTGTATTTTGTTTTGTTTGTATATTTGAGTAGGTAACATAACAGTTTATGAGCTTAAGTAACTTGTATGAGATTTGTTTCAACCTTGCGCAAGTATTATCTGCTTAGGAGTGAAACAAATTAGGTAAATAGGTGTTGTCTGAATCGATACATCTATTTCAAGTAGGTCTTGAATGTCTGTCCGTCTCTGTTTGGGTGGAACGACTGGAGGAGGAAGGATTTTTAATTTTAAAAGGTAACTTCACTTCGAATGTTTGCAGATTTGAGATTCCATCTGTATGTATATTCTATCTAGAAGTATTTAAATCTAAGCCCTAAGCAAAAGTGACAGGTAGGACCAGCTTAGTAGATCTTTAAAATATGAGCTTTGCCTACTATATTTGTAAAGGGCCGGCAACGTACCCGTGGCCCTCCTATGTTCGTGGCTTGCAGTAATTGCTCACCGTCAGGTGACCCGTAAGCTCATTTCCCCCTAGTATTTGTAAAAAGTAAGCATATATTTTTTGGCATAGAGATAGTTTCAATCCCGGGGAAGGACATAGAATATTTTTTATCCCGAAAAATGGTACAGTTCTCGCGAGATAGCGATAAGTAAATTCGACACAAAGTCGCGGGCAAAGCTAGTAATATTTAATTTTTATTTTGTACATACATACAGTCACGCTTCTTTCCCATAGGGATAGGCAGAGACTACTTTGTTTTCCTTGCTACGATTTACGATTTTTATTTTGTAATTTTAGAAATTAGGTAGGTATAGGTACCTACTTATTCATAAAGGATTAGATTCCTTTCACTTGATGAGTACTACCGTAAAACCTATAACAAAACAGCAAAACGTATGTGCATTATTAAAAAATCAAAAATTGTTATACTTAGCACATTACGACAAGGTTCCACGGACAATCACCTAACACCGGTGAGGTGACTGAATCAGCCTTTAGCTAAGTACTATACTTAAGTTAACCGCCAAACCCACGCACCAATCGCACTGGGGAAAATGGTACTGGAGGCGGGGCGGATTCATGAATGTTTGTATTGTTCGTATTTGCTGACCTTCCCACGCAGAGTCAGAGCATGGCGGCGTTGGCGGGCCCTCATCTAAGAGTAAGCTCAAGTTGGAATCTCCTGTGCTATGTTGAACTGACTCTAATATAATCATGCAATGAAATTAATACATTCGTTTTCATTATTGTCGGTCCCTCGCTTAATACTCCTCTCATCTTTTCAAAGGTTAACTGGTAGATCCCTTATAGGGATAAGTTCGCCTTTGTGCATAATATCTAATGTATTTTTTTGTGATTTGTGTCGGTTTCTTTATATTTGTACAATAAAGCATTTACTTAATTACTGACTTACATTCCAAGCTAATGTAGCACAGCATGCTGGTCCGGGAGCAAAGAAAAAACAGAATGTACAAGTTGCATCCCTTCCCGCGCAGATGGTAAGCCCACCGAGAGAATAGGCGAAAATCTTAGAAATCATGTCATAGGCGAAGCGGCCAGCAACTCATCACTATTATGATTCCCCTTTCCATCTATACGTATACGCTTACAATCATGCTAAACGTGGCCTTCAGGGCTTGCTACCTCGCACTTTGTCTACCCCGTACGTGATTTATGTATTTACTAGCTGTTGCCAGCGACTTCGTCTGCAAATAATTCGTTTATCGCTATCTCGTGGGAACTACGCAATTTTCCGGGATAAAAAGTGGCCTATGTGCTATTCCAGACTTTTCTCTATCTATGTGCCGAATTTCATCCAGATCCATTGAGCCGTTCTGGCGTGATTGAGTAACAAACAAACATCCATCCATCCATCCATCTATCCTTCCATCCATACTTTCGCATTTATAATATTAGTTAGATGTAATGCAAGATGTCTAAGAATTATTGTGAAATATTTGAGCAGGCGATAGGGTTAGTTGGATTGAACCATAAAGGACTCACAATCAATGGTGTCCATACGTACGCTAGTCACTTACCATCAAGCAGACCGTACGCCGCTGATGTGGTATAAAATAAATCACGAGCATCATCCCTTTACACTTGGCAGTTTAAATAAAAGCCGTGTGGTTCAATTACGAAGTAACAAGAACGTCCGTGAAATATTTCATTTTACTAGACGAAGTGATTAAGATTTTTGGACATTTTATTTATTGCATACGTAAATCGTAGTCTTGTAGAAATTGTTATACTCTTTAGCTTAGCCATAACAGATTTAGACTAGGTACCCATTCAGATTTGCACAAACACAATTATAACCCCTCGTCATACCAATTTTGTTTCTTCGTGAAATCAAACAAGTTCCGCACAAGTTAAGTATGTTCAACTCAAAGAACTCAAACTATGAGCCATGTAACCCGATCGGACACGATGCATGGTGGGAAAAGTAGCCCAGTCTCGCCGCATGACAGTTACTGTCTGATAGCTATGTCTATCTGCATAGATTCCATTTAAAATAGCATTAAATTTTGATAGACATATTTGATGGACTGCGACGGGCAGAAACCTAGAATCCTCCGCACCTCAGTTTCCTCACTGCTGAGGGCCATGGTTATCTCGGAATACCTTGTTACGTATCGCTATGTTCCTCTATTCGAAGTAGAGTGAAGAGCATCATGTGAAATTTCAATAGCTGTGTGAATTTGCATTGGGCTCGATCCAGTTGGCATTCAGGCTTCCACCGAGAGGTTACCAGCAAGTGTCTGTATAGATTCATTTAAGTGTGTTTCGGATGATTCGGAGAATTCCATGGGAAATATAGTGATATTTAATCCTTATTAAGTTGTCTAAGGCGCTTTACGTCCCATATTTTATATTAACCATCGTAATTTGTATATGGTAGAGTATTGGTAGAGTCATATAATAAAAACACTTCTATTATGTTTTATATGACGAATACCAAACAAACGAGGCCTTTAGTCAATTAAATTTTTAGTTAGGATATGCATTATGAAGCTCTACTTAGTTATGAAACCCACATTAAATTCCATATACCAGACACAAAGCTGAACTAGCAAGAGAGTATGTAGCTATAAATATTCAAGAAATTATGCTCCTACCGGCAGTGGCAATTAAATTACAGAGAAAATGGGAGGCAATCCTGGGTTTCTGAAGACAGAATGAAAACAATAACAATATTAATAGGAGTTAACTTAATATTGTTTTAGGACAGAGCCCAAGGTAACAAGATCCAAAGGCCACGTTTAGCATGATTGTAGGCGTATATGTGGAAAGTGGGAGTCTGTCTACCCCGTAATGGATAAAGACGTGATTTATATATGTATCTAAATATTGTTTTAGGAAATGCTAACTGTTTCGACTGTACTACCTCACGTGATTTACTAATAACATCGGCCATCTTTTCCGTCTAGACTGGACGATGTTATATCAGGATGACTACTTCCGAAATGTATTTCAATTGCTGTCAATTGATGTGATAGGCTATTAGGCCCACAGGATACGACACCTCAAAGACTTGCGACACAATGTCTTCTTAGTAACGCAACGGTCTAAGCTATAGACCGGCCGCTTAAATGACTCTTCGCCCGCGCGGTGCAGGGGCGCGGGGTGGGACGACAAAGGGGTCGAGGGAGCACTACCCGCCCGCACCTATCCCCCCCCCCCCCCTTTGCCCCTGCGGTCGTCCTAGCTAGGGATTGCAAAATCCGGATTTTTCTCAAATCCGGATTTACAAATTATCAACTTGTGCAAATCCGGATTATCCGGTTTTTTCGGATTTTTATTAGTATTTTGAAATTTTTGTGTAATTACATGTTTTTTAAAAACCTAATGGTGTTTAATTTTATTGTTTTTCGAATTTCCCTAAGAATATATAAAATAAAACTGCAAAAATCTTTAAAATCCGCGTTTAATCAGTCCAGTACTGCTGTGTCTGCAGTACAGTACTACCGGACCGACCGACTGGCTAGATCTAAAGCTAGGTATGAGGTAGCCAGTAAAGCGCGGAGGGGAGAGGGATAGATATGCTACGTGGCGGGGAACAAAACGAACGCATGAATGAATGAAATGCAACGAAATTCAATAGGAAATTCTGGTTAAATGTCAACTTTGTCAACTGTAATTGAAATCTTTATGCTAAAGATCCGAATTTATAAAAGGCGACAAAAATCCGGATTTATCCGGTTATTTCGGATTTCGGATTATCCGGATTGCAATCCCTAGTCCCAGCGCCCCTGTGCCGCGCGGGCGCAGACTTATTCAAGCGGTCGGTCTATATAGGCACAAGCCTCTTCGTGAAATTACTTACTGATTTCCAAAATTTGAACAAGGAGGAATTAAGAAACGTGAAATTGAAATTGTGTGTCTGTTTAACCACGGTAGGGAGGACTGTAGGTGTTACAATGACATCTTAACACGATTCAATTCCGATTCAGTTTAGGTTCGCTCGCTGTCAGATCCATACTAAAAATGACAGCTGAAACTTGAACTGAGTCGGAATTGAAACCATTAAGACGACGTGGTACAGCCCCCGTTTTCTATAAGGCTAATCTTTGACAGCCAGTTCAAAATAAGGGTTAGGAGTTAGGGGCTTACCCCCTTATTCATAAACACTCTATAGGCCTCTGCTAACTTAGTAATCGTTTGTCCTTATCTGTCACATTGACATTTACCTTTCACAGATGAGGACTACTAAGTAAGCAGAGGCCTATAGAGCGTTTATGAATAAGGGAGTTAAAGTTTCTGAGGGTTTTGTTTCTTAATGCTTTAATACATCTAATATTATAAATGCGAAAGTATGGATGGATGGATGGATGTTTGTTTGTTACTCAATCACGCCTGAACGGCCCAACGGATCTGGATGAAATTCGGCACATAGATAAAGAAAAGTCTGGAATATAGCACATAGGCTACTTTTTATCCCGGAAAATTGTGTAGTTCCCGCGGGATAGGGATAAACGAATTCTTTGCAGACGAAGTCGCTGGCACACTTATAAATCACGTCTGTATCCCTTACGGGGTAGACAGAGTCTAAGGTAACAAGACCTAAAGGCCACGTTTAACATGATTGTGGATGTATAGGTGGAAAGGGGAAAATAGTTATGGGTTCCTAAGGTTTTCGCCCGTTTCCTCGATGAGTTTTTAACATCAGCTGGTACATTCTGTTTCTTCTTTGCTCCCAGACCAGCATAGAAATATTAATTAATGCTTTACCCCCTTATTTATAAACACTATAGGCTTCTGCCAACTTAGTAGGAAATCGTTTGTCCTTGTCTGTGAAAGGTAAATGTCAAAGTGACAGATAAGGACAAACGATTGCTAAGTTAGCAGAAGCCTAAAGGTATAAAGCGTTTATGAATAAGGGTGTTAAGGTTTACGAAATCATCGTGTCTACAATCACCTCAACGACCGCAGCTTCATACTTGACGATGTCCTTTGCGGTCGTTTTTAGATTAATCGGTCAACGTCTAGATGATTCTCACCTTTAGGATAATCGAGTTACCGAATGGTCTTAGGTGTCTAATGCAGACTATATGCATACATATACTTTACCTCAAAGCACTTGCGTATATTGTAGTCAGGGACTGGCAGGGACTTTAGCTTTTGAAATTCAATAGCGTTTGTACCATTATATTAAACCATCATATGCACGGCTCGCGCGAGAACCCGCCTCTTTCTAGAACGAACAGGATTCTAGTGTAAGTTTTCACACTAAAAACAGGGGGTGTACACTCCACAGTTAAGGTACGATCAACCAACGCTCCTGCCGGGTAGGATAGTGGCAATAGGTTGCCGCTCGCCACGCACGCTGGCGTCGCGCGTTATTTGTGTTACCTAGTTACCTATCAACGAACAATGACAACTACAACCCTAATAAGTACGCGGTACGCATGATTGAAACGGTTAAACTAAAAGAAGCGCTCTCGCGTAGTAATACGGTTTATTTTTGGATGAATGCTTTGCGCGATATGTAACGGAGTGGGGCCGTAGGCTATTGCCGCTATAGTTTTGAAAATTTTAGCACAATTTTTTTATGTACGTAAGTTTTTTTTGTGGCCAGGGGAATCAAATATTGACGACAGAGGATTTAGAATAGGGTAAAAAAAAATCGATGCTTAGATACTTCACACTTTAGTTAGAGCGCCTTGGCCGTTCCGATTTAAGTATATTTTTGTAAGCGACTGTGAGCACTTGCTTACTTTTTACCTTTTCTATTCTATTGTTCGCAGGCGCAAATGCTATAAACCAGCCCAACAATGACGGAGTTAGGTCTGAAGTTGCCCACACGTAATGTCCTCACGGGGGCCATCGTCAACTGGGAGGAGGAAGAGGAGCTGACCTCCCTCGGCGATAACCCCGAGAACCTCACGCTATCATGGAAGGACCTCTCGGTGTACAGGAAGAGGAAACACCAGACTAGCATATGGTCGTCGCCGATATATGAAGAAGTCAAAGTTTTACATGGAGGTGAGTAATATTAATGGTAACCCTACATACATACATACCGTGACGCCTCTTTCTCACAGGGGTAGGCAGAGACTACTTTATTCCACTTGCTACGATCTCTTTCGCTTCATTCACTTTCATCAATAACCCATAATTACCCCTAATGGCAAGTGGCAACCCTATAAGTAGCAAAATAAATAGTCATGATCCAAACCCCATTATAAGTTTGGAGTCCTAAAAATTATATTAAGGGCCGTCTGACTCTCTGTTAAGTTCCTGTTGTCTTAAGCGTCAGTTATCTATGACGTTGTCTCCGTTGCTGTCTCAGTTAGAAATACAATGTTTTGTTAGATTTTTAGCGCAGTGGACTCGCCTAGAAATACTGAGAACCTGGTGATTGACACATAGTTTATACCCTGAAGCACCAAAATATTAGAAGGATCATTTATTCAGTAACAAAGCGAATGATACATACGAGTATAATTTATAGGACAGCTACTTGTGTAAATACTTGTGTGAAAGTGTGCATATCCATATTCCAGCAACATATAAGACCCTATCTAATTCTAAATTCAAATGTAAAATAAAAAACGAATTAATTAATAAATGTTTCTATAGTATTGACGTATTCATGAAGCATGCATTTTAGTTATTTCAATTAGTTTTTATTAATCATAATATTCATAATATTCATTTTTTTTTATTTTATTGACCTTAATGACATTAATTTGGCATAATTTTTATTTTTACCATGATTTTATATTAGCCATGATCTTGTTTGCCAATGTATGTACTTGCGACCCATAAGTTTTAATAACATGCGTTTATAAGACAACTGATGCCATTATTGATTGGCACCTATGTAAAGATAGCCTAGGATTATAATATTAATTATGTAAATTTTCACATGTCATATAGACTGAATGTATTAAGGACCTAATTGTACTACATGTAACATCTTTTTGTACCATATGTTCTGTGAATAAACATTCATTCATTCATACACAGACGAGCAAAAATTACGGTTCACTTTTCATACAAGGTTCTATGAAAAGTGTCCCGTTATTTTTGCTCTTGAGTATATTTGCACTCTGTATTTCATATGCGCTATATTTCATCTTACTCATTTACGCTTCTGTTTAATTTGTTGTTAACAGATGTCTCTCAAATTTTTCTTTGTAAATAAGTTGTGACTTCGTTCATAGCTTTGGGCGTAGAGCGCGTTACACAATCTCTTTTTAATGGAAAAATAACCGGACCTGTTTATTACTGCAACCTGTTTTTGGACCAAAACTGAGTCAAATGTTAAAGACGGAATTCCTTCACGTCCAAATGAAAGGTTTAATTAGTTACACTAAGTTGATTTGACATTCCCATTGAGTGCGAGTGACCATTACGTACATACATCAAATTATAAGGGCACCCACGTATGTTTGCTTAAGTACTGCAATTTTATTTCTAACAGTAAATTTCCTAATGATTTTCCTTGACAAACAAATCGATATGACTAAGACGTTTTCTGTGAAAATATTCCACAGCGAACCACGATTCAGGTTCGGTAAATACCTTCCGTGTTTACATGAGACGAAGAGATTTGCGATTGAAATGGATATTTTATTTATAGCACCTTATCCTCGCGCCTTAACCTCGCACAAAAATATCTTTATTTTATAGTCATTGAATATTGGTCTAGTATCAAATCATTGTTTCAATCTTATCGAAGTTACCGCATAAACCATTGTAGCAAAGTCTGTTAATTATTTTTGGTAGCATACTATGATTTAATTTTCTTCGAGCGATTATTGAGCGCGTTTTTCCTTTGCAGTTAGCGGCGTTGTTACCTCTGGCAACTTAGTAGCATTAATGGGATCCAGGTAAGTCACAATTTTTAAATAAATTGACAGAACTTACCAGTGGCGTAACTATGGTGGCAAAATGCCACGGGCCCCCATCTCTACGGGGCCCCGAACTGGCTTGGCCTTGAGCACAGAAGGGAAGATGATGCACTTCTTTATAGTGAGGAAGGGCCGCATCTGATGAATTTGCCGCGGGCCCCTGACGTTGTAGTTACGCTACTGGAAGTTACTACTAAAATATTAGTTCAAGTTATCAATGAACGTCTTCTAGCAAAAAAGCTTTGTTAAGCGAAATTCTTGAAAAGCAAAATATTAAGAGCTAAAATGATCATATCATTATCACCCAACCCCATTCGTAAAATTTTACAAGCATATTACAGCAAAAATTGTTATTAACCCCCGACCCAAAAAGAGGGGTGTTATAAGTTTCACGTCGATGTGTGTGTGTGTTTGTCTGTGGAATCGTAGCTCTCAAAGGAATGGACCGATTTGGCTGCGGTTTTTTTTTATTCGAAAGCCAGTTTTCTTGCAATGATCTTAGCCAAAGGTAAAAATCGGCTCGTCTTTTCTAAAATGATATTAGGCATTTTTGGCATAAAATTGAACTATTTTTTACAAATGCGTGTGGGGGTTTTTTAAATTTTAATTAAATTTTATGTCTGTCTGTTTACCGTTGATGTTAACTAACATAAGCTTGGCAATCGTTTATGAGTAGGTACTTGGGGGGGGTTAGACGACAAGCAATGTTTAAGTAAACCAGTCATTCGTTTCGATTATTCGCCCCCTCACTCTGCTCATCCGTCTCATTCACACCGTTTACCTTCCGTTTCCCACATTCATCATCTTTCTTTAGTGGAGCTGGAAAGACCACCCTCCTCGCAGCCATCAGCCGCCGCGACAAGAGCGCTATGACGGGCTACCTCATGCTGAACGGCAGACTGGCTGGGGCCGACCTCATCGCCAAGATATCAGGCTTCGTGCCGCAAGAAGACTTGGCCATAGACGATCTCACAGTCACTGAGCATATGGAGTTTATGGTAAGTGTAAGAATCATTCGTCGCGGGACACGCTAAACATATTCCGTGATTATTTTTCCCGGGTTTTTTGCTTCTTGGTACTGTAATAGATAAATAGAACGTTAAAATCTAAAAACCTAACAGTAGGTACATTCGAAACTACGGAATCTTCGTGGATTACGGGCACAAGAGACATTTCATCTAAGTCCTCTAGGTTGGCAACGCATCTGCAATCCCTCCGGGGTTGCGGGTGTCTATGGGCAGTGGTGATCGCTTACCATCAGGTGACCCGCTTGCTCTTTTGGCTTCCTATTCACATAAAAAAAATACTATACTTAGATATTTCAACAAAAATAGTAAAATACTTGTACGTAATTATCAGGGGGGTCGTTCTAAAACAATAAAAAATTAACTGTGAGTACCTACCTATTAACTAATAAGTTGCGTTTTTTTTGCAAATTATTTCGCTAATCAAAGCAATGAGGTCAGAAAGATACTAAGTATTCTTTTTTTTCTGATCACTTAACTTGTGCCAAGATCAGTGAAAGAGAAAAATATTACAGAAACATTCCAATAACGCAAGTCTGCAATTTTAATTTCTTGACGATCCTGTAGTTTAATGTTACATATCCGGCTAAAACCATCGATCATCGAATTTTTGGCATACTGTACTCAGGAGTAGGGCTTGCAATCCGGATAACCGGATATCCATATTATCCGGATATCCGGTCATTTTTCAAATCCGGATAGGAGGCACTTCATTATCCGGATAATTTGGATAATTCGAATATCAGATATTAATGCACACGTGTGGTGTGGAGCAAACATTTATCTGTATAAGGTGGGTTTACATACAAAAATTGCTTTCATATTTCATACAATTAAAGTGAAAATAAATATTTTTACGTTTGTTGTCAGAGAATTGAGATTTCAACAACGTCAAAAATCCACCCAGTTATGAGATTTTCCTTACATTTAATCATTGACTCGTCTAAATTTCACTCAAATATCAATTCCCTGACAACAAACGTAAAAATATTTATTTTCAAAATCCACCCAACTGTGAAGAACAAGATTTATAATGGCTTTTAAGTACGACGGTCATACCAAAAGAAATTTGATACTCAAAAATTATAAACTGTATTCTTTCTTATGACTATCCATTTTTACGAAGTATTCATCTTGAACATTTATACGCCTCTCCATCCGCTTAAACCACTTCGAAAATGAATAAACTCTTCTTTGGACACCATCGCAATTTCAATCTGATAAGCAGCCAGGGCACCTTCTTTGCTTTCGAATCGCTATCCTTTTAATGTTTCTTTGATTTTTGGAAAGAGGTAAAAATCACAAGGTGCTAGGTCAGGGGAATACGGCAGGTGAGGCAGAATAGTGACGTTTTTTGAACCGAAAAAGTGAAGCGTTCTCGCAGACGTGTGCGGGGCGGCGTTGTCATGATGCCAGAGCAGATGCTCTTCTGGACTTTGGCCGCTTGTCACACCAAGCTGACAATACTTTTGGGGCACAAACAGTAGTAACATACCATTCCGAATTAACTGTTTTTTGATCCTCCAGCAGAACAGTAACAACATGTCCCGTCTTGCAGAAAAATGACGCAGCCATTTGTTTCTGTGTGCTTCGTGTTCGGCGACATGTTGTTGGAGTCGGTTCGTCTTCAAAGCACCATACTCAGTCTGTCGCTTTGTTTCAGAATCATAGTTATACAACCATGTTTCGTCACCTGTCAGTACAGTATATCATAAATGACTTTATCAGCGTCGAATTCATTTATCAAAAATTTGCTCCAATCCACTTCAGATTAGAACTAATTCATTCATTTATTCCATAACAATTGTGTTGGAAATCTACTATGTATACAAAGTAATCCATCTCCAATCCACGCGACGTTCTTTCTGCAAATCGTTGAGTTTGTGTGGCACCCATCTTGAACAACGCTTATGGAGGAAGTTGTTCGTGAATTATAGTTTGCAATGCTGCTGATTCAATACCCGGTTCTCGCTCAAGCTCTACTAGATTCAACAAGAAAAAAATAAAAAAATATACGTAGGCTTACCGAGTCTTCCATTTTTAAATTTATAACTAAATAACCAGCGTTTATGATGGTGTACCTACACCTTGCCAGTATCAATCATATGAGCATGGAGTACCTAATTTCTTTTGGCATTCCCCTCGTACCTACTTAAGTATTTTTATTGTTATTGATTCATACATTTATTGTTGTCGATTATTTGATTTGTATGTACACTAATAAGGATCTCATTCTGGTTAATATTTAAAACTGTAAACAAACATAGGTACATATTTTTTTAATTACTCACTCATTAAAGTGACGAAATAATTATTTTTAAGTCCTTACCAAACAATTTTGGTTGAGTTGATTAAAAAGACTCCTCATTATGTTGAGTAAATAATTTTTAAATTATAATTAGCGTTTTTTTTAATATTTGGAAAATTATTCAAATTATCCGAAAAAACCGGATATCCGGATACTGAGATTTGATGTATCCGAAATATTCGGATAATAAAAAGATACCGGATAGTGCAAGCCCTACTCAGGAGCAAGAATACCGTATGACTTTTCATACAAGTTTGTATGGGAAATGATCCAGTATTTTTGCTCGTGAGTAAAGGTAACCCAATACGCACTCAAAGTTATTACAAAATCGATAAAATTCTGTCAAACTGATAATAAAATTGTTTTAATATGTGAATTCATCGCAGGGGTTAAAATATAGCTATAATAATAATCAGCATACGTATTATCTAATAAAGCCTACTTTGTTGTAAACTTTCGTAGACAAGAATGTAGAAGTAAAACCATTTACTTATGCAAATCTCCCACCATGTGATAAAATACGTTCCGTTGCAAAATTAAATGCTTAGATACTGTCAATCGTAAAGAATATAGACTTTGCATTTTTTCTTCATTTTAGATTATCATTGGATAACATTATAATATAGAATATCGGTGGACGATTATTTATTTCTTTAGACTGAGCTTTTTGAATTCACGTTTTGCAAGTTTGAATCACATAAAACTGTATAATAATAATAAGTACCTGTTGCTAGCGTCTTCTTCCGCGTAGAATTAGTTATAGCCTATGTTACTGAGGGATAATGTAGCATTCTAATTGAAAAAGAATTTTTGAAATCGGTCCAGTAGTTTTTGAGTTTTTTCGTTACAAACACAAAAATAGAAATCTTTCCTCTTTATAATATTGGTATAGACTTAGATTAGTTAATTGAATTAAACTGAAACTGCGTACCTACATAATTATTTGAATATAAATTAATCTTTTTTAAATGCAAACCATTTTTGACTAGCTAGCTTTGAAATCTTGTGTACCAGGCAACTAATAAACATACTTACTTACATATACACCTAAATACATATTAAACATCCAAGACTCGAGAACAAGCATTTGTTCCTGTCTTTCAAACGTAACATGAGTCCAACCAAAGACGAATCCAGACTCTTCAGCTTCTATCAGTCTCTTTAACCACTAAACTGTGCAGTTTATACACTTTTTAAGTGGATCATCCCTCCACAGGCTAGGCTGATGATGGACAAGCGCTCGTCATCAGCAGTCCGTACCAGGCGCATCCATCAACTGCTCGAGGAGTTGGGTGTTGTCAACTGCAACAGGACCAAGTTGAAGGCGTTGTCTGGGGGAGAGAGGAAGCGGGTGGCTCTGGCTGTCCAGGTAAGATATGAACTGACGACACGCACTTGCAAAATCTGGAACGAGGTTCCCGCTGGGGTCTTCCCATTGAGTTACGACCTGGGTGCCTTTAAGAGGCGAGTGTACAATTTTCTGCAGGGACGACAACGCACTGGCATCGCGTAAAGCGCTGCGGGTGTCTATGGACAGTGGTGATCATTTAACACTAGGTGACCTACTAAGTAGTTCGTTTGTCTGGCCTCTCTAACATAAAAAAAACTGAAAATTGGGTAAGGACGCGAGGTGGTTCACCACCATATCCCGTTTATTATGTCTCCGTGAACCAAGACGAGTAACATAGCTATGGTCACAAGTGCCCAGGTATTATCTTATTACCACGTCGATGGTCGGTGGCTGACAAGCGGCCCGCCTGATAAGCGGCTACCGTAGCATTAATAATTAACACTCTTCTTAAGGAACCCTATGCTGTAGTCCCTCGGGAAAGCCTCGGCAGTACATTCCACAGATCCGGAGAGTTCGCAGGAGGAAATTGTTCGTCATGACAGTGTACGGAATACGGGGTTATACTGGCACTCCGCCTGACGTATTTATCCAAATATTTGCACTATATTGTTTCTAGAGTATGCGACGAAGATGCCAATAGCGCAACGCGAATACGCAATTCCAAGTGGAGTGCCAGTATTAAACGCTTCGTGGCCTTACCCAGTTGCATAATTATAAATTACTAGCTGTTACCAGCGTCTGAAAAGAATTCGTTTATCGCTATCCCGCGGGAACTTCACAATTTACCGGGATAAAAAGTAGCCTATGTGCTATTCCAGACTTTTCTCTATCTATGTGCCGAATTTCATCCAGATCCGTTGGGCCGTTCTGGCGTGATTGAGTAACAAACAAACATCCATCCATCCATCCATACTTTCGTATTTATAATATTACTAGCTGTTGCCAGCGACTTCGTCGGCAAAGAATTCGTTTATCGCTATCCCGCGGGAACTTCACAATTTACCGGGATAAAAAGTAGCCTATGTGCTATTCCAGACTTTTCTCTATCTATGTGCCGAATTTCATCCAGATCCGTTGGGCCGTTCTGGCGTGATTGAGTAACAAACAAACATCCATCCATCCATCCATCCATACTTTCGTATTTATAATATTACTAAGTTAGATAAACCATGAAGTTCGTTATTAAGGGCCTGTTTCAGCACTCCTTAACTGTCAGTTATCAATGATGACGTCTCTGTCTGTTTCGTAGTAATAAATAGAGACGGAATCATAGATAATTGATTGTTAAGGAGTGATGAAACAGGCCCTAAGATAAACCATGTGTTTTATCCTACACAAAAACTACTGTGAAATTGAATTGAACACTGTATTTTTGATTCACTGCTTAAAATGTTCTTCTCTCTATTAAAGCCATGACACCGACTACAAAACTTCAAGACTGATTTACAGCTGAACTTAGGCTGTCTTGCTGGAAAAATGAAAACTTCGGTTTAGTGTTAAAATCGATTTAGTAGCGTCAAATTGTATGGAACTGTCAAGCTTTAAACCAGATATAGTGATTAAATCAAGATTTATCTTTTACTGCAAGTGGGCCTTAATTAATTACATTAGTTGAATTTTATATCCTTCCCGCTTTTAGTAACTTCACGTTTAATTTACTACTTTAGTTACTAGCATATAAATTTAAATCATTGAACTTGCGTTATCATTAAGCATTACCTACAGAAGTCACCCCGTAGAAATCCTGACTGACTGACTCATGAACGCACTCTGAACCTATTTAAAAAACGGTTAAAGGTTAAAGGCATAAAGGTTTAGCTTCACCCGCTTTAGCCTCTGGTCAGGGTAGGACGAGGTTGTCTTTTAGCGTCCTTTGATTATGGTTTCAAGCCCCCCCCCTCGTCTTACAGCGCGCCTCATAAAATAGCATACCCTTTGCCACTTGGCGCCTAGCTCGGCCATTTCACTAGCTCTATCCTCGAGCAAGCTTTGTAGAGAAGAAATAGGTACAATATGAACAAATTTTGCGAAATTTCCATAGGGTAACAGGGAAGAAATCGTGGGAGCCAGCTAGCCTCCTAATAAACCAGTATATTTCAGCTCCTGAACGACCCGCCAATCCTCTTCTGTGACGAACCAACCACAGGCCTTGATAGTTGGGCGGCCAGCGCAGTGGTCTCCCGTCTCAGAAGGCTGGCCGTTGGTGGGAAGCTGGTGATATGCTCAGTCCACCAGCCGGCTTCTGGAACCTTCGAGCTGTTCCACCAAGTGGTTCTGCTGGCTGGTGGGAGGACCGCGTTCCACGGGACCATAGAGCAGGCCGACCACTTCTTTGCATCGTAAGTGTTTGCTTTATTCTTGGTCTAAGATAGGGTGCAGAAGCCTGTGGACTAAGAATATTTGATTTTTTAGGTAAAACTTAGTTGGAGAATGGGAGAAGGATTACATCTACCGGAAAGATTTAAATAGTTATTTGTGTCACGAGGGAGCAAAATGATGTATTTACGTCGAGGGCGCTACATTGAATCCAGAATGTAGCGTGGTGGGGGATTCTAAAGTAGAATCCAGAGCGTAATGAGGGATTCAAGTGTTAACGCCCAAGATGAAAATAATTTTGCTCCTGAGTGGCTCATACAACTTTTCACACCGAACATAAAAAAAACTTGAAAAAAGTCATTCTACATACAATTAAAGAGCAACCAGCATAAAAAATGGCGTGGTTTTACAATTATCAACTTAAAAAAATTGAATTTGCCAAAACACTTAGAAAAGCCTTGAACAGAAAAGTTGCACTTTGATCCCTCTCGACAGGGAGCAATACTTACTTTTCTGAATGAGAGGTGTGAAAAAGTTAATTGTCGCCGTGGTACGTAAAAGCATTAGGTACAGAATTAAGTGTAACTAGTGTGTATTATAAAGCAGTTAGCATTAGTCTAGATGAAGTAATTTTCTTGAATGTGCAGCCGCAAAGAATCAAGATAATTGGGTTCACGGATCCGTAATGTAACGTCTTACCCCTTATTCTTCTTCTTCTTTTAATAATATGGCCCCATCGATCGATGCGATGATTTCGCCAATGTCAAAGTAAAAAATACAGTATTCAAAAATCTTGTGACATAAAAATGTCGGCAACGTTGTACGGTAGAACACGGTCAAACGACCCCCTCCCCCCCTGTCGGGCTCTTAGCCAACGGACAATGATATCCCACGGAGACCGCCAGGAAATTATTAACCGATGCCCAGGGTGCACCGGACCAAGCACTGCTCTTCCCCTCGGACGGATCCAAAAACGAACCGCAGCTCTTGACCACACGCGAAGGTAACCCGACTCGCACCCCCCCCTTATTCATAAATCTGCTAACTTAACAATCGTTTGTCCTTATCTGTCACATTGACATTTACCTTTCACAGATAAGGAAAAAGGATTGCTAAGTCAGCAGAAGCCTATAGAGCGTTTATGAATAAGGGTTAATCAATAAATTAATGAATAACCTACTTATTTACCTACTTGAGCCCTTTTAAACGTAAGGAACGATATTTTAATTACTGATGTTTTAAACAGTCGTTTTGTATGAAAAAGGATCACTTTAACGGAAACCTGACACGAGCCGAGCACGAGCCGTGGGAGTCAGATGTCGACCTTTTTGGGTGGCTTCCCTTCAATAGGAAATCTGAGAGCCCACAGAACATCCGACTCGCTCTTAACCGGTTATTGCTGACAAAGGTCGGAAACAAAAAAAGGACTAAATACGTTATTCGTTATTCTCCATTATTTATTTGAATAAACCGTTACTTTGCGATGGTTTATATCAAAAATAAACACGAGGAATTGGATGCCTTTCTCAATACTAGCAAATTTTTAAAACAATTACCTACAAATATCTCTAATAAACATAAGTTAAAATGTTCTATATAAATCAAATCTTTATACCTTACGGGGTAGACAAAGCCTAAGGTATCAACACCTTAAGACTACGTTTAGCATGATTGAGGGCGTATAGGTGGAAGGGGGATTTAAGATAATAATTTTAAGAGTACCTTTATTCCTCCGAGAGACAATTACACGGTCGACAAATTTACAAAAAAAAGGCTACACGTCCAAATGACGCATGAAAATTGGTTTTTTTCCCCACCAGTGTACTATAATAATCTGTCATCTTCGAGACATTTTAATGAAAGACGTTACCCAACGCGAGTTAAAGAGAGAGGTCACGGAAAGGTTTGTAAGGGCAAGAACCTTGTGTGATGGATAGGTTTAAGTGCAATGGATGACCAGTAAAATTACACACACGCACACACGCACACACGCACACA
Source organism: Pandemis heparana (assembly GCA_963854515.1). Taxonomy (NCBI): domain Eukaryota; kingdom Metazoa; phylum Arthropoda; class Insecta; order Lepidoptera; family Tortricidae; genus Pandemis; species Pandemis heparana. Next base: position 4,136,412 of record OY978007.1, read on the forward strand.
AGGCGAATAGGCGAAAATCTTAGGAATCATGTTTTTTTTTATATTTATAATTACATCTACCTCCAACGTGGTCGGAGCCTTTTTTTTACATTTTCCCTAGTCTTCACTTTCATATTAGTTCTCGCTTTTGCTACTTCTCGTACTGCCATTCTACATACTTGTTCTTTCTTTCATTCTGCATCATTCTCGCTTTTTCTAATCTTGGCTTCTAATCTACTTACTATCTATCTTACTTATATTTCTTGCATTCATTCTGTTCTCGTTTCATTCTTTCTATCATTCAAGCTGTCCTCTTTGTCATTCCTCATCTTTTGTTCGTTTTTGTATTTTAGGAATCATGTTACAGGCGATGCGACTAGCAACCCATCGCTATTTTGATTCCCCTTTCCACCTTACGCCCACAGTTATGCTAAACGTGGTAAGTCTAGTTACCGTATGCCCTGTCTACCCCGTAAGGGATTTAGACGTAATCTGTGTATGTACTTGGAATTTCTGAAAAATACAAACGTAATTGGCTGATATAACTATTTCACGTTGCAAAATGAAAATAGCAATCACTATCTCTGAATTGCTGTCCCGTCCGATGCTCGCCCTCCGGAAATTATGCCACGGCAATCTTGAAAAGGAATATTCTGAGTAATTGAGAAATCTCCGGAAGTTTAATCTGTTTTTTCAAACATGATTCGTGAAGACAAGTCGTCGTTGCATCATTAAAAAGTCACAAGTTAAGAATACCGGAGAATGATCAAAGTCTCCGGTAATTAGAAAGGTTTTGAATTCGGAACGAAATGCTGTCCAAGTACGATGTAAATTTCATTACATGCGTTGTAATTTGAACTTAGAACTCCTTATTGAAAAGTTCGTGACATGTAGACATTTTCTCTCCGAGTACCCAACTGTATTAAGAGGGTGCATCCGTGCTGAACTCGCAACATCGCATTTTTGGTGATTTTTTGCGATTATTTTGCAGAAATTGAATGAAAGTATCAAATATCCGTCTGTAGTGCACTTCGTTTTTAGTGTATTAATGTGTCTAACAGACGGATATTTGATACTTTCATTCAATTTCTGTGAAATAATCGCAAAAAATCACCTAAAATGCGACGTTGCGAGCTCAGCACGGATGCACCCTCTTAAATCTAGAGTTTATGACATTATGAGATCGACGACATCAAAACATCCAAAATGATGAGCAAGTCCAACAATCTCACCATTAGTTCCACTTATGTCTACAACGTTGCGCGAGTCTCATTATCTATTCCTCAGGGTCGCCGCGAATCGTTAAATCATAGATTCCAGTTTTTTTTCTTCTTCAACCAGTTCCGTGACTGCATGGCCGCTATGGCCAGTCTTATTTTATAACATGGAGGTTTTATAACCTAAATGAATACGAACAAGCGTTTTATCACCGTTATTGTTAATGGCTCAATAAAATCGTCAATGTCAATGAATGCTTCTCTCCTTAGTCATTCAACTTTTTTTGTATTAAGTAGTTTATTCATAGGTTCTTCTTGTATTTAAGAGCTAGGCTCTTGCCATAGGTTAAGACTACAAAATCCCTGATTCCGTGTTATTGTTGCTAGTGTAGGCTTAATTCAATTTTGTTATAATCGTTGCTTTGTACAGACCACAGTGAATAAAGAAGCAGCAACAATAAATGATTCCCATTCTGATTCTGATTCTGAAGTTCTTTTATAACATAATTAGCTATCAATTTTTCGTTTAATTAAAAGGCGATGCGTAACTTAATGATGTCTCAGAGCTATTTAACAACATGATCATTTGCTCAAGTATCTATTTCAAACTGTTTCGAAATCACGGTTCTTTGGATACCTTCGTTTTGGTACTTGTCGCGTAGGGCCTTCATTTGGTTACGACCTCTTTTCCCCTGCTCGGAAATATACGCATTAATAAAAATCTTGTTTGACTTAGACGAGTTTCCGTCGGCGTTTTCTAACAGCTGCCTCAATGTTAAATTCCAACCTATTTTTTCTCTTGAGAATCGATTAACGGAAGATATTATTTGCATTAACTTTTACGCCTAATTGGTTTCACAGAATATTAACGAATTAAAAACATATTTATATCATAGTAAGTTAATGACATTTTTACGTGTATATCCTACTAACTTAATAGCATTTAGATTAATTTTGACATTCAATATATTCTTCTTTTTAATTAAGAAAAATTACCTACCTACCGATTTAAAATAGATGAGGTTTTTTTTGCAGTTTACACAGACAGTATTTCCGATTCCTTTATCGAAACAAACTACGAATAAATAGACGCTTTAAAATTTATACCTCAAATCCTTTAGCATAGTAGGTATGAACAGAGGAATACCGAACTTTCTCCTACTATACTATATATCCACATATCGCTTATTCGCAAATAACGTTTATTACATAGTCGCGTATATGTAAGTATGTAACGTTAATATTGGAATTTAACATACATAAGAGCTCTTTCATCAAAGACTAGCATTCCTTTGAGGGAATTCCGTCGCAGTTAATTTATACATATAATGATTGAATGTTTGAAGTCAAAAACCAACTCTAAATTATAAAACAATATTATGTTACTGTATCATAATATTATTTTGCTATTTGTAGTCGGTTGTTGAGCACATCAACTATACATTCAATAGTACATTACATTCCGAGGGTGGTGAAATAAAGAATGTCTCAGATCGCAGGAACTTGTCGCACGAGCCAAAGGCGAGGGCGATAAACATGCAACCTGAGATTTTCTTTATCACCGCCCGAGGTGTGTACACACAATTTTAATTCTTCCCCTGACCAGCAAGTGGAAATTTCCGCTGCCGTAGCATTACATACCGTTCCTATTGTAGCCTCTTTTTAAATTAGAATTGACACTACGCATAGATACCTACGGTATACGCAAGACGGCTACGCAAGGTATACATATATGTTGGCAGAATTTTTAACAATAGGTATGACTGTGTTGATTTTTAGGTCAATTTTTTAACGTCACACTAAAAAAGGACACTACAGAGAACGCCGTCACGTGAAAAAACGAGCATGACCAAACGTGGTCTATTATTAAAATGATTTAGTAATTTTCTATTATCGGAAGTCGGCAACCTGAACCTGAAACAGGGACCTTAGTGGCAATTCTTAGGTTGTAATCTACGACTATCCAATTCTGTTCCACAGGTTGAACTTCAAATGCCCATTAGGCTTCAACGCAGCGGAATACTACGTGTCCCTACTAGGTATCCAACTGGACAAAGAAATAGAGAGCCGAGAGCGAATCAGGAAGATATGTGATGAATACCAGAGGTCCGATATAGCGGCTGACATAGAGAGCCAGGTCGGTGATGTCAAGGACGAGCTAGATTATTTTAATGGAGAGATAGATGAAAAAGTAAGTAAATCAGCACTGTATAATAATAATAACAAGACAAAGATTTGAATAACGTGACTTTATGTGAAATCTAAGGCATTGACACCGGTATAGCTACTGTAATAGATCTATGAAATATTAATTTTAAAAAGAAGGATGTACATATACAGCTAACACATATGGAGATGATTATAGAAAAGAAAAAAACGTGTGAAGCAATCATGAAAGTTAATGAATATGAGGATTTGGACTTTATTAAATTTAAACTGATGATTTTGTGTAGTCCGCCATTGAAAGGTCGACATTTGAGACCATGAATTGCAAATTTTCAGTTCGCATATTTTTTGCTAAAAGCTATTAAAGTTTGTTGAAACGATGAATCAAATTATCCTCTTTTTGAAGATCTATTAAATAATTTGTAGTGGTACGTAATTCATATAAAAGATTTAAACTTGTCCAAGCATTAAGCATTAGCATGTTATTAATACTAGGTAATATAATACGTGTTTATTTTTTGCAGAATGAATATTTCGACAGATATATTACACTGTAAGTATAAACTGACAACTCAATGATCTTGAAGACTACTTACTTAAGCAATCAATCAAATGAGATTTGGAAAAAATGTTGACATGTCTTTTGAATTTGAACTTGCTTTTTTACAGAGTCAAAGTAAATTATTTCGTACAATTCTACTGGCTGATGTGGAGGAACATACAAACAATCAAACACAACAGCTCAATATGGATAGCTGAATTTGTCTTACTGCTGGTAAGTGCCTATTATCTGACGCACCTTCCATTTGAGATTATTTACAATTTTTGCAGCTTTTTATTGGCCTATGATCACTGCCAATGCAACTTGATACCACGCGTCTGAGTATTTTAATCACATTTTGAACCAAACTATGCCTTATATGGGCATTGCTGAAAAACTGACATTATCTCTAAGGCGTTTCTACTGCCATATTGATTGTAGCTGTGTATAAATATTGACCATATGTTTTTACTTATTTGCAATTTGCACTTTGTGGTTATAGTTATTTATTTTTATAATGCTCACAAATTTTAATCGGATAATAATAAATCATCTTTCAACAGTTTGTAGGCCTGGTAATATCCATTCCATACAGCGGTCGCTTCGAAGAGTTGGATCAACGCGACATTCAGAACGTCGAAGGCTTATTGTATCTCACAATCACGGAGACTATATTCCTCTTCATATATGCTGTCTTCATCACGTTTCCCAGCGAAGTGCCCATCTTGCTTCGGGAGACGGCAAGTGGATTGTACTCGCCCACGCCGTATTATCTTTCGAAGATGATATTCTGGGTAAGTGTTTTAGGGTGTATGTTGTTTTTTCCATACTTTAACAGACTGCGAGTTTTTTGTTTGATTATTAGAAGTTCAAAACTGGCTTTGTTTTTTTTTGTTAAAAGTTCGTTGAACCATTCTCAAGGAAATATTACAGTTGACAACTAAAATTTTATCGTCCAAAGGAATTAGAATCTAAGTGATATCGTGTAGTAAAACATACTAAATTAGCACTTAAAATGTGCAAACGACGATAAAAACGAATTGATCCTACTTAAAAAAAGCTTGATTTCTACCAACGAACTTAATGATGCAATTTTACACATTATTGTATAAAAGAATGCTTTTGTTTAGTTATATTACAAAATTTTAGTATCTCAATCAAATATCAATTATAAAGAAGCTGTGAACAACTCCAGTTGTGAATCATTGTATCATTAAGATATTTTAACGGTTTTTGTTTCTTGTGTTGTTTTGTAACTGATGGAATTAAATCAGAGTAAAATTGATGTTGCGAACTCTTTAGTATATTTTTGATAATTATTGTTTATGTTTTTATACAATTTTTAATATGACTTTTTACGTATTGTCAGTTTGTTAGTTGAAGAAGAGCAGTAAAAGAGTCAGTCAGTTTGCTGTCCACATTTCGTACGCTTCAATTTGTAAAGATCGCAGAAGCCGCGGGTAGTACAAAACTGATCATCCTCGAGACCCTCGAAGAAGTACCACGACGTCTTCCAGCCATTAAAACGATATTGATGACGAAGATCTTAATTTAAAACGTCATACATACTTCACAAATTCCAGTACAAATCAATAGCCTTGATCACATTGATAGTTTAAAAAAAGACATGTAAACGAGCCCTTGGCGGCCTATTTGCAAAATGAACTTTTGTTTTTGATTGCTGTGATTCTGGTGACCCTGGCAGTCTGTACCGTAGTTTGTATTGTATTCCAGATCCCTCGAGCAGTGATCGAGCCTACCCTGTTCGCGTCGCTCGTGTTCGGAGTGGCAGGACTCCATGGCGGCTTCATGGGCTGGCTCGGGTTCTGCTTCGTCTGCGTCTTGTGTGCCAACTACGCTAACGCTTACGGTAAGACTAACCCCCTTATTCATAAACGCTCTATAGGCTTCTGCTAACTTAGCAGTCGTTTGTCCTTATCTGTCACTTTGACATTTACCTTTCACAGATAAGGACAAACGACTGCCAAGTTGGCAGAAGCCTACAGGGGATAGTCGTTAGCTTAAGCTATTTATAACTATGACTCCCATTTATTTCAGTTTATTCTTAATTTATGAGTTCGTAATACAAGACATAAATAAGCGAGCTGTAAGTTGATCTGTGTATAATTAATTGATATTTAATACCTGCCTTCTAATTAATTAGCTTTATTTTTATACACAGCACCCACGCAATAATTTTGAAATCGAACTCGTATTTTTCTGTCACGAACTTATGAAGCCCTGGTGTACGCTGATTTTATTTCAAGTATTCTCTTTCTCTGCACGGCTAGCACATGAGCGCGCGAGAGCTGTGTCGCGCTTGAGTTAGGCTACCCGTCTCTTTCTTGAACAAGCACTAAGAAAAAACTGGTAGTCTGTCTCGTAGTATCGTCAGTATTGATCCCTGACTTATAAAGATTGAGCAATCGATTGTTAGGTACCTTTATTTCAGTAGCATCGATTCTATTGATAGTAGGTATCAATAGTATCAGTAATTTTCGTAACTTTCTGTACCTACAGTACTATCGATACCCACTATCGATGCATACATACCTACATAAATCGCGTCCTAGACAAGCCTAAGGTTACAAGATTGTGGGCGTATAGATGGAAAATGGAATCAAAATAGTGATGGGTTGCTAGCCGCATCGCCTATAACATGATTCCTATGATTTTCGGCCATTCCCTCGATGGGCTTTTACCATATGCGCGGGAGAAAATCAACTGGTACGTTCTATGTTTTTTCTTTACTCCCAGGACCAGCATGGAAGAATCGTAATTTTCTGTACCATAGTAGGTATCGATACTCACTATCGATTTAAATAGGTTAAGCGAACGATATTATAGGTCCTATCGAAATTATGGCAATTTTCGATTAAAACTATCGGTTAGCCGGTGTTTGATATTCGTATAAAAGTCGAGCCTACTGAAGTATGTGCACAAAAGCGCGCAAGAGTCGCGTTGCGCGCGAGATACTCGTAGATTGCCCGTCTTTTTCTTACTGTTCCCTCTAGAAAGAGACCGCGGTATTCGTATCTCGCCGGGCAGCAAATGTTTGCATACAGTAGCAAGAATGCCAGTGGGTATAAAACATTGGAATCACTATCCCCCTTATTCATAAACGCTCTAAAGCCATCTGCTAACTTAGTAATCGTTTCTCCTTATCTGTCACTTTGACATTTACCTTTCACAGATAAGGACAAACGATTACTAAGTTAGCAGAGGCCTATAGAGCTTTTATGAATAAGGGGGTATATCTCGTTGGCCCGTCTAAGCCAACAACTTCAACCAGACTTTACAAACAGCCTCATTTCTTTTCAGGATCCTTTTTATCAGCAGTGTTCGACAAGATGGAAACTGCTGCGTTAGTCGCAGTACCCTTCGACTTAATAGGCACAATGTTCTCTGGAATCTACCTCAACCTCGCGAGTGCTTCACCCTACTTCTCATGGCTTCGTTTCGTCTCTGGCTTCTATTACGGCGTTGAGTCCATCTCCATCCTGCAGTGGGACTCCATCGAGTCCATCAAATGCGTAGACATCCCCGGCATGCCCTGCATCAAAACTGGACCTGAGGTGTTGAAGAGATTCGGCTTCGACGAAGCCCACTTTTGGAGGAATTGTGTATGTTTGTGTCTGATGTATTGTATAGCGCATTTCATAGCTTTCTTGATGGTTATTAAGAGAAGTAGAGGCACGCCAGTGTACTAATGTAATTCGTTTGTTGTCAAATGAACTAGGCATTTCTGTAATGTATAGTGTTACTTTGTTAGGTTGTTTATAGTCGTCATTTTGTTGAAAATCATGTCAAATAGACGACTTTGATAAAAAGGCAAGTCGTCCTGCTTTTTATTGTATAACTGTAAAGTGCAAAAGGTATGGAAGTGAGATTTTCTGATTGCATAAAGGTTTATTTGTGTTTTATTTAGGTACTTTGTTTTCACTGTGATGGCTCTCTTATACATAGTCTAGGTCATCGTCTCGGATGTCTAAGCCAGGGTTTCTCAAACTTATAATTCCAATGGCGTCTGTTATTTAGTTATTTTTCAGATTACGAATTTATTCATCAAAATATGTACGGTGTAAAATCCAAATATAAAAGATAAAAACTGACTACCTACAGTTACAAATAAGATATAATTTTGAATACAGGCTTTTTGCTGATTGTACACTACTACATTATGTACCTAACTCCTTTATTTAAGTTTTTACCTACAACACGGTACGTAATTAAAACGAACGTTTGTAAAAAAGTAAAATACAAAAGAGCCATGTAATTATCGTTCATTAATGTGACGTTTGGGTCACAAATGGAATAAATTTTCGGAGAAATCACTTAAGCGTAGGTATGTCGAATCTGGGGCCTTACCATGACGTCTTAATGCGTTTCAGTTTAGGTTCGCTCGCTGTCAGATTCATACTAAAAGTGACAGCTAAAACTTGAACTGAGTCGGAATTAGGACGTCATGGTAAGGCCCCTGTTAATAGTGAACCAATACAAGTAAATTTTACGGTTTAGTTTCCATGAATTTGAATTATACTCCACCACAAGGTCAACGGAACACCGCTTTCTAAATAGAAATATTTGGAGATACCTAACAAAACAAACCTAACCTAATTCTATTATCTCTAGTGAGGATTTTTACAACAGAGTGGGGTGGAGTGGGACCACGAGATCTAACCTAATTTTACGTCCGTACCTTTTGGTTTATGTATGTTGTTTGTAACAAAAGCATCTCAGGGCCAAATAGATAGTTGTCAGGGTTTACATATACCTACTTTATTGTGAGAAACCATGGTTTAAACTATTTAATTTTAACTATTAAAAGATAAAACCTAAAACCCTGATTCAATAAAATATTAAAAGAGTAGCGGGCAGCAAATGGACTCTCACTGCCCAAAATAGATCGGAATGGAAGCGGTTGAAGGAGGCCTACACCAAGAACTTGGTAGAGAAAGGCCAAGAAGAAGAAGAAACTATTGAAATATTTATGAACCATTTGACTGTAATTAAGTAATTATTATTAAGTTACCATCACTGCACACAATTTTAGTTGACAATATTCATATTAAGACCAATGATATCGCATGACTTTGTTTGGTTATAATCTAATTAATGTAATTGCGCCATAAAAATCATTTGCTATTGTACAAATAAAGAATATCTTCGAGTCCAATACTGAATTTGTCGTCTATTGTATTTATAGTTCTAAGTGTATCCAAATCAATGTCGTAAGGTTATTAAAAGACTTTTTAAATGTAATGTTTTAATTAAATAATTCAATACGCATATCCTTTTTTTTCTTCCCGTCTTAACCCGTAATAGCCTACAAGGCTCCACATGATGGTGACACAGAGAAGACCCAGGCCGTCTTCTAGGATGAAGTCTTGAGAATACCCGGACTCTCTTAGTACTGAGATACCGTCAGCAACGCACGAATTTGAGTACGGTGGACATTCTAGAACAAAAAATTGTTAGTGTAATCTCCGTTACAATACAATACATTTTTAATACCCGACGCTGAGGGATGTAAGTTTGATGTTGATGTGTGAGCCGATTTCGATGCGGTTTTTTTCATTCGAAAGCCAATTTCCTTGCGGTGGTTCTCGTCACAATAGAGATCCTTCTCCAGGTAGATGTTATGCCTGGACACCGAAGTCCGAACGAAGAGAGTTGGAAGTTATATTTATGTATACGCGTCAAGTAACTTTGATAGAGCGATGTAGAGCAGAGGTGACGTCACTGGCACTAGGTATTCCTGCGTTGTAGCTGTGTAGTTTAGTTTATGTTGTCAATGACTAGGTGGCGCTATGATCTATGGTAGTTTATCTTGAATACTTGATAATTTATAATGGATTGACGTTGAGGATCAATCACTTACATTTAAGATCCCGACACTGCTTTATACGCCTACAGACAACTCCATGATTATTGAACTATTGGTAAACTTAAGAGGGAGGTAGCTGGACAGGTACCAAACATAGAAAATGACCTCCGTAAAAGTATTACCATTTTCGAGACTTGACGATTTTTAATTTTAACTTTTCATCTTCTATTTGGCTATAACAAAGCTTTGACCTCTATCGATGGATAAATTTCTTTGAAATTTTTACCTATCTCCCTCTTCAGTATAATCGTATTACTTATGGGACACCCTGGATAAATGGCTATATTTTCAAAACACAGTTGTTAAGTGAAACCAAATTAGCTCGATGCGTGGTACCTAAGGCATAATGTCCAGCAGTGTACGAATATCCAAAATAAGACTAATACAAACGTAGTTACACTCCATACGCTATTCATCAAACACAGCATGAAATGGATGTTTAATTAGTATATAATGACGACACCCACGTCCATACTTCAATTTTTTTTGGAAGCATTCCAATACCGCCCTACTATTAGAAAAAGTAATAACCTGTTCTATACAGGTGATAAGATGCTTTAATTATCTATACTTTTTTTTAGATAAAGTGTTATAAGTACCTATTCAAATATTCTTAGATTTATGGACTTTAATCTGGAGTGGCCCCGCGTGGGAACTACAGCGTAAGCTCTCTCATTCTAAGAAGAGCTCTATGCATGTGAGACGCATAACGTAAGCTAGAGATGATACTTTATCTTTTACACATTCAAGACTTTACAACGAAGAACTTAAAATGAATATCTTCTGGTACAAGTTCAACGATTGACAGTTTTTTTAGCATCACGAGTGAACCAGCAATAAGTACCTAGTAGGTACTTGTCAAAAATGAAATTTTTAATACGAGCTTCTTCAGTTACCTGTACTTTTTGTTGACTGTACTTCCATTGACATCCTCCGACATAATCTATGTCTAAATTCAAGTGAATCCGACAAAGTACTACAAATGGTGGAAAAATTATTGTGCAACATATTTACATTATACGGAAAGTGATAACCTACTAAAATAAAGCTTCTAATATAAATAGGATCAAATGCTGCCGTGCCATCGAAATTTTCAAAAGAACTGGTTACTGCAAGAAAAATATTCAAATCGTATGCACGTAGCTTAAGTACAGTGATCATCAATTATATAGGTACCTACTATATCAGAAAGAACTATTTGTTTATGATATCAGATCATTGATTATGGCCACACTAGCGCCTTTAACAATAGAGTGGGCTCGTCTACTTTTTAACACCTCTTCCATTTTGATTTATGATATTCCCTTAGCATTTTGTCACTATGTATTTTAACTTTGGCTTTCGACTATACCTGTAGGCGTAATCTTCGTTGACATCTCACAAAGTAACGAATTTGAATGCTAATTAGCGTTTAACCGGTTATATAGGAAGAGTTTTTCATAAGTGGTTAGTTAGTAGACACTAGACACCAATGGTCCGTTTCACAAATCTACGAGTTACAATTTTATTAGTCTTAACTGTGAACATTGGCCCAATAAACCAATCAGTGGTTGGTTAACCAACGTTGCTAATTTACATTGTAGATATAAAGTTGTAATCTGTATAATCCTCCTCCTGTATAAGCCTCGAAAAAAGGTTAAAAGTTTTTGTTATTTTTACAGCAGATGCTTTAACTTCTGAACCTTAGTTTGGCTGGCTTTTAACAGCTATTTCACTCGTCATCCAGCAAAATGCAAGCACAGATAAATAATAAACAATCATTTTGGGTCAAATAATGATTTTTAAAAGCACATCACTGGAAAATACCAATCAAAAGTAGTGAAAGATTGTGTTAGATCTGAAATAAGAGTGCTTAAAGTAGAAGAAAAGTAGCCAGCTCTACCAAGATTACCTACCCGGGACTTCCAGCTTTAAATCAGGATTTCTTATCACTGTCCTATCCTCCCGTCATAGCTAAGTAATGACTATAAATACCCCCATTTTGTAACAGCTCGAATTTAAAATAATACTTAAGCAGATTGCGTAAGTGTGTTTAACTTTTTATAACAAGTATGCTAAATATGGACTGGACGTATTTGTAGGTGTAAGAATCAGCAAGTTTTTATGTCTCAAACTTTAATGTTACCTACCTACTAGTTTATATTGCTACAGTAGTAGGTAAAGCTTAAAATAGAAGGCAACAATTTGATACTTTTAACACGCAGAGAAACCGTTTCTCAAAGCGTTTTTTGTGTACCCTTTTACGCCCAGTCTCACTTAGAATCTAATAACGTCAAATGGGCAGAAAGCAATCGAAGCATTCCTAAGCTTGTTCAGCAAAATTGTCTGTTATTCATTTTATTCGCATTTGAGTGAACTTTAGCGAGAGTTATTCCTTTTTTTGTGAGGGACCTTTAATGTAGGTATTATTTCAGGATACTTTCTGCAAAGGCTACGTTAGAATTGTTATCTTAATGTAGAAATAGAAGTCCTACCGACTGACTTCATCATAAGGCCCTCCGAAAAATATAGGGCGCTAAATCTCTCTGAATAGGTACTGTTATTGAATCATCTTCCTTGCGTTTTTCCCGGCATTTGCCACGGCTCAGTGAGCCTGGGGTCTGCTTTGACAACCTAATTCCTGGATCAAGCACTTAGATTTTACAGAAGCGACTGCCATCTGACCTTCCAACCCAGAAGGGTAACTAAGCCTTATTGGGATTGGTCCGGTTTCCTCACAATGTTTTCCTTCACCGAAAAGCTCATGGTAACTTTCAAATGTAATTTCGCACATAAATTCCGAAAAACTCGAGCCTGGGATTCCCCGGGATTCCCCGGGAACCCGCGACCCTCTGCTTGAGAGGCCACAGGTCAAACCACTAGGCTACCACGGCTAATACTGGTATTGAATAAAAAATAGTATTTCGAAATTCAATTGAGATGTAAATTAGTACAATCGGTGTATTGTATTTTATATTTGACTGTACTTGTAATTACTGTTAATGTCGTCTACCACGTGCTAGAAACCTCTATAATAACTAAACAATTTTATACAGTCCACATTACAATACAGAAACTTAAGAGACTCGGCAGCTGTTTGATGTAACGATTCGAACGTTATTTTTTACCGCCCACCACGCTACGATTACGACAACACAAACTGACAGACAAATTGTTAAAAGAAGATGGATCTCATTGTTACAGGCCTCTATTGATGATTCTATAGCCGTATAGAATTACTTTAGTCAATAAACATAGGTAATTACGTCTAATGTAGTTTGTAGTCTAACCTACATACACCCTTCATAGTTTTTCATTTAATTAACTAATGAAGTCCACTTACCGATATGTTCGATCTGTCGCCAGTAAATGTTGCTGATAGCATCCAGGGTGAAGTAGAAGTGGGAGATGTACTTGATCGGAAGTAGCCAGAAGGGCAGCGTCGTGATCCTCAGGAAGGCTCCGGACATGAGGACTAGGGGCAGGTCGGCACACGGCATAACATCACCCATGATGCCAGTCGAGGTGAAGAGAGCTCCCATGCCGAGACCTTGAGGGTAGAAAGAGATGCACAGTGCCGTAGTATTTAAATAGGCCTACTCACGCAAGACAGACCCAGAGGCAGACAGAGCTCACTCTTATAGCTTTAAAGAATGGGCCGATGGTGATCCAACTGATGATTTCTAGGAGCTCACTGACTGTATGTTACTAAAGAAATGGTGAGACTAAATAAGTCGAATATCTGTCCGTACAATAATAAAGGCAAAAACAATTGCGTTTCCACGCGTGACTACTAACAGAGTTTTAATAAACATATTGAGGGCGAATTCCTTTGATAAACCCTCAATGTTGCCTCGCAATTGCATCAGAGGTAGACTGACAAGAAAGAATAGTCTGCCCAAAATCTCGTCGAATATTTAATCGGTCAATATTCTTTTGAAAATGTTCGAATTTACTAAGATTCGTATTCTTCTTTCAAATAGCTAGCTCCATGAACATTTTGCTCGGCAGACGCAAGATATTTTTCCAAGGATATTTGCCCTTTTGTTTTTAGCGTAATTCCTTTATCTTGTGCCAGTTTTCTGTCTTTTCATTTGTTTCACGGACAAAGTAAAAAGAGTCAAGCTGGTGCTGTTTTTAGTTTCAATATGTGGATGAAGATGATCGACAGTCGAGGGCATAATATCGATAAAGCCACCATGTCAAATATAAGGTGTCATCGGCCTTATTGTTTAAGGCATAAAGGTGTATAGACGTTTTTGACGTATTGATAACCTACATATATTTATGCCCTTGACTGTGCTTACCGTAAGCAGCAGCCGCCGTAGCGCCACACATAAGAGACAGCGTTATTTCGAAGGAGACTATCACCCGGTTGGGCAACTCTACCGCCAGACCCGCGATCAGCATGTAGAATATTGGCCATACGATACAGCGGGGAATCTAATTGGAAAATAAAGCATTAAACACAACGGGCAAGTGGATAGAAATCCAGTGTTAGCAGAACCCTGATCCTAAGCAAAATGAAGGCAGTGTGACATCATTTTATATTGGTTACTACATAGACAGACAATAAAGTGTAGATTTTTGAAGACTTTTAGTATTTGTTGTTACAGCAGCAACAGAAGTACAATCATCAGTGAAAATTTCAATGGCATAACTATCACGGTTCAGGAGATACAGCCTGGTGTCAGACAGACAGTGGAGTCTTAGTAATAGGGTCCCATTTTACCCCTTTGGGTACGGAGCCCTAAAAAGAGTAGATACCTACCTACTCATTAGAAATAAGGAACTTCAGGGTGGCGTAAAAATTCATAAAATGTTAACACTTGCTCGTTTGCCTTCCTAATCACATAAAAAAAAAAAAAAAAAAAAAAAAACACAACTCCTCAGTCAGTATCGCGTTTAAACATAGTTATGTGAATTTTCAGCGCTCCATTAAGTCTGGTAGCAACGGGCCGAGAAAAAAAGCAGGTCACCGTCTGTTATCTTATCACAAATAATTTATTACTTGCCTTGCATATCATTCATAACCAAATACGAAGGAATGAATTAAGTTATCATTCAGGCTTTATACTCCCATTCAAAGTAATGATCTCAAAAGTTACATAAGTCTTTTTAACTGAATCAAAGGAGTATTTTGTATGTGTAATTTATAATAATGTTCCAAGATCAAAGGTTAGCGACATTCTTTATGTCAGAACAATGCCTTCTTTGAAATGGGATAAGCGATGTCTCGTTTTGTACTTAATTATACAAATTGGGAACATGAAGAATGATACCGGCGTTGACGGTTATTTCTTTTCAACTGTGAATGCGTTTTGCCGCTTGTATAGTTCTCGAGTAGAAAAAAAATCGTTTCAAATGAAACTATTTCTATACAAAAGCGTGTCAATTTTTCTTATAAACTTGTCGCTAATGTCGTGCGTGGTTTATTTTATGTTTCAGGACAGCACCTTCTTAATGCGAGAGTGAAAATTTCTCGAGACCCTATCTTGTGTAAGTAGTTATATTCGTTAAATTAAAAAAAAACGCGCATCAATCGAGTAAATCATACAAGTAAATAAAAATAAAAACAATTTTATGCGAAAAATTCCTGATATAAGTAAGTATGTTCATCCGTTACAAGCTTTCCTTAGCTTGGGACTACTTAGGTCAATTGGTGTTAATTGTCCCAAGATATTTGTTTATTTATTTTTATAACATGATTTTTAGACCGAAACCAACCGAAACCGAAACTTCGGCCGGACACTACTAGGTATACATCATAATATTTAACACTTACAAAGCTTAAAAGCCTCGACGTGAAGTACGCAGATCCCTTGTAGATCCCGACCTCGCGTCTGAAGAGTGTCAGGTCTCTTTCGAACGCGTATAAGGCATTGTAAGAGAGGCTGTAGCACACCTCGCTGGCGAGCAGCCAGAGGAAAACCCCGCAAGTCTTGGATCCCGCGCTGGGTGGTGCCGGTTATGCCGACGTAGCAAGTGGAGATCACCAGTGCTGAGACTATCTGGTAGAGAAATTAAGAGTCTGTTTTACCACTGTTAAGATTCAGTTATCTATGACGTCTCTGTCTGTTTCGTAGTAATAAATAGAGACGGAATAACTTAAAAGAGTGTAGATATAAGAAACAAGCCCTAAGTGTGATTGCTGTAATCCATGAAATGCAACTATCAAAATTATGAAGTGAAAAATATGCATTTTTTCACATTAAAAAAAAGGAAAATCTTGACTTGTCTTTATATCGAAAAGTTGTTTTAAAAATTAATAGAAGCAAGTAGCAGGCAGAAGAGCCGTCGGCCGTCTAGGAAGAAGTCGTGGTTGCGCAATATCCGGGAGTAGACCGGAGTCGCAAGTGCTGCCGAACTTTTCAACCTCGCGAAGGATCGGAGGAAATATGCGGAGCATACTGGCAACCTCCACTAGTTGGAGAGGCACTATAAGAGAGAGAAGCAAGTTGCAATTTAAAGCTCCTGGTTTTTTTAATGGTTTTGTATGTGCCAGTTACCGATTTATTGAAAGTGTTTTTCATCAAAAAAAACAGTTCAAGATACCTTCTTTCTAAAATTAAAAAAACGAAGTATACGTAAGTGCATACTGTTACGATGGCGACATAAGAAATTAAATTAAAGATACGACAGCAGGGTATAATTAATTTAAGTTTCTTATGTCCAACTACCTTGTCTGTCTATCTGTGTGTATCTGTCAGTTCATGGGCAACGTACCGTAGCGCCTAAATATGTTGCACTTGTTACTTAAAAACCGGCTTTTCTGTATCTTTCTTATGTCAAGCAACATATTCTATCTAAATAAGTTCGTTGATAATCAGTTTTAAAATTATTGTTATATAGATCTATCTCTGTGCGCGATAAAATCAAAAACTACTGCGCGGAATTTCATGAGGTTGTGACCTATCCCCACAAGATTCCTAAGATTTTTGGATAATAAATGGTATTTTGTCAGGTAATATTTGTTTACTTACAATATTTACTAGTAACTGGAACAGGTGGTCGCCATACCCCCTCTTTAGGGACAAATACGATCGCCAAAGCAACAAGTATACTTGAATAAACCAATTTCTTCGCGATCTGAAACAAACCGGAAACAAATTTTAGTGGTTTGACCTGTGGCCTCTCAAGCAGAGCGTCGTGGGTTCAAATCCCGGGCTCGCACCTCTGAGTTTTTCGGAATTTATGTGCGAAAATTACATTTGTAATTTGCCATGAGCTTTTCGGTGAAGGAAAACATCGTGAGGAAACCTGCACACATCAGCGAAGAAATTCAATGGTGTGTGTTAAGTTTCCAATCCGCACTGGGCGCGCGTGGGAACTATAGCCCAAACCCTCCAATACACGGAGGAGGCCTATGCCATGAGGCACGCCAAATTACGCGATAATTTAATAAATAAACGGCAATAACATCAACAACAACATGTACTTACTGAAATTGTAGCGAATTAGGAATAAAAAGACTTATAAATAAATAAATAAAAATGGATGGCTTCGTTCATGATTACATTGTGGAGTTTGACCACAATAGAGAGATAACTTCAACATTCTTCAGCAAACATAATAACAGTAAAACCATGGGTATAGTACATACATACTAAGTAAGTTAGATTAGATCGTTGCCGAATTAAGACGAGACCAAAAAATTTGACAGTCAACTGCGTGTTTCAAAGAAAAAGAAGCATTACTCCTCTAAAGCCCCCTTGCGCGGACCAGGGCCCCGATTTTTGAAAGCACATCACTCGAAAGTACCACTCGAAAGTGGTATAAATCTGTTTATATCTTCAAAACTACGGCTCTAGTCAAATTTTTGACTAAACCACATGATTAATGAGAGCCGTAGGTATCTTTTAAGCTAGGGTGGATTTTTGACGTTGTAATTTGTGTGCCATGCTAAACGTATTGCACACAAATTACAACGTCAAAAATCCACCCGCTACTCGTATTTCGATTTCAGCATAATTTTTCACCACTTTCGAGTGTTATTTTCACAAATGTGCTTTCAAAAATCGGGCCCCAGAGTAAGCGTCTTAACCCAAGATTAGGCGGCAAACCACGTACAAAAGTTGGACGCTTAAGGGTGCGACCACACCGCCGCTTAAAAAACGGTGATGTTACGGAATCGCAACAAAATGTATGAAGAAACGGTGAGAAAACGTGACGCATACGACACGTCACTGCGTATACGCGGCGGTTTGGTCGCACCCTAACTCTGGGTTAAGGGCTAACGTGGTCCGCGTAAGTCCGCCTAAGAGTGTCGCTGAATTCTCAGGCTTACAGCGTGTAAAAAAATGACCTTGTATCTATCTCACTCTCACATACGCGTGTCATATCGCTCTCTTTCTTACGTTATTGCTTGACTCTACTTTATGTCTATGGTAAATAAACAATTACTATGCCAATCAACTCACACAGTAAACCGGGGCGGTGCGACGGAACGCGGCCCACCACTGTCTGGGAACCGGTTGTCGTATTTCTCCAAAATTCTTTCAACATAATTCGACGTAACAGAATTCGAGGAAACGGCTCTGATGTAGAATTCGGCCGGATTATAGTTCTTCGGGCAACGCAGATCTATGCTACAGATTAAAATCAAATTGAGTCACATTTACATATTAGGAACACACATGGCATGGCTCGGATTAGTAATTTTGGTATTCGATTTAAATAAATAGGATGCTCATTTAAGTGCAAATGCTAATAAAGTTAAGATAGTTGAATAGTTATCGATGTGATTTAATAAAATGAGTCCTAAAATAGTACTTAATTGTTAAGATGTTTGATTTTGGTGCCTCCAGACCTTAAAGTTAGTAAACTAGCTACAGAACCCGTTTTATTATGAAATAGGGTGGCAACGACCAGGATCACCTGATAGCAAGTGAACACCACCCATGAATACGCGGAATATCAGAGGACTGCAGATATTTACAATCTTGAGAGCATACTTAGCAGATAAACTTGATTTTCCAGTAATTTCACCGGCTATCTTACTCCCCACAGTCAAAACTATAACTCCCATCTGTGACTTCCATTTATTGTGAAGCCATAAATATGTGGCGTAACTATAACGTCTGCAACCCGTGAAAAAATCATCTGATAAAATTGATTTCCCGAGTAAAGAAATGCACCATCGTCACATCTGTGCTCTAGGCTCGGCCAGTTCAGGCCCCCGTAGAGCTAGACGCCCACGGCATTTTGCCAGTCCTATCACCCTATAGTTAGAAAGAAAGAAAGAAAGGGAAAGAAATACGATTATTACCACACTAAAGATTCGCTATAGAAAAACAAAAGTATATAGGTGTGGCAAAATGCGTACCACTTCAACAAATGGCGGATAGACCTACCAACATGCAAACAAGACACAAAAAAATGAAAAGGAAGGAATCAAAAATAATTTAAGCCACTGCACCAATCCCTAACCTCTCAAACAGCTTCCCGCAATCTTCCTGAGTCCCATGGAACAGCATCCTCCCTTCTGCCATCAGTATGATGTTGTTGAACTCCTTGAACAGATCCGAAGACGGCTGGTGGACGGAACAGATGACGATCTTCCCTGATGCCGCCAGCTGCTTCAAGATGCCTACGACCAGGGCTGCGCTATAGCTGTCCAGGCCGGTGGTGGGCTCGTCGCATATTAATATTTCAGGGTTTGACAGGAGCTAGAAGTAAGGTTGCTGATGATAGTGAAGCAAGATTGTATCTTTAGTGGTTAAAAGTTGCTACACTTACATGCTGGTAAAGGTCAATGAAGCCACAGTCTTAAGCTAGTGATTAATAATGACCAGTGTGTAAATCTGTCATTAAATAAAAACGGCAATATCTGTTTAGTAGTCTGCTGCTAAAAGCTGTATGTTTACTTATTCACATTGACGACATTTGTTACCTAGTCTACAAAAAATTCTGCATAGTAAAAGACTAGCTGCTGCCTGCGACTTCGTCTGCAAAGAATTCGTTTATCGCTATCCCGAGGAGGAAAAAAAGTAGCCTATGTGCTATTCCATGCTTTTCTCTATCTATGTGCCGAATTTCATCCAGATTCGTTGGGCCGTTCTGGCGTGATTGAGTAACAAACAGACATCCATCCATACTTTCGCATTTATAATATTAGTTAGATTATTAACAAAAAAGTTATTAGAGATACATCGACCTCTTTCCGGTTACAATTAGGCAACGCATCCACCAGACCAGACCTGCGAGTGAAATCCAACAATAATAAAAAGGCAGCACTGGACGAAGCTAGGAAAATGAAGTAATCCAACACGCACAAAAATGTGCGAGTAACATGCGTCTATATTCCTGGCTTTATGCAATATCAGCTATTGCCCCGTCTGCGGAGAATTCGCTTATCTCTATCCCGCAAGAACTATGCCATTTTCCGGGATAAAAAGTAGCTCATGTTTTAATCCATCAGCATCTCCGTTCCAAATTTGATCCAAATCTGTTAAGCCGTTTCAACGTGAAGAAGGAACAAACATACACGGTCCCTCACACACACAAACCTCACTCACTCACAAACCTTTACTATAATACTAGCTTCTGTCCGCGACTTCGTCTGCGTAGAATTAGCAATTGACATGTTTATGGCTATCCCCCGGGAACTATGTAATTTTCCGGGATAAAAAGTAGCCTATGTTTTAATCCAAAGTACCAGCTATCTCCGTTCCAAATTTGATCCAAATCCGTCTAGTCGTCTCAGCCTGAAGAAGGAACAAACATACACGCTCCCTCACATCCTCACTCACAAACCTTTACTATACCTAATATTAGTCTAATCTAATCTAACTAATATTATAAATGCGAAAGTATGGATGGATGGATGGATGTTTGTTTGTTACTCAATGACGCCAGAGCGGCCCAACGGATCACGATGAAATTCAGCACATATATAGAGAAAACTCTGGAATAGGCATAGGCTTTTTATCCCGGAAAATTGCATAGTTCCCGCGGGATAGCGATAAACGAATTCTTTGCAGACGAAGTCGCTGGCAACAGCTAGTAGTATTATACTCGTAGAACACTTACAGTACTAGCCAATGACAGAAGTCTCTTCTCCCCTCCAGAGAGGGCAGATATGGACGTCCGCACGTGTTTCTTCAGTTTCAGCTCCTTGATCAAATTGTTCAGCAAAACTCGATTGTTGACGCTCTTCGAACTGCCTAGCTTCATCTCTGTCTAAAACGGAATGGGTGGTGTAAAAGTCATCAGTCGTTTGTAGTTTAATAGAGGGTAATGGCCATATTAAAGACTATACGACCCGGGCCGGCAATACCTCGAATCAGAGCAGTGGACACCTGCGAAGAGCTGAAGGTTGTGGAATGAATCTCCCAACCCTGGGTCCGCGTCTGAACTAAAGCTCAAGTACTAAAGCTAAGTCAATCATTCTGAGGGGACTTTGCAAAGAAATGCGAAGCATGTAGGCGGCTAGAGGATGAAGTAAGCCAAAGTAAGAACGCCAAAATTGCAATTGACGTTAAAATAAAACTGCAAATACTCCTGTTTAGTTCCTCTCGTGATCTTTTTGGACTAGCGGGAGAACTAAAACTTAGGTTCAATGACAAGGTCATCACAATAATTTATAGCTCTACTATTCTTTCTATACATTATCCGGGTCTTGACTGCGCGAGTCGCCCCGCGAGGCTGCTGCATGATGCATGATTTCATTTGACACAAGACTCAAAATCAAACCGAAAATGGCTGTCTCGCGTGGCGGTTAACTCAGTTAGGACCCGGATGTTGTAACAATGCATCAAAAAGGACTAATTAAATTACTATAGACACAGAAAAACTCTACTGTATAGTTGATTAAACCGATTAAACCCCGTTGTAGTAAATTCATGACGCTTTAAATAGTTTAACTTTAAATATTGTTCAAGTTTCATATAAAAACTTGTTATGTTGATCCTTAAAAATTGAGTGATTGACCTCTGAACACGTGGTAAAATATTTCAAGCTTAACCTCAGTTTGACCTGGTCGAAAGTGTATTAATGGTTGTCCAACACTTGGGCACGCCATTAAAAATTCAATTTATCTACAAAGGGCCTGATAAAACCCGATAATTTAAAATAGACTGCACCTTAAAATAACCAGTTAATCGCCGTCCGATACTTAGGTAAGTAGCTAGGAAGCCAATTTCCAAGCTAAGTGAAACTTTTAAGTTAATTTTTAAGTTTTGGTAGTTAGTTAGTCTTAAGTTGTAAGAAACACTGGTAATGATTACATCATGATACAGTCCTCTTAGAAAGACCTTCGGGTTTCGGGTGCCATCGCCCGATTCAAGTATCAACCCATAAGAATGAGTGAGACAGTAAGACAGACCTGAACGGCATTCTAAGAGCTCAACTTTCGTTTGTCTTGCACTTTCATATTTGCCTTTATTTTTGGCCTGAAAGCTAATGTTCCCAACTAGTCTCACAACACCAGTCTGTCTGTTCGAATTCCGATATTTTCTTTAACCAAATTCAAGAACAAAAGTCCCCGACATAGCCAAGCGAATTAGCTCGTTAAAGTGGCAATGGGCAGGCCATACAGCACGTAGAACAGATGGTCGTCGAGGCCGAAAGGTTCTCGAATGGAGACCGCGGATCGGCAAGCGGAACGTAGCCACCAACGAGGTGGACGGATGACTTGGTTGAAGTCACAGGTTCACGGTGGATGCCAGCCGCTTCCAACCGAGGCAACTGGAGGTCTACTGGGGAGGCCTATGTCTAATAGTGGACGTCCTATGGCTGATATAATGATGATAACGATTAAATCAAATTTTCATACCATGAATACCAAGTGTTCCATGACAGTGAGTGCCTCCATGAACACATCAAACTGTGGTACCATCTCGGCCACTCCTTGCAGCTCCTGCACCGGTGTCCCATTCACCGTGACGACTCCTGTACCAGGCAGTGTGCATTTGCCGGCGATAGAGGTCAGGAAGGTTGTTTTTCCCGCACCGCTGGAAATATTAAGCCCACTATAGACTTGCAAGTAAAATCCTGAAAGTCGCATTACATTGCGCCACTAAGTCGACGAGTTCTAACCCGATCGCATCACGGCCCAGCAATGCAACGAAACTAGCAGTGTTTTTCTGTCAAGTCTAAATTTGGGATTTAGGAAAGATTGAAAGAGGTAAAATCTGTGTTGTGTAATTAAAATTATAGTGCCAGTTATTAAATTTTGGATTTTTATTCCACTTCTAATTGAAACAATAACTGTTTCACAGCATTTGTGAGAAGAAGTGTTACGAGGGTGTTCATTCTGTGTCCATGCTGGGGACATGTTGTATAAAAATTACTACTTAATACAGAACTCATATTCATTCAAAGTATTTCGGGACTTAAATACTTTAAATAAATTATGAGTGAAAATCGCGGAAGGTTAAATCATTAATACAGAACTGTTAGAAACCGCACAAATCTAACTAAAAGGTGCAAGTAAGTCGTGACAGCTGAAAGCCATTTTCTACATTTTAGATGCTTTTAAGGGTTTCGCTTTTATCCGACACTCAAAGTCCAGAGCCGACATAAATCCCGTCTTATGACGGGACAAACTAAATGTCATCGTTACTCGGCAAAATATTACGAACATCATCCATGACTTGTAGTTGTGTTAGGGGATTGGTTAAGGGGTTAATGGGTCTTAATGGGATTCATATCTAATTCAGTTTAGGTTCGCTTGCTGTCAGACCTGTAGGCTTATTGTCTAACTCGCTCGCAATCGCCATCGTGTTCATTTTGACAGTTCTGTATGGGCTGACAATTGGCATCGGAATCAGCTAGCCGTCAGATTCGTACAAGAACTGTCAAAATGAACACGACGGCAATTGCGAGCGAGTTAGACAATAAGCCTACTGGGCCCCGATTTTTGAAAGCATATGTGTGAAAATACCACTCTAAAGTGGTGAAAAATTGTGCTGAATTTGAAATACGAGTAGCTTAGGAGATACTTACGGCTCTCATTAATCATGTGGACTAGGCAAAAATTTGATTAGAGCCGTAGTTTTGAAGATATAAACAGATTTATACCACTTTCGAGTGATGTGCTTTCAAAAATCGGGGCCCTGAACTGAGTCGGAATTGAATCGCATTAAGACGTCATGGTAAGGCCCCTGTTGACATCGGATTAAAAAAAAACTTTGGTTCTTTTTTAAGGGACTCGAAAACATGTGAACTTCTCGATGTGTATGTAAAAATTAAAACCATCGCAAATAGTAGGTAAATGACGCTAAAAGTATGTTTCCACTTGGCATAACTTCTTTTCACTTAACCCCTGACGCAAAATGGTGTCTTAAGTTTCATGTGTGTGTGTATCTGTGGCATCGTAGCTTTCAAAGGGATATGGACCGATTTCAATGAGTTTTTTTTCATTCGAAAGCCAGTTCACTTGCGGTAGTTCTTAGCCATGTTTAATAAATTGGTGCTGTAGTTTGAAGAGTAGGTCTAATCAGAATTATCTGAAGGCTTCAGTACGCGTTACATTACGTTGTTTGACGATAACAATGTCTGAATATAGAAAGCTTACCTTGGTCCAAGAACAGCAACGAACTCTCCTTGATTTATACCAACTGAAACTAAAGAATTGAACAAGTTTTTGTTTTAATAGAATCAAATCAAGCATACCTACAATAAAAAAATTATAATGTATAAATAGGCATGGGAACTTCACACACGTGATAACTAATAGTCTAATTCTGAGAGGAGGCCTGTACCCAGAAGTGGGATTTGATGCCAATCTCGCGTGCTGTTAAGCAAAGGTGTGGTCTAAGTATCATGCTTTGATGCTTTCATGCGCTTCTACATTAGGTACTTTAAGTTTCCATTTTCAAGTGTAAAAAAGTGACGTTTGGGAGGTGAGAGAAAAAGGTGAAGTGAAAAGGTAGGGGTGACTTTTGACGCTTGATAACCCCCCCCCCCCCCCCCCCGGCACGTAAGTCTAGCGCTTAAAATAGGGTATCCGTTGGTGCGCATATCCCCTCCACGCGAACCGTCGGCGCTAGACATACGTGCCGGCACGTGTAGTGTCATTAGAAAGGTGCGATTGTCTCTCTTTCAGCTGTCACAATGACAGCTGTCGAAACAGATTTTCTGTAGCCGTTGTAGTGTTCATACCATCATTCAACACCGTGGTTTTCGGTTTGGTAACACGTCTCAGCCATGACTTCTCCTCGGGTGTCCACACGCTAAGGCTCTGCACTGATATCCTCAACTCTCTGCGAGTGTGGTCATCTCCATTCTTCTAAAATCAAATAACCGTTTATCGGTATAAAATTTTATCAAACTCTTTTTGTCGACAGCACTTGCGTCCATGCCACATATTTTACAAAACATTCTTGATTTACAAGATATAACCCAAGCATACATTGCAAGTTAAGTAAAAGCTTGTAAAATTAATATGCAAGTAGTTTCTTTATCGTTAGTCATTGGATTTTTTCGGAGTACCTAACTATAAGTAAAAGTAATAGTTATGATCGAGAAATTGCGATCGTCGATTTGATTTGAATTGATCCCGCAATGCGCACTTCAAGATTTCTCGTTATTTACTTATTTACCTATTATGTGATTTCTTATGAAACTACCATTTTTAACAAGTGTCTAACACAATCTAAAGTATCTTGGCCACCGGAAAACAAATTAAGTAGGTCGTATGTATGATCTTAATTTTAATGAGAAAGAACCACCTGAAAAACTGTTCTTTATTAAAGTTAGTAACTCCACTGAATCATTCTCTTAATCCTTATTTATATTGACGTGAGTACATTACGCGTTACCCCTGCCTGCTATCTGTATAAAAATCTTCCACACAATACCATCGACAACATTAAACTTCAAATATAATAAAAATCAGATCACAAACCTTAACAAAATCCATTTTAACACAAATCGCTGTCCACGTTTCACATCACATTGCAACAAAACTATAGTGATTTAAAAGAAAAGACAAACCTCGATTGGTAGTTAAAATCGCATTAATTATCAGCTAGAATGAATGAGGAGGATGCACGAATGATTACAAAGTAACAACGTAACCGCATGAAAGATGGTCTTTGTAGGTTTTACGTAAATACAAGTGTATTTCAGTAATTTTCGTTATCTCGAAGAAGTTCTGCGATTGGCCAACCTTCAGACGGTAATGTGTAGAACGAGAATGCTTTCTTAATGTTGTTGGGCTATACTTAATAAGGTAATAGAAAGAAAAAAAGGAAATAAAGTTTATTCGGCGTAAAGAAAAAACTAGTAAAACAGCTCTGCTAATTTACGGGTCTCTATCGTTTGCCCGAATTTTATCTAACTTCTAACTAATATTATAAATGCGAAAGTATGGATGGATGGATGGATGGATGGATGGATGTTTGTTTGTTTGTTACTCAATCACGCCAGAACGGCACAACGGATCTGGATGAAATTTGGCACATAGATAGAGAAAAGTCTGGAATAGCACATAGGCTACTTTTTATCCTGGAAAATTGCTTAGTTCCCGCGGGATAGCGATAAACGAATTCTTTGCAGACGAAGTCGCTGGCAACAGCTAGTATGCCATAAATGTATTGTTTGCCATAATTATCATTTGCCATAACCCTATTTTCTCTTTATTTGTTAATTATTCAGGATTGTTATGAAACAAACCTAACCTAACCTATAGAGTTCTACAGGATTGCCATTACAATGCTCCTGAAAAAATTACAGTTTCAGAGAAAAAAAGGGTTATGGCAAATGATCATTATGGCAAACATTATGGCATATGAAATTCGGGCAAAAGAGGGGCTCCGCTAATTTACTAATCTGTTGAAACTTTACTAATCTGTTGAGAAAATCACCGGCCAGGTTATAGGCAACTTTTTATCCCGAAAAACTGCATAATTCCCGTGGGATAGCGATAAACATTTCAATTGCTAATTCTACGCGGACGAATGCAGTACGGTCGAATAAACTGAATCACGTCGAGAGATCTTGTCGAGTTTGTAATGGAATCAGAATTGTCACTTGTTAGACTATTGCTGAGATGGTGAAATAGAGGCCAGGATTCATGTCATGTCATTATTCGTCACTCACAAGTAGCGTAGGTATGTTAGTCTGGTAATGATAAGTTTTAATTTTTAATTACTTAAGCGAGTTTTAATTGGCTCCGCATCATCGGTCCATCTTGTCCACACTTCCTTCATTAATTTAAAATGAAACTGGATTCAAAGTAATAACTATTTGAATTCCTATGTACTTTTTTAACTAAAACTTGACGCTGCCGCTGTTATGTTTTAAGAGGTAGAGCGGGGTAGTAACTTTACTTTGCATCTCCGCGATATAGTGAAGTATAGTCTTGGAAAACAGGCATAGGTACTCAAAGTTTTGCTATCAAAATAAACCGCCAAAATAGAAGCACACACAAAGTCATTTTTCTTACCAAATACCTACCGACCGAGTACGGTCCGATACGACGACATCGTGAAAGTTGCGGGAAACCGGTGGATGCAGGTGGCGAATTGTCATTCATTATGGTGTGCTAAGGTTTTTTGTGGTGTGGAAAATGCGCCTTGTGCATCCGTCCGTTATGGGGTAACCGGGGGTGTATGGGGCAGGCATACCCACTGAAATCCACACGGATTCCCTATTCGGTTGTATGTGAGGCGTTAGGGGAGCACTCGGTGTCAACGCGACGCCCCACGACCACCCCGGGATGGGGTTCC
Source organism: Pandemis heparana (assembly GCA_963854515.1). Taxonomy (NCBI): domain Eukaryota; kingdom Metazoa; phylum Arthropoda; class Insecta; order Lepidoptera; family Tortricidae; genus Pandemis; species Pandemis heparana. The sequence goes on from OY978007.1 coordinate 4,163,856, forward strand.
CTCTTTGTAGCAAATCTTCTCAAACTCCTGCAAATTTCTTCAAATCCCAACAAGAACTCAAAATTTTAACTGACTAGTTTTCCGGAAGCGTTAACTTCTCTAGATTTAAAAACATTGGGTGTTTTAATGGTTGTCTATTTTTGTAACCCAGAAGTTAAATGACATATTTTATTAATTCGAGCAAACCGGAGGCAAAGAGATAGTTAACAAACAAATGAACACGATAATACTATCGCGACGGCTGCATGTTTGTAGAGGCTTTTAGTTCATTTGCCCCACTATTTGAAGATCTTGAACAAACTTTTATATCAAGTAAATAGGTTACAATTTTCCACGTCTAGTTGAGAAGAAATTAGTAGAGCAGACTAGGGATGTGTTGTTCACGAATTAATGATACAAGTGAACGAGTTAGTTGGACAAAGCTTTCACTTCATCTAGTACAGGTGGCGGCACGTAAGTAAAAAGTGGAGGGGAGATGCGCAGTATGAAAAACAACATCATTTTCATACTGCGCATCTCCCCTCCACGTTTTACTTATATTCCGCCACCTGTAACTGTAAACTTTTTGTCGCATCAAACCCATGTTCGCGTTAAAATCTCAAATACTTTTGAGAATAGTCTGTAGAGTATTTTGGGTCAAACTTATACTAGATTCTAGTGACCAGTATGCTTATTACGTAACTCGCTCGCGATCACCATCGTCTTCATTTTGACAGTTCATGTATGGGCTGACAATTGGCATCGGAATCAGCTAGCTGTCACATTCATACAAGAACTGTCAAAATGAACACGATGGCGATTGCAAGCGAGTTACGTAATAAACTAGCAGAGCTGATCAGGAGTCGGCATGTAGTTTCAGGTGGGGTCTGGATACTGTGAGAATTTTTGAATAAGATCCGGGTAAAAACAAACCTTATCTGCGTATTAATGGATACTTGGTATACATTAAATTAGAACACATATTTGGCTGTCCGAGGCTGGACCTCTCGAGGTCCGTCGTTACCGACCGTTGGGCTAGAGGCTTTTTATAGGTGCGTGGGGCCTTACCATGACGTGTCAATGCGATTCAGTTTAGGTTCGCTCGCTGTCAGATTCATACTTAACTGACAGCTAAACTTGAACTGATACAAAATGTGCTAATTTTGAAATGCGAGCAAATTAGAAGAAAATTACCGCTCTAAGTAAATTGCGAAATAAAATTTTATTGAGCTTTAGTTTTGCACAGATATTTTTAATACAATAAGGTATCGTCAGTAACGTGATTTCAAAAATCGATCCTTTGAACCACTGAATTAAAGAAATGATATTATGTATCTCGGTGGATAAAAAAATAGTGACATATTTTGCGCATCTCTAGCGCATAGCGCATGGGCGCTTATCCTGTCAGTCATTCTCTAACTGAGATACTTACTTAAGTATGTTGGAATTTTATCATATGTTGTACATAGGAAGTGTTTTTACGCATGTTGAAGTGACAGCACATTATTTTCGTTTTACCAAAGAGGAAAGCAAATCTACGTATTTTATCAAGAGGGCTTTTAAGTATAAGACTCCGATATAGCAATTGGCCGCTTTGGCTTTTGTTTGTGGCATACTTACCTATGCGACGCTGACTCTATTGCACTTTTAAATACTTACATGTTACAGACGAAGTGTGAACATTATGTTACATGAAATTCAGTACTTGCATAATATTATGATGTTATGTCAAGAATTGTAGTAATACTATACCGTCACGGAAGCGAATTTCAAATAGTTTAGTTTTGTTTAAGTTATAAGTTCGTCAAACCGACGACCTCGTTTACCTACCCTACCTTCATTTGTGCACCCTGAGCGTTGAAATTGATTCACCCTCTTTTTATAGCCTTAGTTGTCTTTGTTTTTATTTAAGTAAGAAGTAAATAAATTGTATGAAAGTACCCCGAATCCGGTTGCCACGTGACAGGCCTAGCCTAGTGTGGAACCATCAGTAAGCTCGTTTTGTAAACATTTCTTCTTTTGAATAAACTATTTTTTTTTTTTTTTTTTAATTGAGTGTAGTTATTATTTGATACCAGGTATGCTTAATGAAGCACGTTAATTATTAATAAGACGTAATAGCAAATTAATTGACTAGTCGCTTTAAACAGTAGTCTCAAATTTCCTAGAAAATTAATTATGTGCTTTTGCTTAGCAATAAAAATTATTTAACGATGACTTACTACCATTTAACATACATACATACAGTCACGCGTCTTTCCCACAGGGGTAGGCAGAGACTACTTTGATCCACTTGCTACGATTCTGACATACCTCTTTCGCTTCATCCATATTCATCAATCTCTTCATACATGCTCGTCGGTTTCGGGTACTCTTGACCTGCCCTTTTTTGAAAATGTCTGCTATTTGGTCCAGGAACCATCCACTTAGAACATTTAATTAGGTATTTAATTTCCCTTCGCAGCATAATATATAAAACGCAAAATGAATACAAGACGCAAAATGTACAACAAGGCTACGTTCACAAGACACGGGTTGCCTTACTACCAATTTCTAGACACAGAGACATAGGTAGGTTTAGGTTATGTTAAGTTTTCATCGGCCCGAGGGGCCAAAAGCTCGCAGAAATAGGAGCTCCGCGTGTTGTTTCTGCACACTGTTTCTGTGTCGACGGAGCTCGGCTCACGCGGAGCTCCTATTTCTGCGTGCTTTTGGCCCTTCGGGCAGATGAAAACTTGACATAACCGAAACCTATAAAAATATAAATGTGTGGAAAAAATATTGTGAACGTAACCTTGTTGTACATTTTGCGTCTTGTTGTTCATTTTGCGAATTGCACATTTTGCATGTTGTGTACATTTTGTGTTTTGTACATTATGCTCCGAAGGGTTTAATTTCAACAGATGATTAAAACATTACAATTATACAAAACGTGGCCTTTAGGTCTCGTTACTACAGGCTCTGTCTACCCCGTAAGGGATAAAGACGTAATTTATGTATTATGTACGTTGCCAGACATTTCGAGCGGAGTCCGACAACGTCGTGCCATGGACGTCGCTAGCGACACGTGTCGGCGACGGTGCCAGGCATTTCGAGCGGAGTCCGACAACGTCATGCCATTGACGTCGCTAGCGACACGTGTCGGCGACGTTCCCAGGCATTTCGAGCGGCGTCTGACAACGTCGTGCCATGTACGTCGCTGGCGACACGTGTCGTCGATGTAGCCAGACATGTCGAGCAAAGTCCGGCAACGTCGCGCCCTTCCGACGTCGCTGGCGACACGTGTCGCGAAACAGTACAACTTAAAACTTTTAGAATTCCGATGATGTAGAGACTAACAGCCTTATTCATAAAAAGTTAGAGGCGGGCTATAAGCTCGCTATAGGACCGATGCAAAAAAACATCATTCATAATCGTCAATTAGCGCTAATCAGTCCATCAAGGGTCTGTTAAGTCTTCCGAAAGTTAGCGGACCGTAGACCCTACTTTATCTCTCTGCTAACTCACAAAATGGCCGCCACAATAGTGAAAAGCTGATTTTGGCAGGAGCAAAACCATACTCAAGACAGTTTTTTTTGCTTTAAGTTTATCCCCCTCCGGGAAAGGTAAAGGAAACTAGATCCACACTGCCTCGTTTGTCGGGTTAATTCGCTGGTTTCCCGCTAATTCGCTGCCATTGCTGTCAATTTATTTTTTTAATTCACTTAAAGGCCATTTTTGGTCTATGATTTGTCAAGGTGACAACATAACGCGTCTAATCCATCCATCAGCAGCTCATTAGCTAACTGACTGTTAGCAAGCGTTTATGAATCATACTTTTTAACAACTGTCAAATAAGCTTGTCAAATCAGTCTGTTAACTATTAGACTGATCAAACCTCAATTAAGGATTTTTTTATGAATAAGGCTGTAAGAAAATAGCTGGCTATTGAGCCTATTTTCTTAGTCTCGACATTGGTAGGTACAAAGGTATCCTTTTTAAATAAAAGTAGTAATTTCAACTAAATATTTTATTAATTTCACAATAACATCTCTCACACTCTCAAGTTTAACATTCGATACAATAGGTAATACTTATTACTAATTATTACAGCATATACAATAATTGTTGTTATAACGTAGAACTATGACTTTAGCCGTTAATGGCACTAAATTCTTTGAAAGAGTTCCAAAGCGTCGAAAATCCTGTTTTGTTTGAACTAATACCAGTATTACACTACACGATATTCAAGGCTCTATATTTAAGGAGTCTGAATATTTACTTCGGTACCTACTTTCTCCCCTTCTTTTATCAGGTACACTGGAAAGGGTCACAGAATATCGGTTAATGTAATACTGGCTGAATGTAACGGTCAAACTTATACACCGATGCAAAACGAAACGAAATCATAAATAGAGAGTTTTTAAATTTGGAATCGACGTGGTCGAAGGCCCCCGCGATTGGTGGATTTGCTCGAAGCTCGTTAGCCATTGCAGAATGGCAGCCTGTGATTGGTCAGCACGCGCACGACTTGCTGCCGCCTTCGCGACTGTTCTCCCCATTGGCTATTTTGTGGTCCAGTGCAAACTTCTCGCCGTCCTTGTCGTTGCTTTGAAGTAATTTGTCGTTGAGGAGAATCTGTAAGAAGAAAACGTGTATTTTTATTTAATACCACGACACAGAGTCTTGTATGTTTCTCGGCAAGTATTATTAATACACTGCTAATCTTCTCTAACAGGAAATAACTAAAAATAATGAGGGTACAGCAAAAAACCCTTTTAGAAGTTAATTTTATATCGATGTAACAAAGCTCAAGAATACTGGCTAAGCATTTCCTTGCTAGACATAAATTCGAAGAAAAAAACACAGCGGCAAAAAACGTGGATGAGGGCCACGTTTTTTGCTAACTACTAACTACTGTATGCAATATATTTTGAATATTGACGACGAGTTTTTTAAGCATCGAACTATTTAATAAATTTTGTCTCAGAATAATCTATTTCTAATTCGATATCACGAATTAAAATAAAATCATGCATAACTAATGCTCTGCCTCGATTTTTTGACTCATTAAAAGCAGATTTGATAAAAGATAATTCCCAAATAATGATTCACAGTGACACGACAATTAAGTAAGATTATATCAAGGAGCTTAATTCGTGTTTTAACTATAAGAAGAAACACTCAACCATTGCATAGTAAGAAAAAATGTAAATGTAAGTATTGTAAAGAAATGCATCTAAAATTCTGATTCGAGTTTCAACTTACAAAAAAAGTTGTTCAAAACTTGAAACTAATTATATATACATAGAAAAACTGTTCAAAAAGTAAAGTAATGTAATTCTACTAAACAACACAATACAATTTATCGACTCGCAAAGAAACGAAGGTCCAAATCGCTCGTAAAACAAAAAAAGCGTCAAGTAAATCTAACCAAGAAGCAATTGAAAGAAAGTTTCGAAATCTCCTCAAATGTTCCATAAATTACATAGACAAATGACTGTTTTAACGGACCCTACGTAGAAACATCTCGAAAACCAAAACCCGTTCTGTGGGAGCTTCAAACGGGACAAAAAACGTTATGCAACGGACGTAATCATATCTTTTTTTTTTCTTGATGTAAATGGCCTAAAGATAACGATGTTTGGATGTTTAGAAGCCAAATATTAAAGCGTCCGTTCTTTTAGAATGACTAGTAATTTTTGTTATGACAGTGACGAAAGCAATGAAAATAAAATAAAAAGATACCCACTGCCTGAACGTATTAAAGAACTGACATTATTGATTGTAAATACCGGAATTGATGTAAAGACTCTTAGGACAACAATGTCAAAAGTCTCAAAGTTCTAGTTAGTCTACGTCAACCATTAAATGCTATAATTAAGACTACCCAAGTCATTTTCTAGATTAGACAGGGTATCATAAGTTTCCATAGGATCCCAAAGAAGGGTAAGGGTAATTTAATTAATTAATTCACTAAACCAATCTCAACTCGTATTTAGAAATAACATGAGAAAATAGATGAATAATGGCCTTCCGTCTGACATCTTTCGTAGATCAGACAGCCAAATCACTTATTAATCTGCAAGCAACAATAATAGAGAATCTCAGTACAGAGAAAACCAGCTTCCTGTTATTTCTGAAACTCAAATCTCCTTTCTAAATATTCTTTTAAAAATCTTTCATCTTGAAGATTTTGATAATGTAGGCGATGTTACCTTGTTGACTAGCGATCGTGCAGCCTCCTCTATATTGATGTTTTCCTTGGCAGAGGTCTCGAACCAACCCGCGAAGCCGCGCTCGCGGCAGTACTCATCCATCTTGGCCGGAGAATTCACGATGCCTTCCTTTTGCTGGTCACACTGCAATGGAAAAACCACACCATGTAGATAAAACTGAAGGCCAAGCCCAATTACTAATGAAAAAGCAAGGATCCTTCTAGGATCTTGAGAAAACTCTTAAGAGACCCAAGGTAGGGCAAACAAGGTGGACATCAGATGCGGTGGACTGTACCAGAAAAATGATATACAAGGTATAAAGTTGGAAAGAATGACTCGCAGTGGGAGAGTATCTACACACACTGAGCATTGTGGGGGATGATAATTGAAAAAGAAGAACTACTGTTCCTCGGGAATCAACGCTTTTTTATATAATTTGTCTCTAAAGGCTTAACGGGGCTGATGCAGTAGCTCTTAACGCGCACTGGATTTTTTTATCTAACCAAGTTTTGATAGAATTTCGAGAGCGCTTATTGAGATAGTACAAAGGTATATACGCAATGCAGTACTTACTTTATTCGCCAGCAGTATGCAGGGTATCGGTGACCCGTCAGGTAGCTGCACCTTGGTGTCGAGGTCGTTCTTCCACTTAACGACGGCGTCGAAGGTAGCCACGCGAGCCACGTCGAACACTATGAAGGCGCCCACCGCTTCCTTGTAGTACACGCGGGTCATGTTGCCGAAGCGCTCTTGGCCTGAGGACAAAGGTAATCATCAACCTACAGGTAGCGTTGAAAATGTCGGAAAAATCAAACGATTTTTCGGGTTTTTTTTTTTGTTTTTTTCCGTTTTTTTCGGATTTTTTTACGAAAAAAAAACAAAATCGTAATGACACAATTGTGACAACTGAACTGAACAGACACCGATGCCAATGGCAAAGTAAGTCTTTATTCATTCACCTACCCACCAGTATTAAGAAAAATAACCGATTGAGACCTGTTTAAATCGTTTTTTTTTTCGGAAAAATTGAAGCGGAAAATTTTATGGTTTTTTTCCGTAAAAATTCGAAAAAAAACAAGCCGTTAGGAAAGAAACGGGATTTTTCCCGGAAATTTTCAACGCTATCTACAGGTAGTACTGAGCGTATACTTCTGAACTCTTACGAGATATTACGTTTTGTTCCTACGACAGTTTTCTTCGGTCTTTCCCGTCAGCCGATCACATCTCGAGAACGTTCACGTCGCATTACCAACAGGATCTATAAGCTTCATGGCCAGCTTACTATGATTACTAAGCGTGGCCTTTGGCTCTTGTTACCCTAAGCTCTGTCTACCCCGTAAGGGATAAATACGTTATTTATGTATGTATGTTACTATGATTTGTATTTGCAAATTTTTAAAGAACTGTGGGCTGTGTTGGCTGGTGCCTTTTCTATAATGTCATCCATATTCATTCAATAAATGTCATAACTGCCAAACTCTCATGACTATTATCACGTACAACGTTTAAATTGCTTAGACTTTTTGGCCACATCGCATTATGGTGCGACCAAACCGCCGCGTATACGCAGTGACGCGTCGTAGGCGTCTCATTTTTTCACCGTTTCTTCATACATTTTGTTGCGATTCCGTAACGTCACCGTTTTTTAAGCGGCGGTGTGGTCGCACCTTTAAGGTCCGACCACACCGGTGCGTAAAAGACGTTGACGGTGCGTATACGCAACCAAATGTATGAAGAAACGGCGAGAAAACGTGACGCCTGCGACACGTCACTGCGTATACGCGGCGGTGTGGTGGGACCTTTACACTGTGGTCACGAGCAGGTAGATTAAACTGATGTGATTAAGATAAATAAGAATAAAATAAGATAAAGATCAAGAATGGTTAAAACATTACATATGCAAACATAGACACATAACTTTATGGGAATCCGGACCAGATCCAACTTTTTCAAACGCTACAGCGCAGACGCGTCAAGTTGAAAGCTAATTCTAAAACAGAACAGACACTAACCTTAACCTAATGGTACCATAATCAGCAGCGACAAGAATATCATTAAATACAACAGCGTAATAAGGAGGAAAGCGTACGCAGTAATATGCCCAGCGTCGTCCATATTCTTTGACTTTCTACCGTCTACTGTTAATTGGATTCGTCTGTCAGATGCTAAATGTCATTTGAAATACAGGTAAAGAACAGTAAAGAATTAAAAAGAAGAAATTAGGTTTGATTAAGAAAAAGGGTTCACGTTTAAGGCTACATCTGATTACAATAAAAAGAAAATACAACCGAATTGAGAACCTCCTCCTTTTTTTTTGAAGTCGGTTAAAAAGCAAAAAACGGATGAAAAAGTACTTAAAATGTCGTACCTATACAACCGTTACATTCAACATTTTATCCCGGAAATATAACAATTTTGAAAAAAAACGGTAGTATCCAAGAGGATACTGTGCTGGTATAAATATTACTAGAATAATGCTGGTGATATGTCGAATTTATGGTACCTCTGCGTGAAGAAGTTTTATGCTATGAATAAAATTACTAATTCGCACCTGTAATAAAAGTTTCCATACCTGCAATATCCCATAGCTGCAGCCTTATAACAGTGTTGGCATCCCAATTGAGCACTTTCAGTGCGAAGTCCACTCCTATAGTGGCACGGTAGTGCTGGCTAAAGAACTGGTGCACATAGCGTTTGATGATGGAAGTCTTCCCGGTACCAAGCTCTCCAATCACCAGGATCTTGTACAGATGTTCGCGACGCTCCGCGCTCGGGGTGGCGTGGGACTGCAAGAGATATAATGAGCTTTAGCATGATAGTGACAGAGATGGAGAGTTATCACGTTATCAGTGACGGACGGAGGTGGAGGCGAAGTGACTGTTACTTCAGGTTAGGCAGTTGCAATATATTGCGTTAAAACGAGAACACTAGTGCTGCTGTCTTTGGGAAGAATTCTGTTCAGGTTTTATTATTCCAGGTATTATGATTGTTTGCAGCTAACCGCCTGCGTTTTTATGGTTTTTGCCAATCCCTTCTGGATGTGGTTGTGTTATGGGTCAAAGTTATCATATCTGTTAAGTCAAAATAGCCGGATTTTACGGTATCATTTGATGGCTTTTCGCGTATGATGAGTGCACACCACTGGGAAAGCTCTATAGGCTGATAACAAATGCCGAGTGAACGCCACTGGTGTGCTACTGATAGGACTCCAGATGAGATCTTTCGGTAAGATAATTATATTCCCCTCTTTACGTATTGGGGAGTACGCTAAAACATCTTTTAAATCCTCAAAATTTATACCCATACCAGATTATAGCTACTAAAACTAATTTCATCGTTCTAACATTTTCAGCCTCTGAATCTCCAGTCTTATAAAGAGTCAGCGGGTGAGTTACCATGTGAAACATTTGGGGAGGTTCGGGCCGAAATAGCGCACTACTGCACCTAGCTTTTTTCATAGGCAATGTTAGGAAAGCCATCAGAAAGCCTGCAATCACTTTCACTATTATCATACAAAGGAAATTAAGCACAGGGTCAGGAACACCAAGAAGCAACGGTTGTAGAACAACGAAAAAACGCGAGCAAAGTCTCCGGCAGACGACCTTTGTTAAGCGCTTCGGCTATACTACTGAATAAATTACGCCAAAATAATGTTTTATTTAGTTAAGTACTCAAACAAATATTGATTCTAATTAAGTACCTAGTATCATTATACTCGTAGACAATCTGGTTTTAAAATAATTTTGTAATCGTTAAATCGTTTCGTAGAAAATATTTTGTGATGCTTTTGTCCTTTTTAGAGTTCCGTACCCAAAGGGTAAAAACGGGACCCTTTTAGTAAGTCAGTCACCAGGCTATCTCATGAACCGTGATAGTCAGAAAGTTGAAATTTTCACAGATGATGTATTTCTGTTACCGTTATAACAGCAAATACTAAAACAGAATATTTTTATGTCTGTGCGTCTATGTAAGAAGCCAATATAAAATGATCTCGCACTGCCTATATTTTGCTTAAGAGGTTCTTCACCATTTCTATTCTTTATAAGGTATAAAATGGCAGTAAAAAGAGATGGTGAATGCAATTGTGGTTTGCGAGTGCATAGACAAAATGGCGTCTGGTCTTAATGCGCTGATTAAAGCCAATTAAATAGTCATGAAGTAGGTCTTATTGAACCAACTGCGTCTTTGTAGTTCAATCAATTTCTAAAGTAGCTGACCCGGCAAACTGTTTCGCCTTAGCATCAGTTTATACACCTATGTCATGCTATCAGAGATGGTGTTGCGTTCGAAATAAGTATTACCTATATCTTTTTCTGCCAATTTTTCAAATTTTTGTTAGTTGTTCTGCTATTTTGTCGTTGAAAGCAGACACATAGGCAGACGTTCTTGAGTTATACTTAAATGATGTACTTAAGACTTCTAAGTAGACTTCTATGTACCTACCTAGTTCACGCACATACATAGGTATAGACCTAAACGCTACTTAGGTACTTATACGTGGATGGCGGGCGGCTTGTGACGGTAGTACCTAAACTAAATGATTGAAATAACCCTTGAAACTCCTGCAATAAAATTGCTTTTTAATATTTATATTAAATGAATTAGGTACCTAAATTAATTTACAGCGGGTGGAGACAAATCAAAATTTTTAATCTAAAAAAAGTTATGTATGTACCGGTTTGTAATTAATTACTGCAATTTAATTTAATTTACGCTATTTTAATTAAAATGTGATTGAAACGAAACTATTTATTTAACAAATTTAAGGTTCTATTCTTTTTTCTTAAATCTTAACTTCTGTTCGTTTAATTTGTTTATTAATTTATTTGAGTGCTTCGAATCTTAGTGAATTTTGACCCACTTCTAGGCAGTGTAGTAGTAATGCTTAAAGGATAAAGTACTACGTATTTTTTTCCGAAGAAATTAGATACCTACGGAGTTTGATTTGTAGAATGAATGATAAGATGAATGAAAAACTGTTATTCAATATAAGTTTGTTAATAATTTACGAGTAAAATGATAAATCATTTTTTTCCGAGCAAAAAACCAGGTCTAAGGTCAGACGACAACACTACTTCAATAACAACCTTGATTTAGTCATAAATTAAATCTATTCCAACCATTGACTATAATAAAATAAATAAATATGTGTCACATACATAGACAAATATACCTACTTACATTTTATAAATAGAACCAACAAATAAATCAAGATAATTAATACGCGGAAAATAACAGAGTGACGGCATGGCAAACAAATGAATCTGCAAGATAAAAACAAAATACAGATTAAAAAGAAACTTACACCGGTCCTTTTCGGCTTCGGTGCCATACCACTCGCAAAAAAAATCTAGCACAACAACAACACAAATATACTATTGGCTTCTACGCATTCAACACGACACTATAAAACACCTAGTTATAACAGCCACAGATAATAGTCTATTTAAACGGAGGAAACTTTTTAAATATTGCTAAAGCAAAGAGCACTGCCTCGGTTGGATGGACAGCTATTTATGAAGTGAGCAGACGGTGTTATCGGGCGTTGATAACACGTTCGTCATTCGCGGTTGTGTCCGCGGTGGGGTCCGAGATCGAAGTGTTTCCCTAGGTTATCTATAGTAAATATTTCAAGATCTAAATACAATGTTGAAGATAACGTTACAGATTCTAGTCAGTACGGGTTGTCAAGTAAACAACGCAATTAACCTTAATGTTCCTGTTACACTTCATCATCAGCCTCACGTCCCAATACTGGGCACAGGCCTCTCAGAATGAGAGGGCTTGGGCTATACTATAGTTCCCACGCGGGCCCAGTGCCAGTGTTGCCAGGTCTCCTGATTTTTCAGGAGTTTGTATGATTTTTGACTATGTCTACTGATCTACTGAATTTGCAAACGAATCTACTGAATTTTAGGAGTCTAATTTGAACTTAATAATTATATTGTTTCAACGGTTGAAATTCAATCATGGTGTAACCAAATACCTAAAAAAATTAACAACACCATGTATCAAGACCAAGATTCATCAGATTCAGATTCTAACAGTGATTGAATTAATTGATTGAGCATGCAGCATGAAGTTTGTGGCTTAAAATTTGTAATCCCTTGCACATTCACACTAATATTATAACTGTAAAATATACTATTTATTTTATAATCGCCCGTGTGGTGTCGGGTTAGAAGCCCGTGTGGTGACGGGTTAGGATTAATTAATCATTTTATTCATTATATTCAGCAAATTGAAAACAAAATAATCAGAATACATGAGAAGATTTGCATTTAGGTAAGTTTTGTGACTTTTCTAGCATAAAATTTGATCTACTGATTTTTTTTTCAATCTCCTGACTTTTAAGGTCTTAATCTTCTGACATTTCCAAATTGGACCTGGCAACACTGCCCAGTGCGGATTGGGAACTTCACACACACCATTGAATTACTTTGCAAATGTGTGTTTTTTCGTTTTATCTTGTAGATTCAGTGCCGTCTCTGTTATACTTAAACCAAATAAATTCTAGACCGGCAGATAATTCAATCACCCCTTCTGATTAATCAAGCAAAACACAAAACATAAAACCTTTACACACACAGACCGAAACAATGACATAACTTCATCACGCCCTTCTTAGTAAAGAAGGTTTACGAATTTAAACGAATAACTGTGACTTATATTGGAATCTCTATATTTCCATAAGCGCAAGACCTAAACCATTCGCAGTAGAGAAGACAATAGACCGCATCTGACTTTCCTAACATATCACGGGTTACTGACACAGTTATTGTGCGATAAAAACAATACATAATCGTGACTAATAACAAACTGAACGCATAAATTAGCTAACTAGGTACCTATTGTACTAAGTGAATAATTTACATAAGAACTTTGTCTTCTTGCAATTGCAAACAAAACGTGGTAAAACAAGATTTTTGTCGTCATTTTCGACTAAGGATTCAAATAAAAATAGTTTGTTGGCGCAAACGGAGCGCCCTCTACCGGACGAGCACGGCGACGTCTAACATTAGCTGTCAAAATTATACCAACCGTCACTTGTTACATTTTATTTCATTAAAAATTTTGGATTTAATTAAAACGAGATTTTGTTATTAACGTCCGATCCCGGACATCTGGCGACCGTGACAGGACAACAGCCCAAAATTGGCACTAAACTACTTCGGATAAGGCAACAAGTAGAAAGCGACAGAAGGTCGTTACGAGACGAGAACCATATACGTGTTAGTTTCCTCATCGCCATCTGATTGTAAGAACCATCGGACTACGTGACATACGCCGAGGTTTTCAACGCAAAACATACAATACGAAGAAGGACACTTCATATTAAGGACTTCGACTCACCGCAGCCAGCCGGCCAGCTCCGGGATACCAGCGCCGCAGCATTGGTTTGCCTTTAAAAAAGTGAGCTCATTCCATTTATTTCCTTCACTGCCTACCTACCATTGCGCCCGCTTTCAATCTGATTAGAACCGGGGCCTAGTACTTCATACTAGTACTACATAAAACTGACAGTTCACTTCAGCCTAATCACTCATCTTATATCTTGCACTAGCTGTCCACTTATGCCACTATTCTGTTTGCCAATCTGTTAAATTTAAATTGCATTCGTTCTAGCATTTAACCACGCAAATCTAATCATTACCGTTTCGTTTTAACGTATGTACCTATACGCACTATATTACACCATTACGTAGTGCGTGTGTAAGTACAGAAGGTACATAAATACGTATTTATTTCGCTAAACCTTGTTTACAACTTGCACCGTTTCACTTCTGCGCTATAGTTATTACTCCTTGGCTAGGTATATTGCTTAGTTAACGCCTAGTCTCACATAAGCACTTGTCCCAACTGTTTTAAACACTAACTTTCGTAGATAATCAGATAGTTGCACCAATCTATTCCAGTATTATCGCTGCCTACTGCACAGCTGACTCCCTATTCCCGAGCGCACCCGCAGCGTGCATCTCTTATCAACGGCCGCCTGCTACTGCAGGCCAGTTTCGCCGACCACAGCCTGACTGCTGCATCAGCAAAGCGAGGAGCGCGCGTATCGTATGCCTTTTGTTCATTTGGAGTAAACAACTTTTTTTGCAAGTCTACTTGTCTAAATATCTGGATACTATGGGCAATTTGAGGGAATTGTTAGTCAAACGCAGTTCTATTAAAGGCCGTTTAACTAAATTTAAAAACTATCTTATTTCTTTCTCGCCCTCGGACGACGTAGACATTATGCAACTAACTTGCAAATTAAGTAAATTTGAAGTGTTATTTAAGGACTTTGATGCATTGCAAGACGATATTGAAGTATTAAACGAGGCTGTTTTAGACACGGAATTGGCGGAACGAGAATTAATCGAACAAGATTTCTATCATTGTATTGCCACGGCACGGGATATTTTGGCCAAATTTAAGGAAAACGACGACGATCGCGGCAGTAATTACGATTCGATTGCAACGAATACTGGCGATGAACGTGACGTTATGGGTTTCCGGCTGCCCGTCATAAAGATACCTAACTTTGACGGGGCCTATTACCGTTGGCTTGAGTTCCGTGAAAGTTTTAACTCATTAGTTCACAATAATGTCAAAATTAGAAATATACACAAATTTTACTACTTAAATTCGTACTTAGAGGGCGAGGCAGCGCGAGTGATTTGTAATTTAGAAGTTACTGACAAAAATTATACTGAGGCGTGGAAACTGCTGCGCGAACGCTATGATAACAAGCGGCAGCTCGTCAATAATCATTTAAAGTCACTTTTTAACTTAGAACCTATTACGCGCGAATCGGATAAATCCCTTAGGTATATTGTTGATCACGTGTCTAAAAATCTACGTGCTCTTAAAACTTTAGGCCAACCCGTGGACCAGTGGGACACGTTAATTGTCTATATGGTCACATTAAAATTGGACAGCAGCACGAGTGTTAAATGGGAGGAACATAGAAATTCTCTCGCGGACATGCCAACTCTTGACGATTTTAATTCCTTTTTAAGGAGTCGTGCAGATGTGCTCGAAACCGTTCACCGGAACAAACAGGACAAGCCTTTCAAGCGCACTCCGGACGCACCTGTCTCGACACAGCGATCCAGGCCGATTGTAAAGGTTTTTACTACCCACACAAATGCTTCTTCTTCTGGCTCTAAGCCCTTTCACTGCGTAATATGCAATCAAGGCCATCGCATTTACGATTGCGCCGCGTTCAAGGCCAAGACTCCAGAAGACCGGATTGCTCAGGCTTCCAGCCTGAACTTATGTCACAATTGCTTGCGGGTAGGTCATGAGGTTCGTCGCTGTAGGCTACCAGGCACCTGCCGGTTGTGTAGACAACGTCATAACACACTTTTACACAAGGATGTTGAGCCTGAGCCTAATCCGGATATTCAAACCAACTTGTCTATACTAACTGTGTCAACCCCATCAGAGACAATATTATCAACCGCTTTGATTGACCTAATAAACCCTACTACTAAAAGGGTTGTCACTGCGCGCTGTTTGCTCGACAGCGGTAGTCAGGCGTCCTTTATAACTGAGGACATTAAACAAAGGTTATCGCTGACTCCTTTACCTAATAGTACCCAGAGCGTGGTCGGTATAGGTAACACACGACTTGATATTAAGGCTGATCGTTGCATCGTTCACGTTCAGTCCCAAAGAAGCTCGTTCAGCGCCATTTTAACTTGTTTAGTATTGCCTCAAATATCTGAACGACTTCCGAGAACCAACATTGACATACGTCGCTTAAACTTGTCGTCTTTCCAACTAGCAGACCCCAGCTTTAACAAACCATCACAAGTGGATATGCTCATTGGTGTTGACCTATTTTGGGACATAATTGGGTCCCAGCAGCACTCTTTAGGTGAAGGCAATCCCATTTTACGTAGCTCCAAATTAGGATGGTTAGTCGCAGGTCCCATGCAAAAACTCAATCCCCAGGCAAAATCCGAGATTCACTGCAACTTTGCTCGCACAAGCGACCTTCATGGTGAGCTCGCAAAATTCTGGGAGTTTGAAGGTATACCTCATAAACAACAGGCGCTTACAGAGCAAGAACGCTTGTGCGAGCAAAGTTTCATTGCGAATACAGAACGTCTCGAAGATGGGCGCTTCATTGTCAAACTTCCACTTAAAGACGAGCCCGATTGTCTAGGCGACTCTTATCATTCAGCCAAGCTAAGGTTTCTCAATTTGGAACGACGGTTAAAAAGGCAGCCAGAAGTCAAGGAACGTTATTCTAAGTTCATTCAAGAGTACCGAGAACTTGGCCATCTTTCTCCTTCGACTATTCGAAGACCTTTAAATGCATTCTTTCTCCCCCATCATCCTGTCCTCAAGGAAAAGAGTGAGTCAACTAAACTTCGCGTTGTCTTTGACGCGTCGGCACGCACCACATCAGGGCTATCTGTAAATGACCTGCAGATGGTGGGTCCCACCATTCAAGACTCTCTTTTCGATATTCTGCTTCGATTTCGGCAACATCGGTTCGTGCTCTCGGGAGACATCGAGAAGATGTACCGCCAAGTTTTGGTACACGAATCACAACGCAACTTGCAACTCATACTATGGCGAGAAGATGAATCACAGCCTCTGCAAACTCTAAAACTCAATACCATAACATATGGGTTCTCAAGCGCGAGTTTTCTTAGCACTCGATGTCTCTGGCAGCTTGGCGAAGAATGTCATGATCCTCTTATTAAAACTATTATCCAAAGAGATTTTTACGTGGATGACCTTTTAACCGGGCACGATGATGAAGAGCAGCTGCGCTTAATTCAGCAGTCAGTCTCTCAGAACTTAGCCATGGGTGGTTTCCCATTGAGGAAGTACAGGTCTAACCTACCTTCATTGCTGTTTTCGGATACCAGCAATACCAAAGGCAATCTTATGCTCAGTACTGCCACTGACACCCTCGGTCTTGGCTGGGATCCATGCCTTGACGTATTGCGCTTCACCATTGAGCTGAGCCCAGTCGAAACTCTCACCAAGCGAAGCATTCTATCGGCTACCTTCAAAATATTTGACCCGCTTGGCCTTCTCTCGCCTTGCACGATCATACCCAAGCTGATCATTCAAAAACTGTGGTCTACGGGGCTAGACTGGGACGATCTTGCCCCCCAAGAAATAAAGGTTGTCTGGCAAAGGTTTGCCGACAACATTCATTGCATTTCCGAACTCTCCATGCCCAGGAGTGTTTTAATCATCAATTTTACCTCCATTGAAATGCATGTCTTCTGCGATGCGTCCCAGAAAGGGTATGGCTCCGCTATTTACCTCCGATCAATAGACGCAGAAGGCAGAATCCTTGTTCGTCTGCTGTGCGCTAAGGCACGTGTCGCTCCAATAAAATCTGTCACAATCCCGCGGCTCGAACTATCCGGCGCTCTTCTTGCAGCACAGCTAAGCGCTACGGTGACTAACGCTCTTCGCTGTACGATATCGCATCACGTTTATTGGACCGACTCAAGTGTTGTTTTGGCGTGGCTGAATACAAGCTCAAACAAATTGAAAACATTTGTGGCCAACAGGGTTAGCGAGATAAGTGAACTCACCGATATATCTTCTTGGCGCCATGTTCCCACTGCTGAAAATCCGGCTGATCTTCTGTCTCGTGGCGTTGAACCTCATCATATTGGCGATTGTTCAGCGTGGTGGTCAGGACCCGATTTCTTGCAAGGTCCTGAGTCGTCTTGGCCTTCATTAAAACCCGTCACTAAACAAGACCTACCTGAACTGAAAGTGCATTCAGTAACGATTACAGAACCACTTTTGTGTTTTCAAAACTTTTCAAAGCTTTGCCGCCTACAGCGTGCTTTAGCTTATGTTTACAGATTCATTAATAATTGCAAAACCCCTAACAACAAGTGCTCTGGTCCACTTGTGATTGATGAGTTAAATAAATCATTTACTACACTTGTCAAACTTTCCCAAAATGAATCTTTTAGCCGTGAAATGTCATTGCTACAAAATAATAAACCCATCAACGTAAAATCAAATATTGCATCTCTTGATCCCTTTCTTGACGCTCAAGGGATACTGAGGGTTGGTGGTCGTTTAGGCGCGTCGTTGTATTGTTTCGACAAGAAACATCCCATAATCTTACACGCCGGTCATCACCTCACTAAATTGCTGTTTCGGCAAGAGCATCAACGTCTCTTTCATGCTCCGCCCCAGCTGCTACTGTGCGCAATAAAGGATCGCATATGGCCTATCGGCGGCAGAAATCTCGCAAGACGTACTTACCACCTATGTTTCATTTGTAGGCGATTTAGGGGTAAGACCCTCACTAATAAAATGGGTAATCTACCCGCCGAGAGAATTACTCCTGACTATCCATTTGGCACTGCTGGAACCGATTTTGCTGGACCATATTTGATAGCCGATCGTAGAGGGCGCGGTTGTAAAATAACCAAGGCGTATCTTTGCATCTTCATTTGCTTTCGATACAAATGTATCCACCTCGAGGCAGTAAGTCAACTATCGAAGGATGCTTTCACCTTATGCCTTAATAGGTTTATAGCTCGTCGTGGCCAGCCTAAACAGATCTTTTGCGATAATGGCAGAAATTTTGTTGCGGCAGCGAAAGAAATTAACGACTTTTTAAAAATTAATATGGATAGTATCGTCGACTTTGCATCCAACAAAGGAATTGAATTTCACTTTTCTCCAGCATACGCTCCTAACTTTGGTGGGCTGTGGGAGGCCGGCGTCAAGGCAGCCAAATATCACATAAATAGGGTCCTCGGCAACGCACATCTGACATTTGAAGAACTATCTTCCCTATTCTGTCAGGTCGAGAGTATCCTTAACAGCCGCCCTCTTTGTCCACTCAGCTCCTCACCCCAAGATTTTTCTCCGCTCACCCCGGGCCACTTTTTGATAGGCAGGCCTTTAACTGCGCTCCCATCACCGTCCCTGCTGGACTGCAATACGAATCGCTTGGACAGATTCCAGCGTCTTGAACACTTACGCCAACATTTTTGGAAACGCTGGAGCTCCGAATACATCTCCGAACTGCAGCAACGGACCAAGTGGAAGCTCAAATGCAAGGACCTCAAGCTCAACGATCTTGTCTTGCTGAAAGAAGATTTCACACCTCCACTCAACTGGCGTTTGGGCAGAATAGAGAAAATATTTCCAGGCCCTGATGGAATCCCACGAGTAGCTGACATATCAACTGCTCGAGGCATTGTTCGTCGAGCAATCAATCGCATCTGCTTACTACCGCCTCCAGATGACGCAGAGCCTTGAAAGCTTCAGGAGCTTTCAAGGGCCGGGAGTATGTTGGCGCAAACGGAGCGCCCTCTACCGGACGAGCACGGCGACGTCTAACATTAGCTGTCAAAATTATACCAACCGTCACTTGTTACATTTTATTTCATTAAAAATTTTGGATTTAATTAAAACGAGATTTTGTTATTAACGTCCGATCCCGGACATAGTTCTATATGTACAATATTGTGTACCTACTGTAATCTAAAAGCGCGATCCACATCTCAATTTGAAGTATATGAGTTACTAATTGCTTGAAATTAACAAAGTACCTAGTATCTTATCGATGGTAGTTAACTTGTAAACATTAATTAAATTATCTTCTTTAGATCTAAGAGTGGAGTTAATGGCTAAACGGATTAAACGGATAGTGTTTCCAATCAATAGCAAACCCTTGTGCCAATATTCTTACCAAGCAAAAATAAATAACGAACAACTTGCAAAGTACAATGTACGATAGACTAGTAAATAATTATGTTGTATGATCGTTACTAGACTCTCACGTATTTTATTTGCATGGAAAGATTATTAAATAATCAGGAAATCAAAATCAAGGCAATGCAAAAAATACGGAACGTAACTACGAATTCCACGTCCTTAGACCACTACTCAATCTAACTACATTGAAAGATCGTGCTATTCTCAAATTGCTACCTGCCTAACATATTCAAAGAAACGTACAGTCAACTGGGGTGACTGATTTACGGGGTGACTTTAAAAAGTAGTTTTAATGACAAAACCATTATTTTTTATTTGCGTTTACTGCTTCCAATCAATGTCTTCGTCGATCGCCTTTGCGTCTACATGCCAAACATTCACCGGATATGGATAATATCGATTTTATACCAATTTTAAAACGATCAAAGTAGCCCCAAAATTACCAGTCACCCCAGTTGACGTATGTAAGAACCTCTCAATCAATATCTCAAGACACTATACTCACGAGCAAAAATAACTGGTCCCTTCCCATAGAAATTTGTATGAAAAGTGACCCGTTTTTTTGCTCGTCGGTGTATATCCTTAAAACTCCATAGGCATGTATCAAATTCCGCAAAATGCTCTCCTGTCAATCACCAAGTGAACGGTAAATCGTTGCCAATAGACCGAACATTGCACAACCGTGTAAGGCAACCCCAGGGGTTCGGTTGCAGCCACGGTCCGCTTGTGGCCTCAGCTGAATTGGCCATTCATGTGAAAGTGACCATGGTGACGGTGGTGCGGACATGCCGACAGACACCAGGGATGTGACTATTAAAGATTGGCAAGAAGAAACCAAGGCTTTCACGACAGGGGTTAACGCGCACAATCCGTCAAAATCAAGTGACAAGCAATGAGCATTTTGGTCGTGAAAAGAAAAAGGTTTAGTTCTTCTAGACCATGGAGACCATGGATGCAAAGTCGCGTCCGAAACGTCGAGGTATTTAAAAAAAGTCCCGTTTTTCTTATAATAATGTGTAAAAATCGCGAAAGTTTAAATCGATACATTTATTAAATAAACAGAAACAACAATCAAATCAATCAATTACGAAAATTAAAGCTACAACAAAAGCATAGGCAGGTAATAAAATATCCCACAACATACTTTAACTACTGATTACTGATATAGGAAACTATCTAGCGGTCGCGATATTGATTGACCATAATGTTCAAATTACACACGTGAAGTTATAACCTAAGTTTTTATACGATGCATTAAGTTAATACAGTTTTTGCGAAATTGTATAGGATCTTAGACCCAAGGTTATTCCAATAATGTGCGGTTGAAATAGCAATTAGGGATAATTTGTTTTAATGTCAAGGTGACATAAAAAGTTAAGCTTTCAAGGCTCGCTAGATTTAAGCACCGTTACTACTCTTGTAAGAGTATTAATATATGTATTCAGTGAACTTCAAAGTATGCAATGCTTTTCAGGCTTTGTAATGGCATCCGTCTGAAGTAAGGAAAAGAGGTCGTCCGAAAACAAGATGTCTGCGCTCTGTAGAAAGGGAATTGAAGTCCTTGGGCATGAGCTGACGGAAGCTAGAGACGCAGCGCGAGTTCGTCCTAAGTGGAAAAGTATTCTGGGAGCCCTATTGTCCCTGATCTGGGATTATAGGATGAGGTGATCAAATTTCAAACTATTACTCTACTTTTACTTGAAAATGCGTGTAAAAAACTTATCGGTCACAAAATCTCTGAGTGGTATTTTGGGCGAAAATCTTGGGAATCTTGTTATAGGCGATGCGGCTAGCAACCCATCACTATTTTGATTCCCCTTTCCACCTTTGTTACCTTAGGCCCTGTCTACCCCGTAAGGTATAAAGACGTGATTTATGATATATTTTGATCAGTTTCCTGTGATTGGATTGAAATAAAATTTGGTCTACCTACCTACGTTGTCGTTTCATAATAAACTTCCTGTCATCGTTCGAATTTAACTGGAATATCCCTTTTTGGTATAAGCTAGCCTTTGTACATATGATTTGTCCTGTTATCTTTATTTTCATGTATTTTATAAATACGTACATACATACATACTACATATAAAGATTACGAGCTAAATCGAGCCTACGTTGTTACAAAATAAAGCTAGGTACAAAAATCATACTCGAATAACAAGAGTAACGAGACGTACGAGTAGTAGGTATACATTCAAATTCCTTCTTCGAAATGACTTCGAATTATTTTAAACAAGTTCCGTTACTTTTTTTAAATGTCGCCTAATTCAAAATGAATTAAGTACTTACTTAATAATTACGTCATCATCATCAACTATACTATCGAAAAATGTGTTTTCAATGACACCTACATTTTTATTGCATAACTTTTAGAAAAAACTGTTATTGAGTTTCAAATTTTTTGTATACTTAAAAACTTTAATGACGGATGATGTTTTAAGTATGATTATTTCACTAACATTAGAAAGAAGTAAACTTTGTGTGTTGTTTTCATAACCTACGCCTACGCAGTTATCTCTGGAACTGTTAAACCGGTTACAGTCACTGAAAGAAAACTAGCCTTTAAATGACTTTTATTCCGGAAAAAATATCGTATTTATTTGAAACTAGCTGTTGCCAGCGACTTCGTCTGCAAAGAATTTGTTTATCGCTATCCCGCGGGAACTACGCAATTTTCCGGGATAAAAAGTAGCCTATGTGCTATTCCAGACTTTTCTCTATCTATGTGCCAAATTTCATCCAGATCCGTTGGGCCGTTCTGGCGTGATCGAGTAACAAATAAACATCCATCCATCCATCCATACTTTCGCATTTATAATATTGGTTAGATTAGATTTGGTTACTATTAAAAATATGCACTTATTGTTAAATTCGATAGCAGTGTAAGTATAGTCCACAAAAGGTACAGGCAGCTAAAAAATTTTGCATTTTTTTTAATAAAAATGAACTTGCTCTACAGTTTGCTAGACATCTTAGCCCTCTAGGTTGGCAACGCATCTGCGATCCCTCCGGGGTTGCGGGTGTCTATGGGCAGTGGTGATCGCTTACCATCAGGTGACCATTGCTCGTTTGCCTGCCTATTCATAAAAAAAGACAAGACAATTTCATATCTCCACTTCCAATTGATTACTATCAAATTGTAAACGACGCGCGAGTTTTTTTCTGTAAATCATTACGATCAATGAAATCGCTCTGTAGCGATAAGGCCGCCTATTGCTTACCTATTAATTTTCTTAATATACCTGTTCTATATGTTGATTATTATGGGTGTTCAATAAAGAGTCATTGTATATTGTATTGTATCATTACCTACAGTGAAAAAAATAATTTGCCAAATAAAACCCAACTTTTGTCAGCCTGTAACTTAAAAAAAGTGACTGCATGTTGCATAGGTAACTAATCTAATCTAATGTAATGTAATAAAATGTAATCTTTGGTTATGTTTTGTTCGTTATAGGTAAACCTGTTTGTTAAATCAAATTAACTGTTATTGATGAAATAGCCGAAATTTGGGTTAATATTTTTTTTCAGTGTTTTTCTGTTTTTTTCCTATTTTAAGGTAACGTTAGAAAATATTTCATGCCCAAATTTAACTTTGTTAAATTACGTAGCCACGAAATACCAAAGGTAGATACAAATTAACATGATTAATCAATATATTCACGAGCTAAGCATGTATCTGTATCTCAAAAACGGGTCGGTGCGGTATAACCAAGAGTTTTATCGTTTCATAATGTCAATGCATTGAGAATGCGGTAGTAGAGACGATATATTTCGTAACGCATCTAAAACAACCTGTTATATGTGCAAATTAGGCGGTCTCAAAACTCGTTCTAGTTCTACTGTTTAAATAAAACTGATATTTAAAAAAAAACAGCTAATACCAGTGGCGTGGCGTCCATAGAACTCGATTCCCACCGGCTTGCCTATTTTAAGGCAGTTGGGCAATTTATTGTGCAGAATTAGGGGAAAAGGCTAGTTAAGTTGCCTTCGGCTTGCCTTCTGATATACTTGACGCCACGCCACTGGCTAATACACTGCAAAATGATGTAAGTGAAAACTTTATTATAGCCTAAACAAGTCACTCTCACTATCTCTGTAGAGGTCATGATTTCTCGTATGTTAAAATCCGTCAACCCATTCCAGTTTCATAGCGAACCGAAAAACACACAAATAACTACATGCTCGTAATGCTGTAATCGTTTGAAAAATACAACGCAAGCGGCAGTCGGAAAAATTGGTAATAAAATCAGTTTGCAGAGCATTTTGTTTGTAATATAGGAATACGAAGGATATGTGCGTTTATTTACCTGATTAAAATAAGTTAAAACGGACAAATTTTATCAACGAAGTGCATTTTTTAAACTGATTATAAATTTTGTAATTCAGAATAACTTCGTACCTAGGATAGGTAATTAAACTAATTTAGAGAAAAAAGCGTTTGCGTTAGCTAACCAGAGTAATAATAATAGGACACTTCATAGTAATATAAAATCCTTTGACAAAACCACAAGCCGTCATTGAAAACAGGCTACGTGCTGCTCTAGTGCACTCGCATTATTCCCTTTTAAATAAATAAGTGAACTGATGACTGAACGTCGCAAAACCAGCCTCATAAACTATCGTACACTTGAACAAACAGTTTCAACACCGAATTTTTAAACTATGCAGGCAGGCACACAGCAGGCAAGCTAGTTGTGTACTCACGAAGGGCATCGCGACGCAGTCCGCTGAAAACTATCGTGAAATGAAACGTACTGGGTACAATACGGCCGTCTCGGTGCTGAAGCCGCAGCACTCGCACACGGTAAGGTAGCACTCGTCAGCGGCCTCCTCGAAGGTCATGGCGCGCGCGCATCGCTCGGCTCGTCCGCGCCCACTGACGCCCGCGGCCCCAAACTCACCGGTGAGCCGCTAGCCGGCGGCTTCTCCTCCGACTCGAGCAGGTCTCCGTAGGGCGGCATCGCGTCCGCGTACCCCTCCTCTTCGGTGTCGTTGTCGCGCGAGTGCGGCGGCGACGGCGAGTGCGCGGGCGCCGCCGCCAGCCGCACGCGCGCCAGCGCCACCGCCTCCTCCAGCGACCCCACCCCCTCCCCGTCGCCGCCCTCCCCGTCATCGTGGTCCTCGGACAGGCACGCGGAGGCCTGCGCGACGAAGGCGATGCGCCGCCGCAGCGCGTTCCCCGGACTGGGCTCCTCCACAGGCTTCTCCATCTCGGGCACGCTTTTGCGCTTCCACGCGGCTTTTGTGAACGGGCGCGTAGCGACCGCGTGCTCCACCGCGATCGGACTGACTGGCGGCTCCGGCGTTACGGGAGCGCTCGGCTCGGGCTCTGCAGCCGGCGCCGGCGGCGCGGGGGCGCTCTCCGGGACACTCTCGACGGGATCGGGAGGGGGCGGCGTGGGAGTAGAACTCGTTCCTTCGCGCTTTTTGCCGATACTTCCCATCCTCCGCAGCAAGCCTCCGCCCTCTTTTTTCTTTTTGTCCTCGCGCGGCGAGCCATCGGTGCTGCGCGAGGCGCCGGAAGCGTCGCTCACGGCGTCGGCGCGCAGTTTCTTGTTTTTCTTACGCATCGTGCGTTCGTCTCGAGCGATCTCGCCGTCTGAAGCGGAGGACTTTGTTGAACCGGACCGTTTGATAGAGCCGATGTGGAAGGGCGAGCCGGATCGGAACGGCGAACGGAGCGTGTGTAGCGTGCGGCGGAGGCGCGAGGGCCCGGCGGCGGCGGGCGCCAGCGCGGGGGAGGGCGGCGGCCGCGGGGGCTCCTCGTCCCGCATGGTGGTAGCGCGAGCGCGGCGCGCAGACTGCCGGCCAGCGAGCTCCTGCGCCCGACCCGGGCACGACCTCGCTCCTAGATCGCTCGCAAATCTCGGATAAACTTTCGACAAGGCCTTCTACTTAGCCTGTCGACTATGAAAGGGATTTAGGATGAGGTTTCGTAACCGGCCTTATAATAGATCAATTCACCACCGAGTAGGAAACGTCAATTGAATGTTTGGTTACTTTTAGGCGCGGCGCCGAAACTGTAGCGATAGCTCCCGGCCTGCGAGTGGACTGATAGGAATGAGCACGACTCGATATACGTCAACAACTTAGCAACGAAGCCATGTATACGCGAACGAGCCCAGATAACAAAACCAAAACAATAGTTTATCAACAGCTCTCACATCTTACCCGAAACATGGAGACGAGATGGGACCAATGTGGTGACGATCGGACCCGGAAGCTCTCCCCACACTAATGACCCGCCAACAATACACATTTAACTATTATACGGATATATTTACCACCTCCAAAATGTCACTTTCGTACGTACATACGATAAGTAACATGATACAGTATTACGTGAAGCGGTGCGTGAATTGAACTTGATATCTTGGCTTCGTAACGTATAGAAACTAGAATAAAAAAATATCTGTCATCTAAAACGGATCTAAACGTTCATTTAAATAAAGTACCTATGCCTAAATAACATCCTGAAACATAACTAACCAAAATCAAAACTCCAACCAAGCGTAACCCGCTTCTGAAAATCAGCGAAAATGGGTGATATCACCACCATTTTAACGTCAACCAATAAAAATCGAGTCAAATTAGCATACATCGAGCGGACTAAATGAATCTCAATTAGGCATTCATTTTGCGTCACCAAATCCTATTACCCTACCCTTAAGTGGTCAAATAGTGCTTCCATATCCGTCTTCCTCATTGCTTATTGACCCTAGGGTAGGAATTGGTGAACCACTCATAGCTCTGTATATTTATGCATTTCTATGGTATCACTGTTAACGGAAGGGAATCCTTACAACCATTATATGACACAGTACTTTTGATATCGACCGTTGATATGCCACTTCGTTCCAAGTCTGTCTAAACACTGTGTTGTGTGGAGGAAGTATGGTACAAGTTTGAATGATTGCCTTTACAGTGACAAAGAAAGGAAGGGTTGTAGTAATGTGACGCAATATGTCTTTAAGCACGTCATACGCTTACACATTGCTGAGAGTTCTTATGAAATAGACACTAGTAGAATGTAGTAAATTAAGGCAATTAACGGAATCAATTAAAACAAATCAGCCGAATTTTAAAACACTCAAGTTACTCTACTTAATATAACATTAGTGTGATCTAACTAATCTAACTAATATTATAAATGCGAAAGTATGGATGGATGGATGGATGGATGTTTGTTTGTTACTCAATCACGCTAGAACGGCCCAACGGAGCTGGATGAAACTCGACACATAGATAGAGAAAAGTCTGGAATAGCACATAGGCTACTTTTATCCCGGAAAATTGCGTAGTTCCCGCGGGATAGCGATAAACGAATACTTTGCAGACAAAGTCGCTGGCAACAGCTAGTTACCTATAAACGTATGTAATACCGTCGGCAACAGGCGGACTGCGGCCCATTTGCGGACCTCGGACTAATATTATACTTGTTTTTTTCTGGATCTCGTTAAAGTTTCGCACAGTATCCGGACCCCACCTAAAACTACTGGCCGACCCCTGGTGTAAAACATCTTTCAATTAGAGATTGCGGCATCTATGTCTGTCTCTACTATTTGTTTTTTATCCATAAACCTCTCAAATGCGTTTGTGTTAACGTCTCTATTTGGCAGAGCTATTAGCGGCACGTGTCCACAACAAATTATTTTCATAGGATTTGACACTAACGGAAACGCGTTCGAAACGGTTGTTGTGATGAAACTAAATAGAAGCTCTTACCGATAACAATTGAATGAGTTCTCAGGTTTCGACAGTTAGCATAGCAATGAATTTGTTAATCAATCAGATAGGTAAAGGGGTAAGGGGGTAGGGGTAAGGGGTAGGTAGGTAGGTTGCGGAGTAGCAAGGTAAATATTTTGTGTTCATTTTAGGGATGGGTTATACTTGCTAAATCGCGTACCAGGGCTTAAAAGAACGTCCACCTTCTCATACCAGGTGCAGAAACCAGGTATCAAAACACTTTCAAAGTATTTTCTGTCTAACGTAAAAAGTCGAATACTTGCTTCCTTGCAAGTTCAAACCTTGTAGCTATGCAGATAAGATTCAAAATATTTCAATCAAGACGTAAAATACTTTGAAAGTATTTTATTTCACGTATAAGCGCAATCTGAGTATGAAGTAGTATTTACTTTGAAGGGACAGTATACTTAAATGGAAAAATACTTTCAAGTCTTGCAAGTATATCGGGTCAGTACCTGGTTAGTATACTTGCAAGGAAATACCTGGTATCAAAACCTGGTAATGCAAATACGCACCATCTCTAGTTCATTTTAATCAGATAGGTACTTACGATGTCTTTACACTACGTAATACTGTGGTGCACCTTTTATTTTCATGCTGTGAACAATTGAACATTGCATCTAGGTACCAACTCTATTTTAAACATCAG
This sequence comes from Pandemis heparana, assembly GCA_963854515.1. Lineage (NCBI taxonomy): Eukaryota > Metazoa > Arthropoda > Insecta > Lepidoptera > Tortricidae > Pandemis > Pandemis heparana. The sequence continues at coordinate 4,192,149 of OY978007.1, forward strand.
ATAACCTTTGTCAGATGACCCAGCTTAATATCATAAAATGTATTCAAATAAATCCAAGAGCAAACATTTTAATCCTTGAAACTTTATAATAACATCATTAAAATTTATTTAACTTCGGTAGAATTCCACTGACTAAATTTAAAACTTAGTGACGGTTTTAAATGTTTTCGATTATTCAAGCTGGCCAGAATTAATATTATAACACTGACCATAAAGATGCGTATGGTAACCTACTTAAACTACTTATAACAATAAAAGTAATAAAAAGGCAACACCTAATCGAGCGATTCGAGCCACAGATTAAACTCGACTAACCAGTTTTCCTAGGCATAGTCCAAATATTTCCGGTTAAAAGAATGACGTTTATAGATCTTTCTCGACTATTTTTAACATAATTTAAAATAAATTATTGTTTGACCTTCTGAGGTCCTGATTTGGTGGTCAACAAAAAGCTACACGTGTATCAAAGTTGAAGAACAACTTATGGATTTCGTCTAGTAATTATTAACTGTCCATTTTTTGTAGAGCGTCTAACTAATTTAGCTGTCGGGCCTACCTACCTGTTTATTTTTATTTAATACTAGCTTCTGCCCGCGACGTCGTCCGCGTAGAATTATACATAGGTACATATATATGTTTATCTTGAATCACTCTATCTATTAAAAAAACCGCATCAAAATCCGTTGCGTAGTTTTGAATTTAAATATCTAGGCATAGGTACATAGGGACAGACAGCGGAAAGCGACTTTGTTTTATACTATGTAGTGATTGATGATGATGAAGACATTGGTTACAGAGTCGTCAGCTAAATCTCAGTTCATCTTGTAATTGTGGTCTTAATTTTTTCAGTTGTTTAAGTTTTCTGAACTTATCATTGAACGTAATATCGCAAACTATGGTTAAATTTAGACGCTCAGCTTTTCTCTCCCATTTAAAAGTGGCGGTAAGATTCGTAATACCTACTTAAATTATAAACCTATTTTTATGACAAAAAAATTGTAGACTATTAAAATCCGCGATCGCGTTGTATGTACGTTCTGTAAGGAATAAGTAATAGGTATTTTGTTTTTGACTTCTCTCTCTCTCTCTCTCTCTCTCCAGCCTATATACGTCCCACTGCTGGGCACAGGCCTCCTCTCAGAATGAGAGGGCTTGGGCTATATAGTTCCCTCGCGGGCCCAGTGCGGATTGGGAACTTCACACACACCATTGAATTGCTGCGCAGTTGTGTGCAGGTTTCCTCACGATGTTTTCCTTCACCGAAAAGCTCATGGTAAATTTCAAATGAGATATCGCACATAAATTCCGAAAAACTCAGAGGTGCGAGCCTGGGATTCGAACCCACGACCCTCTGCTTGAGAGGCCACAGATCAAACCACTAGGCTACCACGGGTTTTTTTTGTACCACGGCTTTTTTTTTTTTTTTGTTTTTGACTTACATAAAACAAAAAATAAATATGAATGATGCCAGTTGTAGCTTAAAGGTCTAATTGAAACTTAAACTGCCAATGAATGAGTAATGTGTACAAGAACTACGCGACAGGAAGTATCAATAAAATACCATCGTTTGTGACGGTCATGTCTTGTACTAATATGTCGGTAGTTACAGACAGGAGGGCTTGTTAAGCCACGGATACATTAGAGGACAGATGTCCCACGACATGTGTCGGCGACCGGAGCCCCTCTTTTGCCCGAATTTCAAATGCCATAATGTAATGTTTGCCATAATGATCGTTTGCCATAACCCTTTTTTTCTCTGAAACTGTAATTTTTTCAGGAGCATTGTAATGGCAATCCTGTAGAACTCTATAGGTTAGGTTAGGTTTGTTTCGTAACAATCCTGAATAATTAACAAATAAAGAGAAAAAAGGGTTATGGCAAATGACCATTATGGCAAACAATACATTTATGGCATATGAAATTCGGGCAAACGATAGAGACCCGTCGGCGACATGTCGAGCCCAGCCGGCCGATTTCGCCTGATATGTATGTATGTAAACTCCTTATTGCACATAAAAAAAAAATACCGAAATACACAGAAAACAGTACAAAGGCGAAACTTATCCCTAAGAAGGGATCTTTTCGCTAACCTGGTACAGAAAGGAATAGTTTACAAAAAAGGCAAGCAGTCATATTATGCGCAAATATCTAAGCAAATAACTAGCGACATCGCGCGACCTATGTAATGTACGCGATAAACGTGTCGCGCGGTGTCGCGAGACATGTCGAACGAAGTCCGGCAACGTCGCGCCACTTCACCCGACGTCGCAGGCGATACGTGTCGCAGGACATTTGTCCCCTGGTATATCCGGGGCTTTATACAATAATCAGGGGCCTTACCATGACGTCTTAAAGCGATTCCGATTCAGTTTAGTTTAGGCACAGAATATATAATAGTACTAACGTACAGAATGGCCACGCTCCGCCCCGCACCTATTCGAGTTACCCCACCCCTCAAGCGCAGTCTGCCGGAAAGCTGCTGGCAACTAGTAGGGCTCGCGACGCGATGTATGTTGGCCGCACGTCACAAGTTCGGGAACCTATCCTACCTACTTCATTTTATAAAACATTAGAAAATTAATGCTTTCTGAAATTATCGCGATTAATACATGAAATAACGTCGTACATCTATTGTAATTGAAAATAATAATGCTTAAATACACAGCCAGACACATTTTAAGTAAGTTTAAATAAATAGATAACGATTAAGTACATTTATTTGCACACATCTAAGCCATATCTTCGTTATAAGTACCTATATTTATGTCATTGGTAGTACTTATAGTACTAGGTTTTTGCGATAGACAGCCCTGTGTATCTTACGCACACATTGACGCGTGTACAGACGACGTCGTGCCTGTGTTCATTTCAGAACGCGGATTTTGTACGTCGTGGCCGCCGTGTGGTTTAGGTTCGTCCGATGTCAGAACCATACTAAAAATGACAGCTAAAACCTGAACTGAGTCCGAATAGAATCGTATTAAGACGTCAATGGTAAGGCCTATTCCCATTTCAGAGATGAATTCTCTTAAAATTAATCTGCTTACAAAGCAAGAGCAAAGAAAAAACATAGAATGTACCAGTTATTTCTCTTCCCGCGCAGTGGTAAAAGCCCGTCGAAGGAATGGGTGAAAATCTTAGGAATCATGTTATAAGCGGAGTGGCTAGCAACCCTTAACTATTTTGATAATGATAATGATAATATATAATGGTAATATATTTATTTGCATAGAATATGGTTACGTAATATGGATGATATATAATTTAGATGTCCAGGCATATTCAGCTGCACATGCAACGTTCAAATATTACAATTATGCTTAATATATTATTATTAGTTATTATAATGTCAATAGTTATAAATTATTACTAATATTACATTATTACTATTATTATTATTATATAATGCCAGAAGGTATAAAAGGTGATTAAGGTGATTCCCCTTTCCACCTATACGCCCAGAATCATGCTAAATATCCTGGAAGAAGAAGGCAAGTCTTGAGCCCTCAAGCCTATACGAAGCTGCAAGGTCTCAAGTCCTCATCGAACTAAGGATCGGTAACGACATTGAAGAGTCAACTCAACAGGAAGCGACAATTTTTCTATGAATAAATTTACTACGTTAGTGACCTACATGAAGATTTATGAATATATTGTGTTTTAACCATCGGACTGTGTTTGGGGATGACGCCATCAAACGTATTATACAAGCTTTTTATTTTACCTAACTTGCAACGTATGTAACCTATGTATGTAAGTGTTTGTCCGGGAGAAATCTTGATTTTGAGGATATCTTCAACAGATTGAACTGAAATTTTGCATACTTGTGGAAATCGTATGACAATAGGTACAGATTGAACTGAAATTTTGCATACTTGTGGAAATCGTATGACAATAGGTACAATAACCTGGTAGTAGAATTCTGATGGTCTAGTCAGGACCGTCTCCGCAGGAGGGTACTCTTCAGCGGTGGGTCAGATTTACTTGAAATTTGGTAGATATATGTAGGAGGATGGAATGTAAGTAGGTACTGTCAACAAAAAGTACAGTCAGCAAAAAAATGCTTGTATCAAAAATGAAATTGAAAATGTAAATGTAAAAATGTAAAATGTAAATTTTTATTATATAAAAATATAACAATCAGTATAATATAACAATATAATATACAGCTTATCCTAACTTATATTCTAGCATTCTCCTACTATTCCAATGCAATGTGCTTACGTGCACCTACTCTAGTACACCTAGGTGTTCTTGAATGTGTGTGTGTGTGTGTATTTGAGTGGGTGAGTGTATGTGTGTGTGTGTGTGTGTGTGTGTGTGTGTGTGTGTGTGTGTGTGTGTGTGTGTGTGTGTGTGTGTGGGGGGGGGGGGTGTATTTGTGGTACTTACTCTGTCTAATTTTTAGGTTAGGTTATCATATCTATACTAATATTAAAAAGCTGGATATGAAGTAGCTCCTTGATTGGTTGAACGTGAGAATCTCATGAGCTACTGGACAAATTTGATAAAAAAAAATGTGTTAGATAGGTAGCACATTTTATCGAGGAAGGTTATAGATAGGCTATATATATCATCACGCTACGGTCAATATAGAAGCAGAGTACCAATGAAAAATGTTGCAAAAACGGGGGAAAAGCTTCGATCAAATGTAATTTGCTTTTTATCTCGGGAAAAGTCGAGTTCCCTCGGGATGTAGACGATATTGCGGATAACTGCCACTAATTCACTCAGTTATAAACAACACAGCAAAATGTGTTTTGTCTTTGTCTGGTAAACGCAAATGTTAAAGTGATAGACAGAGAAAACAAACGTCAAAAGTTAACATTAATTTAAGAAACGTTTAATGACTGAATGAAAAAAGTCTCTTGGTATCTTCGTAATACTCGTAAGTATAATTCTAAAATTATTCGTACAGATAATCTAGAGGAAGAGTAACTATTAGTAAAGTAGGCACAACATTTAAAGTTTTAAAGATTTAAAAAAGAGCCTCTAGTGTGTAATACGAAAAACGTATCGAACGCGTTCACGTAAACGTCTCAATTACTATGGAAAATTTGGCAGCGCCACCTGCGGATCAAAACGGCAACAAACTGTTCTCATAGTAATTGACATTTTAACGCAAACGCGTCCGTGACGTATTTTGTGACCGAAAACTAACACTAAGCATACTGTTTAAACGTCAATGTAAATCATGACTTACTTTTAATCGGCCACTTAATTCCGCTTCCATGGCGTCTTCAGCTATCATAACCACAACCTAAGTATATTTCAATGCAATGCACATTTAAAAATATCTCTCAAAACACTATCCTATCACGTCACGCGCGCCATTATTGCAACAAATAGCGCCTTTTGCATCATATAAAACAAAACACGCACGTTCGAATCGAATGCAGGATTCAAAATTACGAAACAAAAAAAACGGTTTTTGCGTTCGAATGATTCAATTTGCGGCTTAATTTAGTAGCACCGGATGTTAGACGGTTCGCCTTCGGGGTACTGAACAGTATCGCGATTTGCGCGATAGCTTATCATGCTATACGATAAGTCATATCAGTTAGGTATATCATATAGGTAAATCATATTAGTCAGCCGTTAGTCAAATTGTTTGTGCAAAGTCTAGTGCTCAAGCACAATAGATGTCTCTGTCCAAAAAGAAGACTAACTTTTGAAACTTTGAAGACCTTTTTTAGAAAGTCGCCATTCAAAGGGTAAAGGACCGATTTCAATGCAACTTGGTGTGGTGTATTGTTTCACGCGTACAAGTGTAATCGTGTAGCCGTGGTAGCCTAGTGCAGTGTTTCCCAACCTGTGGTCCGCGGACCCCTGGGGGTCCGCGAGTATATGTATGGGGGTCCGCGGTGTCATCTCTGGACCATATATAAATGATAATAAGTCTCGTAATTTTGTATCTGTAATAACTAAAAAAAAAAGGTTGGGAAACGCTGGCCTAGTGGTTTGACCTGTGGCCTCTCAAGCAGAGAGTCGTGGGTTCGAATCCCGTGCTCGCACATCTGAGTTTTTCGGAATTTATGTGCGAAATTACATTTGAAATTTACCGTGAGCTTTTCGGTGAAGGAAAACAACGTGACGAAACCTGCACACATCTGCGAAACAATTCAATGGTGTGTGTGAAGTTCCCAATCCGCACTGGGCCCGCATGGGAACTATACATAGCCCAAAGCCCACTCATTCTGAGAGACCTGTGCCCAGCAGTGGGCGTATATAGGCTGGTGATGATGATGATGATGATGAAGTGTAATCAATCTTCGTTTTTCAAACTAGTTAGGTGCAGCCACCCGCACACGGCGAGGCGTAGTTTAAACTGGCTTCATTGTGCCATTTGCAGAACTTGTTTGCTACTTTTTATTTGGTTTAAGCAATTTATAAGCATTTTGCCAATATCTAACGGTAAAGGTACAATAGTCACTTTATTTCTCACAACTTAACTTTATACATCATATACTAATAAATTATTTCTGATAGAATGTCTTGCGTTATGTACTTATTGTTTAATTTAATATTGTCTGTTTATGTTTGCGTGTAAAGAGGAAGATGGTGAATCTAATAAAAAAGAACCCAATTCGAACCAACAACAGTAATAGCAATTTCACATAATAATATATATATACTTATTTAAAAAAAAAAGATTTACCTTTGCCAACCATCTCCCGTTCCTAGTGTTTTCCATATTGATCTTAGGTTTGTTTTTTAATTGTTGTAATCTTTCCCGCTCCAATAAATGTTCATGAACAGCCCGTTTGTTTAATTGTTCTATCATATTAAAACAAGATATACACGAAGCCCTAACAAGAAGTAAAGAACTATAACCGATAAGAATTATACTATAGTATTTATTATTAGATTAGATTGTAAAATTAAGTCACTATTTTATTTTTAACTAGACAAACATTTACTGCGCGAGAAACGTTCTCAATAAAACACCTCGCGAAACGTCAGAATTTTAGCGCGTTTTTTTTTTAAATTTTAAACAAGGCACAGGACACGAGCAAGTTTATCTACTGAACTCGGTAAAGTAATGTTATTGGTACATTACTATTTGCGTATTTGCCCTCTTGATAGTGGAGGCGTAATAAATCTTTTCAGAGTTAAATAGGTATCCCAATCAGATATGTGGGATATTAACATTAACGGGTCGATGTGCGGTTAACAATAACAAGCTGATTACACACGACAATTATATTAAATATAAATTGGTCGTGCAATTTACACCGAGATTTGGTTGGGAAGTATTTGGTTTATCGTTTTCTGTGACTTAATAATCAAACGGAATTAGATAATAAGTTTAATGCGCAGTAAAATATTTTAACTGCGACTAAGATGGCACGACTATCAGTCTCTTCACGTGTTTTTTTTATCAAGTTGAAATGCACGTTTTCATACATACATACATAAATCACATCTTTATCCTACGAGATAAACATTAGGCTCTGTCTACCTCAGTAATAAGACCTAAAGGCCAGACCAGGGCAAATAAAACTAAAACTACACGCGAAAGGGAAAACTCTTATTTTGATGCCGTACTAAGTTTAAACAAAAGAATTTAAAGAGGGATGATGAAAAAGTATTTGATCTAAAAGTAGAAAATCATTTAAGCAGGGATCACCACTAAAATAAGCTTGTATAATTTAATTTATTTATATTTATTAGAAATTTCATCTTTAGAAATGAATACATTTAAAAGAATAAGTAGGTACTAAGACATTTTCGAAATGCAACCACTGTATTCAGTTAATGAGTTTGTGGACTTATTTATAGGAAAATCCAAACCGGAAGTTATTAGATTATTTGAATAGACTAAGATTGTATCATTTACCCCCATCTGGATTTAATGACGTGCTGAATGTGACTGATGTTACTTGGCTAAATGAATGAATAATGACATCAAAGTCGCGTCAACAACACTGCAACAAAGAGGCTATCATTTAATCCCTCTGGAAACGTTACCTAGTTATTTTCCACAAAAGGATTGCTGTGTAGATAAATGTCAAGTATTACCTAACATATAAATACCAATTAACTACAGAAACAATATTTTTACACAGAGTCGGAGTTGACTTGGCTATAGTCCATTGCAATACATTTTAATGCTTTGTAAACTAACAAGCCCTCCAAATCTTACTAATATTAGAAAAGCGAAAGTTTGTAAGTTTGGATGTTTGGATGTTTGTTGGTCGTTCATGCCAAAGCGGCTAAACCAATTTTATTGAAATTTAATATAGTGATAGATACAATCTCGGGAAAGGATCATAGGATGGCTTTTATCCCGGAATATCGCATAGTTCCCGCGTAGTTCCCGCGGGATCGCGGACGGAGTCGCGGGCAACAGCTAGTGATAGTATAAATGTCGTAAGATATCAAGTAAGGATTATCCTTCAACATTTAGGTGGAAGTGATGCTAATTGCATGCAATCATGTGTGGGAATTTAGTTTTTCTTAGGCAGAGAAAAAGAGATGAATCATAATACCTAATATCCTGTCTGTAGGCGATGGGATACACTAAAGCAGTGTTCCTTTTCGTAAGGCTCAAGTACGCAGTGGCGTAACTACAACGTCAGGGGCCCGCGGCAAAGTCATCAGATGAGGCCCTTCCTCACTATAAAGAAGTGCATCATCTTCCCTTCTGTGCTCAAGGCCAAGCCAGTTCGGGGCCCCGATGAGCTGGGTGCCCAAGGCATTTAGCCAGCCCTGCCACCCTATAGTTACGCCACTGCTAGTACGTAGCAAATAAACGTCAAAACTGTTAACGCATAGGCTAGCTTCTGACTGTATTAGTTTTAAGCTAATCTTAACTATAATTATTTATATTTAGATTTTTAACACTTAAAAGCTACACTTGAGTGCGGTTCCCATGCGAATCCAGCCATGTTTTACAAGTTAAATATCTATACAACATAACTCTCCAAAATTCGCACAAGTTTCGCTCGTCTTTCAGCATCCAGACAGCTAGATTGGAATTTCCGGCATGCGTCTGTATTCCCCAAACTAAACATTACCTACACTCTGACCGTCTTCAGCTATAGTGAATGGGAACTTACTTGGCAGGCGGCCTTTGGCCTACATATTCCACTTTATCACTATTAATCAGTCGTGATTCAATCGCAAACGCAAGCCTATCTTTGTATTAAAAAAGGAGACATTTTGGAAATTATATCCGTAGAAGCGTTTATGGTAACGGAGTAGGAATGTTTTTTTGTTCATTAATATGGACTACAGCTGTTGCCCGCCACTCCGTCTGCGATGAATTCACTTATCGCTATCCCACGGGAACTATGCGATATTCAGGGATAAAAACTATCCTATATCCTTTCCCGGGACTGTAACTATCGCTATACCAAATTTAAATAAAATGGGTTTAGCCGTTTTGCCATGAAAGAGCAACAAACATCCAAACTTACAAATTTTCGCCTTTATAATATTATCGCTATCCCGCGGCAGATTTCTGGGATAAAAAGTAGCCTATGTGCTATTCCAGACTTTACTCTATCTATGTACCGAATTTCATCCAGATTCCTTGGGCCGTTCTGGCGTGATTGAGTAACAAACAAACATCCATCCATACTTTCGCATTTATTATATTAGTTAGATAGATATAGATATAGTAAGATATTAGATTTAGTAAGATATTTGTGTTTGTGCCTTGAAATTATATCCGTAAAAATCTGAAACTCAACAAAACTCGTACGTATTTGCAATCCTGATGTGCATTGTATAAGTGTTAAAACACGAATTACATTGTAATGCACTTAAAAGCACACTATTGATCCAAAGTACCTAGTGTTTAATGATGCCGTTGTTGTCGTAGGTCGGTAAGAAGGTTAAATAGTTTAGGTGAGTACATGTACTTAACTTACATTCAATCATTGAATGAGTATAGCACATTCCAATACATTTTAACGCCTTTGTAAACAAACCAATTTCATCTAGTTTTGGATGTTTAATATGTATTTAAGTATGTAAGTAATTATCAGTGGCGTGGCGTCCATAGAACTCGATTCCCACTGGCTTGCCTATTTTAAGGCGGTTGGGCAATTTATTGTGCAGAATTAGAGGAAAAGGCTAGTTAAGTTCCCTTCGGCTTGCCTTCTGATATATTTGACGCCACGCCACTGGTAATTATCTCTATAAGTATGTTTATCCGTTGTCTAGTGCCCATATGACAAGCTTTGCTTAGTTTGGGACTAGGTCAATTGGCGTCAATTGTCCCAAGATATTTATTTATTTACCATATGGTGTGTAATTTTATAGGAACCTATGTCCTAAGGTTCCTTGACTGTATTTTTGCCAAGAGCAAAGAAAAACCGGGTCACGTCCCGTAGAAAGTTGTATTGAAAAGTGACCCGGTTTTTGTCAGTAAGTATAGTATGCTTTAGTGTCTATGTTGTAGGTTTATCTCAAAAAACCGGCCAAGTGCGAGTCGGACTCGCGCACCGAGGGTTCCGTACCATTATCTAGAAATATCTATAAACCAGTGTAAGCAGAGCCCTGCTCAAAAGCAAAATGTACGCAGTGTGGGGTCACTTTATATTGGTCACTGATATATACAGACACACATACATATTTACGGTATTCGCAATTATTCCTTGACTAGCTGTTGCCAGCGACTTCGTCTGCAAAGAATTCGTTTATCGCTATCCCGCGGGAACTACGCTATTTTCCGGGATAAAAAGTAGCCTATGTGCTATTCCAGACTTTTCTCTATCTATGCGCCGAATTTCATCCAGATCCCTTGGGCCGTTCTGGCGTGATTGAGTAACAAACAAACATCCATCCATCCATCCATCCATCCATCCATCCATCCATCCATCCATCTATCCATCCATCCATACTTTCTCATTTATAATATTAGTTAGACTAGCTTCTGCCCGCGACTTCGTCCGCGTAGAGTTAGATTAAAAACTGATGTTCATAGTTATTTCCGCAATAATTATTTACATTGCAACTCTAGGCAGCCACGACTTTTCATATATTTATCGCTATCCAGCGGGAACTAATCAATTATCCGGAGTAAAAAGTAGCCCATGTTTTAATCTAGGGTGAAAGCTATCTTCGTTCCAAATTTTATGCATATCTGTCCGACCGTTTCCGCGTGAAGAAGTAACAAACATACACACACACACACACACACACACACACACACACACACACACACACACACACACACACACACACACTCACAAACTTTCGCCTAGTATTAGTGTGATAGCTTTTTTCGATCCCGTTTTATTCCCGTTCCTGTGGGAATTTTGGAAAGTCCTCTCTTAATGCTCCTCTACACTCTCCAAGCAGCCTACATGCCGAATTTCAGCTTTCTACAACCAGAAAAACGAAAAGTCCAGTTTTTCCCGTTCCCGTGGGAATTTTGGAAAATTATCTCTTATAGCTTCCCTGCACTCTTCAAACCTACATGCAAATTTTCAGCTTTCTACGACCAGAAAAACGAAAAATCCCGTTTTTTCCTGTTCCCGTGTGAATTTTGGAAAGGGTGTGTAATGTTCGTCATAACAACAATTAGCGAATTTTTATTTCTGAAATCAAAACACTAATATCATAATTTCAATTTGTTGTAGTAGGTATTGAGATCATATAAAAACAATATGTATACAAACAAAATGTCGAATTTCTCAAATCATAATATCAATTTGCATAATTGTCTTATGCATAATTAAGGTACTGCATAATAATCATGCAGCATAATAACCAAAGTTCATAATAAACAATGTTTATACAAACATCGAGGATAATGATCGAAGAGTATAAGCGCCTGGCAAAAATCCAACAGCAATACTAATATAATTATTGAATACTTATAGCAGTTTGTTTTTGTTGGAAAAACTGCAACAGCAATATTATCCGGGCTGCTTTAAAAAAAATACCTAACAACGAAGGCTAAGGCGGAAGCTACGCTCCGCTTCGCTCCCGCCTTAGCCTTCTGAACCTAACCTATCCGACTCGCTTCTGCTCCGAACCGTCTTGCTCGCTCGCTTCGCTCGCTCGCACAAGTGAAATGTTTTTTGCATTTGGCACCAGCCAAGTATAAATATGCGACAAAAGATAGTACGCTTACGTATTAAATATAATTATTTTGCATGATGTTATACCCTCTAATCGTTATTCTAAATGTTGTTATGGATTTTTATCATTATATTGAATAACCGAATATTAACATGAAATTATTAAATATAAGCATTATTGCAATTGTTGTTATGACTAATGAATGTTATATTATTTAAAGCTTAGGTATGCTCGGTAAAAATCTGAAATCCGTTGTTATGCTAAATGAATATTATGATTTTTGAGCGTAGTGAAATTAAATTATGCTAAAAGTTTGTATGACGATTGAACTGCACCCATTTGGAAAGTCTTCTCTTAATGCTCCTCTACACTTCCCAAGCAACCTACATGCCGAATTTCAGTTTTCTACAGCCAGTAAAACAAAAAGTCCCGTTTTTCCCGTTTCCGTGGGAATTTCAGGAAATTGTCCCTTAATACTTCCCTACACTCATCAAGCAACGTACATGCCGAATTTCAGCTTTCTACGATTGGTAAGATGAAAAATCCCGTATTGTCTCGTTCCCATGGGAATTTTTGAAAATCCTTAAAACTGTTTTTTACAATTATTATCACCTACCTACTTCTATGCCAAATTCTAACCCCCTTATTCATAAACGCACTATAGGCCTCTGCTAAGTTAGTAATCGTTTGTCCTTATCTGTGAAAGGTAAATGTCAAAGTGACAGATAACTACAAACGATTACTAAGTTAACAGAGGCCTATAGTGCGTTTATGAATAAGGGGGTAAGAGTCTAGTAATTATAGTTCATAGGATTTCGTTGAACTAAATATATATACTTATCCCGTGGGAATTTCCAAAAATCCTGAAATCAACTTCTTAGTTTTCTAATCACCTACTTGGGTATCAAATTTGAAGAGTCTAGTTATTATAGTTACTGAGATAGGGTCAGTCGGAATCGAATTATATAAATCCCGTTTTTTCCTTATTCCGTAGGAATTTCCAAAAATCCTTCCTTAGTGGATGCCTACACTGTATAAGGTATCTATGTGCAAAATTTCAAGTCTCTAGGTCCAGTGGTTTGGGCTGTGCGTTGATATATAGTTAAGTCAGTCAGTCAGTCAGTCAGTCAGTCAGGACTTTGAATTTTATATATATAGATTAGATTTGTGCTATAAGACCTACCTTCATACCAAATTTCAAGATTCTGCGTTCACGGGAAGTACTCTGTAGGTTTTGATTCCCTTGAGAGTCGAAAATTTGCGGAAATTTGCGGCATAAACGGCTGTATCTTTTGATTGCGTTGGCTTAGAAGTTTGATTTTTTCACAGCTGCAAGGGGCAGTAGACCTCCACGCGTTCTTGAGAAAAAGGGTCTTGACAGACGGACGGACCGACGGACAACAAAGTGATCCTATAAGGGTTCCGTTTTTTCCTTTTGAGGTACGGAACCCTAAAAAGACCGAAATGGTTGGATTACGACTTATAATCGTGAGTCGACCGCTTAGTTTTTGTTAACTATACTCTTTGGCAAAGATAATAATGGTATACCTACTTACCAAGCTGCAGTGAGGACCATGTTCCCACTTGTAAGACACCATAACACTTTGTCGACACTTGCACTTGTATTATGAAATACACGACCAATTTATTAGTATCTATGACTAGACGAATCACTTCAAAGAAGCTCAAGCAAACTGGTAGGAAGGTCAACAAAAATAAAGCGGGTAGTAGCTAAACAAATAAAATAACCAGAACTAAGTATAAATATGCTCCTTCTCAGTCGTTGACACTTTACCTACTAAATAACATTTTATAGCCTTTAAAGTCTCAAATGTATCATGTCTTACTATCAGAGAGTACTTACTTACATAGGTACATAGTAGTTTTCTTTCACATTTTCAATTCTATCTTGAATGGGCTTCCTTCACATGCACTCGTCTAGCAAACGACACAAAGAACGCAACTGGGGGCGCCATCTACACGCCAGCCATAAAAGCTCACAAGCCTGTCTTTTTAATCTGTAGTAGAAAATAAACAAATTTCGAAACGTTTTTAAATCTATCACGGGCGCATCTGACAGCTGTTTGGGTGTTTTTTCGGGGGCACGAATGCTTTTCGAATTTAACACAAATATTTTGCGCATTCTTTTGAAACATGTAGAATTTCTTGCTCAACTTATTCGGTTGAATAAAAGATGTAGGTTAGTGATTTATGATGTAGTTATGGGGGCACTAGACACAGCATGTGTAGACCGACCGCTTAACTGAGTCCTCGCCCGCGCGGCACAGGGGCGCGGGTAAGCGACAAAGGGGGCCGAGAGAGGTGCGGGCGGCAGGCGCACTACCCGCCCGCACCGCTCTCGGTCCCCTTTGTCGTCCTACCCTGCGCTACCCTCAGTTAAGCGGTCGGTCTATAGTTAATTAGAATTTAAAAATTCGTTATACGTAATACACGTGCATACCTACACTGCTTACCTACTAATTTACCATTTAAATAGGTAACCTTTACATTATCTCTTTTAGATAGCCTTTCAAGAGACATAATTAGTCTTAAGGTTAATGATAACGTTATACTTAATGATTGGACGGTAAAGGAGCATGATGATGCGAAAGTACCAAGATGGCGCCACTTTGTATTGGGTACAGGCCGTGAGCTCGTAGAACGTCATTCGGGTTTGTCTTTGTCTCACTCACTCTCATGGGATTGATACTTAAATCGACCGACGAGTGAGAGAGCAAGACAAACCCGAAAGACATTCTAAGAGCTCGCGGACTGTATGCTCTTTATCTTTGTAGTTAAATATTAAAGCAAAGCTATGACAGTCGTATATCTACGCTCCTTTTACAGCGCCAAAAGTGTAAAAACAGGCGGCAAATAGTTATGTACTTAACTTTAATTTACCAACACAATTCTTGCTGTTAGTCGACATCCGAACAAAGTAAGAAAACACATCTTTTTAAAACCCATTTATTAATTCAACAAAAACAAGAGTATTCATACACGATAAAAGGAAAACGCACTTATTCATTCTACTCTACAAGTCTACATTTAAAATATATCCACGTTGCATTACACTCGCAAAACGAAATGCAGAAACTTATGGCGTGCTTGAGTCAGACTCAGGAACTATGAAATCACCAAAACAGAAGACTTATTTTGTGTTTTTTTTTGTAATGTTTATTTTATTACCAGGGTTTTTTAATTCTTTATAGTCTAGACAAATAGAATGCAATTAATTTGATGGCAGCAGTACAGTCTCGATAAAATATATGTCCGTATGAAATTTATACACAATTGTCACCACTGACCTCTATTAGTCTCTAGTCTATGTATTCATACATACAACAAGTGTAGGTACCTTTAAAAAGGCATGATACCAGCAAAAAGGAACAAAACACAGCCTACTATGTGTTAAAAACTATTGTTACTGGTAACTGAGATACTTTCATGTTTCCCAACCTCAACAGACAGCGGAAAAAAAGAGCACATGCTTTGGTAACTAATCAAAAGAGGGCGCCACTTCCTTCGTAGCCGTATCTAGTGGAAAATGCTTGGACATTCGAATACTTATTTCCTCAAGATTCTCACTTAACTATCAAACAGTACGCGTCAGCCAAACGGTACCCTAGGCCTCTGTAGAACCTTTTCACAATCAACTTCGGAGTACTTTGACACTGACAGACACAAATAACAGCCCGCAAGGTAATTGTGTAACTATTTTGACATTCGGCTTCGGATTGAAATGACAGTTCTTGTATGAATGTGACAGCTAGCTGATTCCGATGCCAATTGTCAGCCCATACATGAACTGTCAAAATGAACACGATGGCGATTGCGAGCGAGTTAGACAATATTAGTCTACCGGTCGCTTTTTGTGATAAAGTTAAGGTAACTGATACCTTGAAAACGAGCAATGCTTGTACATATTTTTACCCGTATTGTCGTACTGTTCGTTCTAGAAAGGGACGAGTAGTATCTCGCCAAACTGGCTATCAAAGATTCACAACTGCTTTATGATTTCAATAGCTTCTTTACTGCAATACCTTGTCTACTAAACTTTGTACGTCTTTTGTGATGTTTGGTGAATAAACAATTTCAATTTGAGGCGCTACTTAATTAATATACTTAGTAATAGGAATATATAAACTAGGGAAAATGCAATCTCTATCTGACCACCAAAATCGGTGATACAAGTGCCGGCACGTAAGTCTAGCGATGACCGTTGATGCGGGGTAGTCGAAAATAAGGTATCGCGGGGGAGTGCGGGTGTCGCGGGCGGGCGTACACCACGTTCGACTTACGTGCCGCCACCTGTAGCATCAGTTTATCCACTGTGCAAAGGCCGTTTGAAAACACAGTATAAATCAATATGATCTACAAAGAGCCCACAGTACAGTAAAATGTATTCACGTGCCACCGTTGAACCCTATCGTAATAAGGTGACATATCACTCGAGGTTCTACGGTGGTACAGTCAGCGTCGTATAGATCGTTACGGTCAGTGTTCAAATATATCGGTACACACATGTATGTATTGTCAATGGAGTGTATATTTGACTAAGTAAGTACTTAGACTTAGAGCTTAACGATATATGACACTGACTGTACGTGAATACATTTCCTTTGATTATTAATGATGATTGATTCAAATTGACGCTAACAATCTCATTCACCATCTCTTTCTACCATCATCCTTCATCAATTGACAGAAAGGGATGGTGAACCAAACACATATGACGCTGGTAGGAACGGGGAACAATTTAAGGCGACTCCAGCCGCGAAACTAGCGCCACTTCGGAAATGTTCTTATATCTCCTAAATTAGATCAATTTTCAATAATTTCTGAAAGTTAGGTACTAGGGAAACACATATAATATGTATTAAATTAGTGTTAGTAGTTATACGATTTGTTGTTCTGTAGTTGTCCCAAAAAACTTGCACAACAAAAAGCGGCCGTTTTAGATTTGTGCAAGTTTTTGGGACAACCACAGAACGACAAATTGTATACACTAATTTAATAGATATTAATAGGTGTTTCCCTAGTATCTAACCTTCGGAAATTCCTTTCCTCCTTTTTTCCTATTATGTAATACTTTTATTATATTATATAATATGTAATATGTTATATTATGTAATAAGAAAATGGGAATTTAAAATAGTGACGGGTTCCGCATCCCCTATAACATGATTCCTATGATCGCCCATTCCCTCGATTTACCTAATTTCCAACCATTGTAAATCACTGTTTATACCGTGCCCTAGCGTTCGTGCTCTTTCTTAACCTTTTTCAGCCACGAACCCCTAGGGAAACGAGCATAATTTTTAAGGACCCCTAATTAAAAAGAAATCAAAGCGTAGCGAGTACTAGACAGTAATTTGTGGCATTAATTTATGTATAGTCCAAAGATGAGACAGCGGACCCCCAGGGGTCCGCGGACCACAAGTTAAGGGTGCGACCAAACCGCCGCGTATACGCAGTGACGTGTCGTAGGTGTCACGTTTTCTCACCGTTTCTTCATACATTTTGTTGCGATTCCGTAACGTCACCGCACCCTCAGGCGACACCAGCCGCGAAACTAGCGCCACTTGGGAAATGTTCTTATATCTTCTTAATTTGTCGTTCAGTACTAGTTGTCCCAAAAAACTTGCACGAAGCTAAAACGGCCGCTTTTTGTTGTGCAAGTTTTTGGGACAACTACAGAATGACAAATTGTGTACACTGACTTAATACATATTATACCTAGGTGTTTCCCTAGTTCTAACCTTCGGAAATTATTGAAAATTGATCTAATTTACGAGATATAAGAACATTTCCGAAGTGGCGCTAGTTTCGCGGCTGTTGTCGCCTTAAGAAACACTGCCTAACATGCATCCAGCGCAGCGCAGCAACCTACAAATTGCGTTGGGTTGCCTACACTGCACGCACTGACGCCACCCTAAACAGGCATTTTTATCTCCCTCCCCCGCTGCAGCATATAGTGCGAAACGTTCTCGTACGTCAAAAACGTGATCATCGTGGCCGGAACGACGCGAACCAGGTTCGGTTTGAGGCCCTTGTAGAAGCCGCGCCAGCCCTCGTGCCTGGAAAACCGTTATAAACCGTTACAAGTCCGTTAAACCGAATTGAGAAGCCACTATCAAATGAATCAAGAATTTTACTTCTAGATTTTTTGTTAGTTTTACGGTTTTACCGTTAGAAATTAAATTTCTAAATCGCGCTGAAATTTAGAACGCATAGAAAAATCCGAAAGGCAAAGGTAATTGTGTAACTACATATTTTGACACTCGACATCGGATTGAAATGACAGTTCTTGTATGAATGTGACAGCTAGCTGATTCCGATGCCAATTGTCAGCCCATACATGAACTGTCAAAATGAACACGATGGTGATTGCCAGCGAGTTAGACAATAAGCCTACTGTATGCTTAGTATAGGTTTTCGGTCACAAAATAAGTCTCGAACGCGTTTGCGTTAAAATGTCAAATACTATGAGACAGTTTCAACATGAAACTACCGTGAGACTCAAACATAATTACAACAAACCGGATAACTACTACCTACTGTTACTTTGGACTATAGTAAAAATGACGATAAAAATGAGGGTAGTTGTAAAATTGAGGGTTGTTGTGTAAATGAGCGCCGATGTCAGCTGCGCCGAGTAGCCGCGCGAGCAGAGCGTTGGCGCGCAGTGTTCGTTTCGCTGCCGCCGGGACGAGCGCTCTCTGATGAAGGAGCCGGTTTGTTGTAATTACTATGAGACAGTTTGTTGCCGTTTCGATCCGCAAGTGGCGCTGCCAATTTTTCCATAGTAATTGAGACGTTTACGTGAACGCGTTCGAGACGTTTTTATATGCGAAAACTTATACTAGACGCTCTGCCATTGGGTGGTGTAGCGATATAGCACGTATCACGGAATGATGAGGATCCGGGTTCGATTCCCGGTCATAGCTTTACTTTTCGGATTTTTCTTTCAAATTTTCAGTGTCGTTTAGAAATTTAAGCAAGATTATGTTAGCCCTTGCAATTTGCTATGCCGTGAGCTTTATTTGTAGTAAACACTTACTAACCCGGCCATAAATATTGCACACGGGTCTTCTCGGCTAATTTCGGCTTCGTAGAGCGTTTTCACGCTCTAACTTACGTGACGCCAATTGTCTCTTTCCAAAGACCGAAGTGCAATCTTTAACGCCGGGTACTGTGTCTGCATATGTATCGATGTGTGCGTGTCTTACGGAGCTATTTACGAGCTACATTGCTCTGTCATTTTATAGGTATTAATATAACCTGTTTTGACATTTGTCTGCAAAATGTGATATCTTTGACAAAAGAAATGCATCAGAGCGTTTTTTCTAAAAAAAAAAGTCTACATTAACAATTTTTACAGGATTATTGGATTCCTATCCATTTTTATACAAGAAAAAATGTGTCCCAGATTTTACTATGGATTTTTACGTCACCCTTGGCCGTAATTGGGATTTTACGGCCGCTTCGCGGACAGAAAATCTTACTTCCTGGCCGAGGCAAGACGTAAAACTTTGTACAAACCACGGGCGGTAATTCGTAAAGCCCCAGATCGCTTATTTATGCCCCTCACCTTCGGTTCGGGCCACAAACACCTGCGATCTGGGACAATTACGAATTCACCGCCCTAGGTCTGCAATGTACTATTTCTTGTTCGTCACGTTCCATTTTAACACATTACAAAAAACGACGAACAAAAAAGCGACGATTTGGAAAGGAAGTTTTGGGACAGTTTTTTTTCTTGTATAAGGATGGAGGAATAGTCAAATTCTGAAAAAAAAAACGCTCATCGCCATATCGAGCCAATCGTATCAACGCAAATTGGATCCTTCTAGACTTCGTTATTAGGTAAGCGTCCAAATGTCCGCATGGTGAGCATCGCATCAAACGTATCATAGTATTCTTTGTACAGAAAGGCACAATAATGTGTCCACTGTCCAGCGATCCGTACGGTGCGGCTTAGTGGACGCACTTGTGTGACTTTCTATACAAATAATACTAAGATCTGTTTGATACGGTGTCCGATGCTTACGATGCGGACGTGTAGACGCTTACCTTAAGTAGTTAGGTACTTATTTCATTCTTTGTTTCCTCTATTTTATGTAGTTATTTATTAGGTACTTACTTACCGTCATTAAGTATATACTTACTACTACTTTTGTACTATTTTCTGTGTACTTCTGTATTTTTAAATTTTTATGTGCAATAAAGAGTTTACATACATACATACATACATACTTACTCAGATTTTAATGTAAGATGATGTAATTTTATAAACTAAAGTTAAAAATTAAATGATTTGAGTATGATCTAAGTTCCAATTCGATCAAGGAAAATAAGATGCGATAATCAATTTGCTATCTTTTATTGATTACACAAATTGAGTAACTAATATGAAACAGTGGACTTCAAGTAATTATATAAAAATATATACGTCTTTTTAAATTGATAGTGGCCAGCCACCTATTAATTACACACTAAAAATTATTAACAAAATCATTTATAATATGACGTCAGATTTTACGATATCACATATTATTTGGTGTAACGACATTATCAACACATATTAGCCAAGTTTGTGTATATGTAGAGGCACATTATATTCTCGTCAGCCATACATAAATATCTGAACGTTAAACATTTTTGACAATGGATTTGTTCAGATATTTAAGAGCAAGACAACAACACGTGTTGATTTCAAATACTGGCTGTTACACAGAGGGAAACGTTCTTCTGTTTCTATTTTTTTTTGCAACTTGTCTGGCAAAGAGATTTAACCTATAGTGGTAAGATGGATTATCCATTTCTGCAATACATTAGCGAATTGCCACTGACACTATCACTATCTTCAGTCTAGTCTGCGTAGAAGAAAGTAGCAAAGCCACTAGCAGCTAGCTAGCTGGTACCTAGTAGTAGCTTTTGTGATTGTCATAACTAACTTTTTCTTTCTTTCTTTTTTTTTCTTTCAACGCGTGGTGTTCTCACAAATGAGGACTAAGAGAGATATTGTCATAGGTTTATACAGGTACCTTCGTATAGTAAATTATAAATTACATTTCTCGGCACTTTTACTTTAGTCTTTCTACTACATAAGTATTATTTTTTAGGCAATAACACTTTTCATTAATAACACTTTTTGTTAGTATAGCTGTGCAATCTAGTTTGAAAACAAATATCTGGCTCACAGTAACTTCTTACATCAAAAACATCGAAAACTAAAAAGAACTAAGAAAACTGAGAAATTCATGCCAATAATACATATTATCAAACACAATACGTAGAGACAGTTGCGTTCGCATAAGAATAGGTACATTTACTTCTGTGTAACAGACATTATCTCGTTTCTGTCTTTGATTTGAGCTATCAAAACTACGCGGAAATCTGTCAAAACACTTAAAACCTACAATAAGATACTTAAAAATAATAATTAAATAAATATGTACAAAGTGCCTTGCATACTTTTAATACGTGTATATCGATAAGGTCATTGTTGGAACATAAACGGAGTATTGTTATTATTATGGCCTATTTTATTTATCGAAATCTAAAAAGCAGTTAATTGTACTAAATTTTACGCGCAAAATAAGATAAAGGGTATACTAAAATTCGGATTAACTTGGATCTTACTTTAATGGGTTGTGAATATTTATATTACTTCGATAGTTAAAAGGAATTATAATAAATAAGCCTCCAAGATAGAACCTCATACTTGCAAAATCTATAAACAAGATTTGGAATTACATTTACCAACTCTAAAAGACACTATCTTATTTATTAGAAGCAAGTTGAAGCATCTATCTTATAAAGAACCTAACGTCGTCTCACCACACATGTAACGTTTATAATCAACAAAAAAAACACGTCTTTTCAATTTACTTAAACAATTAAATCAAACATTGAGATTGGAAAGTTCTATAATTCAATCTAAAATACCTATTATCACAAATTCTCAAAATTAAAACTAAATTGTGCTAGGCAGGCAACACAAAGGCTTGAGTGTTGCTAGCGTTGTGATATAATATTAATGCGATCATCTGATGGGAAAGAGAGAGAACGACTATTTACTACATAAAATAGAAAAACACAACATATGTCGTGAGACAGGTTTACAATAAGAACCGTAGATAAAAACACTTTTTTCAATCCTAAACACTTAACACATAGGTCGACATTCTTTTACAACATATCTCCCATTGCTGACATACCAAACACATAACAATTTAATTTGTAAAACTTTGAATGCGTGCCAGCGCTTCAAACGCTTGCCAAATTGTCATACCTATTAATATACAATTGCCTACATTCAACTAATTACACAGCGAAATGTAACATTAAAAAAACAATCGAAAACGTTGACAAACAAAATGCATTGATTCCATACATCGTGACATTTATCGTTTCCATTGCAATTACGTTTTACAATATTATATTTAAAAGCAATGTTGCTTTTTGAAAGAAAACTTTTAAATTACTTAGTGAATTCAAATATGATTTCAATGAGAACGATCAAGATTCACGACGCCTGTTGATTACAAACAGAAAGAATAATACTAAATCCCACTTACAAACTAATCGCTTACCTTAGCAAACACTCCGACCTTGTGGAGCGACGGACCCTCGCAAACTATCAACTCAGTGTGCAACAGAATATTAATTCAAAACAATATAATAATTAAAATAGCAGAATTTCAGATTCAGTGCAGTAAGTTAACTAAGATACCGAACAACAGGCAATATTCATGGTTAAAGATTTATGCTTAGAGTCAAGATCAGCATGATTTCTTTACATCTCATTACAGTCAGTGTTAGATAGGTAAAGTAAATTGACAGACCCGACTCTTGCGCTTAAAGACTACAATAAAAAAACAGAAACTAAGCAAAATTGTAGAAGGGAGCTCATCATCTGCTAAAAAACTTTTCACAAATGCATCAGTAGACAAACCTTTATTCTGTTGATTCTTAAATGATATATCCATAAAACTATTCCCGTAGCTTGCGCTAAGTTAGCCACCCGGCAAAACGGCAAGGCAGGAGTGGTTTTAGTGCCCTTTCCGTGCTTTTTAGCAAATGACGACAAACTATTTTATGGAGTCACACGACATGAAAATATAGTAGCCGACAAGTAGTAACGGTAAGGTGCCTGTGTCAACTTCTAGGTCTAACAAACAACATTTGAAGCGACAAAAATGCGTTATCTTGCTTTCCCTCATAAAGTATGAGCAAGAGGTCAGTTACTGCCGCAACTCTCGATGCGTTTACTGCACACATTATTTGCAGTACTTAACTATAATAGAATTCCATGTATATTTAACTAAGATGCAAAACTTTAAGTTAGTTTAGTAGAGTTATAACGGTTCTCTTCACTATAGATTGCGAAAACGACAGATGTTTTTACCTAACAGCGATAAGATAATCTATCTGGTCAGGTATTCAAATATAAACAAACCAATCAATCAGACTAACAATATTTTTGCTTGGGTATTATATTCGGTGTTTTATGGTTTAGTTTTTATAAACTCAGTCAAAAAAAAACGGTCCGTAGCTTAATAGACAATATTATAAGATTTTTAAGACACAATGATGCGAAAAGTAAAGACGTTACTGTTCGAAGGGTTTCATTGAATAGTATTCCAGTGTTTATTGCGTCTGTTAGTAGATTAGATATTCATTTGCTGTTTAAATATTGAATAATTTTCTTAAACAATAAACGACACCCGGGTTGAAAAGAAATCAAAACAGCTGCGTAGAGTAACAGGCTTTATATCATCTATCAAACAACGGACCTCGCCACCTAACTAACAATCTACGAAAACCAAATCCGTCGACAATAAATCACCGTTATTATAAGAAAACGGGACTTAATCACGTAAATTAAATTATTTTTTGTAAATATCTCGACGTTTCGGACGCGACTTTGCATCCATGGTCTCGAGAAGACTGAAGTAGCGGGTATCAACATCTTCTAGCTGCACGGGTTTTCCTAACTACCCGCACTTGGTCTTTATTATTAGTTTCTTCACTAGACCTACTTGCTTAAAATACTTTCTATTTACGTGATTAAAGTCGTCGCAATTTAAAAGGCCCGTTTTGACAGTTCACGCCCATGAAGTTCTAAATTTTTTACCGATCGAAATGTTCTGAAGGTAATTGCATTTTTCATTGATGGGTATCGCTCACTCAGCGAAGTGCTGTGCATAACGATTTTTTCATATTGTCCACAGACTATTTATTAATAATCGGTTAAGATCATTTTTTTTAAGGCCGACTCACACTTGGCCCGTTATATTTATTTTATTTAGACCAATTAATTACTGAATTTCACCAGCTGTGTAGTGATATTTACTGAAAATTATGACCTTGGAGCTTAAAGCCGTAAACAATGGCAGCACTGATTTCTATAGAATGGCTTGTCTTCATCATCTGAAGAAAATGATTGACTGATGATTCACTTTTTCTCGTTTTTTTTTGTAATTGAGTGAATGTTATTGTAATCAAAATATTAAATGAAAGAAAATTGACTTTTCGTAACATTGTATCATTTCAAAATACCTATAATATCAATTTAAGTTAAATTTTCTAATCAGAACTTTAATCCAATGCACTTTACAATACATATTCAAATCGATCAAATACTCATGCAAACTTGAATCGATTTATCGTGAGTATCGAGTACCGAGTCATATGGTTACATCACTTGTTACGTCGGGAAGACAAATGTCAAAACGGGCCTTTTATTTTGCGACGACTTTAAGTCCCGTTTTCTTATAATAATGTGTGAAAATCGCGAAAGTTTGAATCGATACAATAAATAACCGTGTCTCATTCCCATCAGATATGTCTACTCGTTGTTGGTGAACTTTTCCCAAATCAGCATAACTAGGCATATGTTAGGCGTTACATGTAGTAGGTACGGCGTCAGACCCTTATAGAAGCCTCTGATACGTTCATACCTCCAGGTCTCTTCGACGCAGTGCCAGGCGCCGCGGTAGGTGCGGTGGTGGTCCTGAAGACGCGCCCTCACCACCTGGTAAGGGTACGTAGCGCCGGCAGCTATGAGCTTCGATATGGCTGCGAATGACAGGTACTCTAGTGACGTCTGGAATGTGAACAAAAGATTCATTAAGGTTAGTAGCATCATCTTCCTAGCGTTTTTCCCGGCATTTGCCACGGCTCAGTGAGCCTGGGGTCCGCTTTGACAACCTAATCCCAAGATTTGGCGTAGGCTCTAGTTTTTACAGAAGCGACTGCCATCTGACCTTCCAACCCAGAAGGGTAACTAAGCCTTATTGGAATTGGTCCAGTTTTCTCACGCTTGAGAGGCCGCAGGTCAAACCACTAGGCTACCACTTTGGCAAAAACGGTTTTTTGAGGGGATACGGGGTAGACAGAGCCTAAAGTAACAAGACCTAAAGGCCACGTTTATCATGGTTGTGGGCGTATAGGTGGAAAGGGGAATCACAAGTGATGGGTTGCTAGCCGCATCGCCTTTAACATTATTCCTATGCCCATTCCCTCGACGGGCTTTTACCACCTGCGCGGGAAGAGAAGCAACTGGTACATCCTATGTGTTCTTTACTCTCAGAGCGCCATTGAAGCAATCTTACATGTTACAAAAACTGGGACATCCCTAGAAAAAAAAGCTCTATGCTAAAAGCACGCCTCATATGCCTGTATTTATGTATCTATAATTACTTATCATAACTAAAGGATAATCTGTGGAACTCCTGAACCGTTTTAAAAATTATTTCACTGAGAGTAAGCTTGTAGCTTGTAGCCCTGAACATAAATCACTTCTTACCCCGGGAAAGTACAAAGCTCGCGCGGGACAGACGAAGTTGCGAACGCAGGTAGACAGAAAGGCAATAAGTCAAGAACTTACCAATTTAATGTCAATAGGCAAGTTCCTATACTGGTTGTATCTGTTCTTCATTTCTTCGTAGGTCATAAATTGGAGGGCGCCGTGGGATACCCCGAACATGCCGGGGACAAAGCCCTGGAATACGAGAAAAAAAGTATGTTAACACATATGAAAACAAATGAACAAAGTGAACGCCTTGCCGTGACGTATTGCGGGTGGTAGGGCCTTGTGCAAGGTCCGTCCGGATCGCTACCACCATCTTATTCGCTAATCCTGCCGCTAAGCAGCAGTGCTTGCACTGCTGTGTTCCGGTGTGGAGAGTAAGACAGCCCGGGAAATTACGGGCACAAAAGGCATTTCATCTAAGTCCTCTAGGTTGGCAACGCATCTGCAATCCCACCGGGGTTGCGGGTGTCTATGGGCAGTGGTGATCGCTTACCATCAGATGACCCACTTGCTCGTTTGCCTTCCTATTCACATAAAAAAAAAAACGTAATGCAATTAAATTCCGACTATGTTCAGGTTTTAGCTGTAATTTTTGGTAGGGTAACTGAATCGGAATTGAGTCGCATAATACGTCATGGTAAGGCCCCTGTTGTACCTATATCATTTTAGTGGTCATTGCAACAGAAACACTGGTAACATTTAGCTCGATTAATTATTTGGTGTAGGTACGTTGACGATTTGTGTGTTGCACGATATCGAATATCATATTTGTTAAGTTAAGTCACTATGGAACGCTGTCATATTAACACTGTCGATCACTGGCAACACTTGTTTTATTTTAGTACAGTAAACGGTAGCCACTTTTCTATCGCATTTGTCATCGGAATCAAAAGTGCCACTTGTTACTAACAGATTTTTATTTACATAAACCTATAAACTCATTACTTGCATAACTAACTACATAGTTAGCTACTGTTTCGATAATCGTTTGGCAGAGTCCAGACTTAAAAAATTTAATCGCTAACTCGGGGTTAGGTTTGACAGTTAAATACATTTTGACACTACTTAGCCCCGGGTTAGCATCTAACACGGGGTTAAGTCGTGGTCCGTGCAAGTGGCCCTTAGCTAAATTGACAAAGTAGGCAATGTATGAATCTTATATGTATAAATACCTACGTATTCATGTAGATGTGGCATATTTGCGCCGTTAATAATTGAAGAGAATTCAAGATCATTTGGCTAACATCCAAATTTGGATACATAATTAATGGCCAATTACCTACATGTGGTATGCGCACTTCGTCGAATGCACATCTCAGACGAGAACAAAGGAATTCGTTCCGTAAAATAAAGTGACATTCTTCATTTTATACAGCAATCTTATTTTGATTATTGATTACATAACTGAGTGTTATCGGTGCGGCTTTATCACATTTAAAATCACAGATCATTCATATTGACACTATTAACTTCATGCTTACTACATGCTACAAGATATTTTCTTTGTTATGTTATGAATGTTATTATCGAAGATATCGTTTCCGAAATTTCAATTTGGAAAGTTTCATACGAATGACGGAGATAATCCAACTTTACTATTACTAGACGTCTATTTTTAACAGATTAAAAGGTTTTCTATTTTTGTTTCAGCATATCGTTTCCCGGGAAGGACATAGGAATTTTTGTCAAAGAAAATTGTAGTTCGTTTACAAACGGAGCGCAGGCAATCCCTAATTGTCTATTCGTCCATATTTACAACAAACAAGTTTATCGACGACACAGTTTATAAACAATTAGCATTCGGCGTAACATACACGCGTCCAAACATCGAGTGTATTTCCGCTCTATATGAATATATCAGCATATCATGTCATCACGGGAACTAGGCCACACCTATTGACGTACTATTTTATTTTTAGTACTAATATTGAATGAAAAAGCGAGTAAAATTTCAAAGTAAAATAGTAAACAGAAAAACAAACGGAAATGCCAAATCACGAGCCAACGATAGTTGAGTAATGTTTTGTTTTTCGTTCGTTTCCGTTGCGATTTTCACAATCTTATTACCGCAGAGGATCGAATGGTATGTTTCAGTTTTTTTCTTTTTTAGATTTAATTTAGTTTTAAACAAATGGCATTCTTTGGTGGACCTATTTTAAATTGAATTTTGGCACTATTAGATTTGCATTTATTGCCTCAAAGTTGTCCCACTAACTTTACTAATAACACATGTTTTTCGATTAAAATAACTTTCCACTTGGTATAAATATACAGTTACAAAAAAGAAGAGGTTTTTTATGTTAGTTACCCCGGCACTCAGTTATTTGTAAGCTGATTTAAAAAAAAAAAAAACTTTTTGTTACAAATGGGATTATTCCAAGCTCCCATCATTTACATTTCTACGTGTGGCAGCCGTGGCAGCAGTGGTCCTAGTCTATCTAGAGTATCTAGACAGAAAGTATTTCGTTCAGTCTGAGGCTCACTGGCTCAAGAGTTAAAATACTGAAAATTACGTTTTCCTACTCCAGTACTTTTATTTGACAGTTAAAGGGTCACCAACACCAATATAATGATACACATAATATACTGGAGACTAGTCTATGCTCTATGGCCCGCAACTCTACTATAATATTCACATTACAGTAGCTTTCTAACATTATAGTAGAGTTGTTTTTATTTTAATTTTGTCCGTTCGGACTAAGGACAGAAACCATTCAGCCGTTTAGGACAAAATACGGTGTTAGCAATTTAGAAAGCAAACAAAATAAAAAAGTGTGTACAATATTTCAATTTTACTGACATAATTTGACACTTGTCATGTAAATGTTGATGGCTGTCGTTTTCGGGTAGTTTGGTGGATCTTATCACGAAATTGTCAAAATTTTTGGATCCAATATGGCGGATGACAATTTGACACCTTTGCCTCAAAAATGTTCATGGGTGTCGTTTTCTAGTAATTTGGAGGCTCTGAGCACGAATTTTCCATAATATTTTGGATCCAAGATGGCGGATGACATTTTGACACTTTTGCCACAAAAATGTTCATGGGTGTCGTTTTCGAGTAATTTGGTGGTTCTGAGCACGAATTTTGCATAATTTTTTGGATCCAGGATGGCGGATGACATTTTGACAGAAAAATGTTCATGGGTGTCGTTTTCGGGCAATTTGGTGGCTCTGATCGCGAATTTGGCATAATATTTAGTATCCAAGATGGCGGATGTCATTTTGACACTTGACACAAAAATGTTGACGGGTATCATTTTCTGGTAATTTGGTCGCTCTGAGCCGGAGTTTGGCATTATTTATGTTTTATTTAACAGAACATACGCCTAGGTCCAACGCTGATCACCTTTCAAATGCTAATGATGTGATGACGATGATGATGATAATTTTAATGAAGTCGTAGAAAAATTATTGTATGCAACGTTGTATAAATAAGTCAAAAAATGCTCGTGGTGTCTTTCTTTACGATGTTCGCTACGCTCACATCGTAACCCACACCACTCGCCTTTTTGACCTTTCTTATACAACTGTTGCATAAAATACTATTAACATTTTGCAAAAAACAAATTCATTTTCTACTAAGTATTAAAAATTGCCATCTAAACTTTGAACGGACTAATTTCGTAGGTCATAATTTTTATCGCTTAACTAGTATTGTTGTTGTAATGCAAACTGCGTTATCGTACAAAATTAAGTATCATCCTAAATTTGTTCAACATTATCTAGCACGTGCTTACGAAAAACATAACGCCACGAATCGTATTTGGTAAAGTACACTAATTTTGATTACACTCTAGTCGCCTGAAAGTAAATCCTGGTGGATAATAAAAGAAATATAACAACAAGTTTGCCAAAACCTACCCATGAGATAACATTAAAATAACTACACTCGGTTTCAATAAGGAAGGGTTGTATGTGACATTAACATTGACAAATCTAGAGGTGAGGCTTCCTCGTGACACCTTTCACATGAAACGATTATCGATTATATCTTAGTACTAGTAACAATCGATTCCATAAAAATAACGACTGCATATTTAATTCATAAATAAATGCTATTTCGATAAAATAATATTCAAGTCAATATCCTAAGATGTAATAATTATAATTCCTATTTTACGCTTTTTGCCAAGTTGTGTTTTTTCAACAAAATAGGTTGAATAAAATATTATTTAACTTCATTATGTAATTGA
Source organism: Pandemis heparana (assembly GCA_963854515.1). Lineage (NCBI taxonomy): Eukaryota > Metazoa > Arthropoda > Insecta > Lepidoptera > Tortricidae > Pandemis > Pandemis heparana. Next base: position 4,222,209 of record OY978007.1, read on the forward strand.
AGTTCTGAGGAATCTGTTACCAATAAAATCGATTGGTATTGTGTGGTATGTAAAATACTCACTTCATAATTTTTGTAGGCTGTCTTTGGATTTTCGATTATACGCGATTTTAATCGATTACCCAATTATACATAGTCACCTCTCTAGTTTTAATGACCATAGAACGTAACCTAGCAACGTCTCGTCAATAGTGACATATATTGAAAATTTGTACGTAAAAATTATGTAAACGCAAAAAACATCGCCGTGATTCTTTTTAGGACGTAATTAATGTATTGATTTATTTCTAAGTAATTCAATTTAGTATTTATTTTGCTGTCAAAACTTTCGTGAACGCTAACAGTTACATTCTATGGATCTGTCACACAACCCTTCCTTATTGAAACCGACCGTAAGTAATAACATACGTACTCCGACTGGAATATTTTTAGAAAATGATATTTAGCAAATAAGAATAAAAAGAGCATGTATTAAATTGAAACCAGTATCTTGTTAACAATGCCTTTTATCTGGTAGACGAATGAACTATAACCCAATTATCACGGCACCAGATTAGATAACATTAAATTGCACACAATTTTGGTTCGTTTAAATTACATTGACAACAGGAATCTTCGTGCTTTTAATAGCTATATGCAATTAATGAGCCGTCTTTGATTTAGATCCCGATTTACCATTTGTGGTTTAATCGAAATCAGCTAAATTATTAACGTATCGCTGCCTGCATTCGGAAAAAAAAAGGAGATATTCTAACAGAAATTATTATTAATAGGCATTTTAAACCTCCATTGTATTTAGATTTTATTTGTTTTATTTTGACCAGTAGAGAATACATCTCTTAGAATCCAATAACTAGGGGACCTCATACATCCCAGAAAATACATATTAATTCTTTGTATATAAATGCATCAGTAGTTAAGTAGAATTTAATTCCAACATGAAACCACCGTGAGACTCACACATAATTACAACAGACCGAATAACTCACATATAAAAGCCGAAGTATTGCATTGTATTGGTATTGTATTGTATTGTTTTGTTTTGTAGTATTGTATTGCCCCAGTGTCCGTTTCGCTGCCGCCGGGGCGAGCGCTCTCTGATGAAGGGCTACGGAATAGTCCGAAACAATTGTCGGAGCAATACTTCGGCTTTTATACGTGAGTTATCCGGTGTGTTGTAATTAGAATTTCATTATTGTACAGAAGGTACGTTTTTTGAACATTTTCTTTCTGCCAAGTTTCTTGCGGCGCATTCTTCTTGGTGATGATCTTTCCGAATGAGTTGGTACTTAGTTGAAAAAAAAAGACTTGTAAAAGAGCTCTTTCGTCAGTTTCGGTTATTCCCATTGTTTAGTATCTAGGTGCGACGCAACACACTAAAAGAGCGGATAAACGCTTCAAAAATGCACTTATCTATGCTACAATAATGGACTATCAGTCAAATCCTTAAAAACAAAAGCTATCAACAAGATGTCACCAGTTCAGATTCATCGATCAGTCGCGATAACGTACCTAATCCTTAATTCAAGGTCACCGTATTGATCTCTTTACGCCTGCGCAGTGGCCATGTTTGTTTATACTTTTAACGCACACCGCACCGGTGCGGGTAAATAGGGTAGGTACACATCGTAAAAACCCGTAGTCTTAACTGATACGATACAGGTTCGTGATACACTCCTTTGCTGCCAGAGAATCTGGTAGTGGGCGGGGGAGTGTTTGATGAATCTGAACCAAGACACATCCAATGAGGCTGGCATAGTCACACAGGTGCACTTAAGCCTCGTAAAAAATTTAGATTTAAAAAAAAAAGATACAATACAAGTATTTTTTATAGGACAAGGAAGGCAAGGGGAGCTGGAAGAGAACCCTTTGAGAGAGTTCGCCTCGTATAGAGGCAGTCGAGTGACTGAGTAAAATGTTTTTATTTTTATAAAATATATGGCTCGACGGAAAAATCTGAAACTTTTTTCCGTAGCTAAGGATGGTTATTCCTATCAATAGAAAAATCACCAAGCACTTTTAAAATAATCATCCATTCCCAATAGCATTTTATGTTACTTGCAGACGTATGTGTAAATTGTACCCAGACTGTAAGTGCGAGATTTATTTTTATATGACCAGGAAGGCAAAAGAGCAAGTGTTTCACCTGATGGAAAGCAATCACCGCCCAGACACTCATAACAGGAGCGTTAAGGCGCTGTCAACAGCAAATGACCTTGAGCAGCGCCACTCTTCACACATACGGTTTGCGTGCCTGTGAGTGAAAGAGAAGAAACTATTCCGGCAGCTTGGCACGTGTCTAAAATCTTGCAAATAAGACACAAATAAGAAGAAATAAAAAAAAGTATGGATTATTTGTGAAATATGACTCGTTAGCCGTATAGGTATGAATATGTTGACTTCATGTTTTTAATTGCAGACCCAATACGTCGAAAAATTAAGACATAGAACCGTTTAATGATGATTTTAAGACCAATCTTTGCAATTATTTTCTATAGAGCCGATTTTGTTCAATTATGTATCGAGTCCGTCTAGCGTGTTTGAAATATGATGAAAATTAACATTCCATTTTTTTTGTGTGTAGTTTTTCTTAAAAAAGTGCTTAAATAACATCAATTTCAACAAAATTTGGTGTTGTCAGCCTCTTAAGAGCGCCGCCCTTTAAAAGAAGAATATGCTCATTTAATACTTAAAAACGCGAATAAAGTTCAGCAGTTTCGTTAATTATGTTAATTGTCACCAACGCACAGTGTCCAATTATATCGCATGGGTTTTGCCCATGTGTTTTACTTTAATAAACAAGCGGACATGTGCCGCCATTCGGAGAATTTCGTAACACAACATGACGTAGAGGAGATCATCTATTAAACAAATTAACGGAACAACAGCCGGCTTGTTATTATTAACTATCTAACGGCTAGATTCTAGCCTAATACATTACCTTAGGCTCTGTCTACCCCTTTAGGGATAAAGACGTGTTTTATGTGTGCATGTAGGTATGTAGCGGCTACATTGTAGCCTAATAATAATACCTGGACGTTTCCGAGAATTATATATAGGTGGTATACAAGAATTGCTCGTTTAAAGGTATCAGATAGATAGATATACCTAGACATCCCACCGTAAAATCTAGGTACGCATATTTGCGGGTCGATTTTTCAAAGCATATGACTTGTAAGTGGAAAAATGCTCAAAATTAGTAGGTAGGATAATTAAAAACAATCAAATACATACACATACATTTACATATACATACATTTGACTGGAATAAAAGAAGTTGGTAATTTTCGTGTACTCGTACTTATTTTAAATTCAACTCTATTTTTTTACCACTTTCGTGTGACATTTTCACGTATCGTCCTATTACTGCAAATACCAGTTATCTGCAAAAAAGTAATTTCGAGATAATTCAATTTTAATGTTCGTGATTTGTTACCGAAAACGCGTAGTTTATACTAAAGAAAAAACATAATTGAAATGAATACTACACGCGTTTTCTGGTATAAAACAACTCACGAACATTAAAATTGAATTATCCCGAAATGACTTTTTTGCAGATAACTGGTATTTGCAGTAATAGGACGATATGTGCTTTCAAAAAACATGGGCCCTGTTTTTTGACCAAAATGTGACTTTACCATTAACTTTGCAACGTATACTATATCATACAACTATTCCGGGACACTTCAGGAGGTAGCGGAGTAAATCCTGTAAAAATGTTTATGATTTTTTACTATACAAGGTCTAAGAATACCTTTTTGTATTTTTTTTAACAGAAGTTTTTGAACTCTAAAATCACAGTGAGGCGTGAACCGTGTTCTTTACCGTACCCAAAGGGTAAACATGGAAACCCTATTCGCGAGGCTCCGCTGTCCGTCCGTCCGTCTGTCACCAGGCTGTATCTCATGAGCCATGATAGCTAGACAGTTAAAAATTTCATAGATGATGTATTTCTGTGGCCGCTATAACAACAAATAGGTACTAAAAACAGAACAAAATTAATACTTAAGGAGGACTCCCATACAACAAACTAGTGTCCGACCGAAGTTTCGGTTTCGGTTTCGGCCAATTTCGGCCAAAAAAGTGATTTCGGCCGAAGTTTCGGTTTCGGCCAGAATCCGGGCGAAAACTTCGGCCGGGCCGAAATTACTTCGCGGCCTCTCGCGGCTCTCGCATCGGGAGCGCTCGGCTTAATTCGGGCACGCTCGGCCGGGTAGGTATAGGTAATGCACAGGCGGCCGGCCCAGCTGAAACCAGCAACAGTAGTATGCATGCAGTTTTTGTATATTTTGTTTAACAAAAAAAGTAACTGTTCTCAATACTGTACACAATACTTTCAAAATAATAAAAGCATGCTTTTTACCATACATATTAATTTATTAATATTATTAATTATGTTTTTAAAGCATGGTAAAAAAGCATTTAGTAAAAAAGGCTGCTTATGATTAGGATTACTCTACGGAGTTGCTGACTGGATAGTTTTGTTAAAATTAAAATTTGTTTGCAATTTAATGTGTTTATTAACTAAAAACTGTTCTTTCGAAATATTATAAACGGGATGTGAACCGCGATTACCTTTATTGAGCACCCGATATTTCGATACAGTTGCATGTATCGGGTGCTCAATGAAGGTAATCGCGGTTCACATCCCGTTTATAATATTTCGAATGAACTTAACCGGAAAAACTGTTCTTTTGATTGATTTTTTCATCTAAAAGATTGAGAAAAATTAAAAATTGACTGTATTGAAAAAAAAACTTGATACCCACTTCAATACCGGGATCCGGATCCCGGTACCTATTGAAAAAATAAAATCCGGTATTAATACCGGTATTGAAAAAGTCCGGTATTTGGAAGCCCTACCCCTAACCTTATAGGCATCAACACGAACCAACCAATTTAATTATGCGAACGGACAAAAATGTGTTTTTGTTGTACGGTGGTACGGAACCCTCGGTGCGGCACTTAGCCGGTTTTTTTAATTATGTGATTAAGGGTTAAAAGGTCTCATAAAACTGTTCCGAAATATTTCACCAAGTGGTTGGGTTAGTTTGTTTAAACTAGCCCTGCACCTAAATGTTTTTCATAAGGCACTTGTCCCACCGCGGACGAGTATAGTCTGGCAGCTAAATCACTGCAGCCAGATGACACTTCCAAATGTCATTTTACGAAATAATGATACCACATTTATTTCCCTAGTGCTCGACTAAGGTCACGTAAGGAATGATTTGATTATTGAACGAACGAAATATTTTATGAATGTCACATTCGTAGTTTAGTATATTTCAAATTAAGCGCGATACTTTTGAGGGGTTCAAGGTCCATATAACATAGTAGATAAAATGTGCGATGACTTTGTAATACACGTACATAGTGACAGCAGCAGTGAAACTGATTCGGAGTAATTTAAGATTTTTAGTAAAAGTACAAAGATAGAAAAAAATATTAATGTGATAATTGTTGTTTTATTTATGGCAAAATGGGGAATGAGTTGAAAACTGGTAACTGATTTGACATGCTTCCGCACATTTCCAAATCGCGCTCTTACACTACTACTAACTAGAAAACATACAAAAACCTTATTGAACAAATCATTTTATTAAAATACGCTTTGAAAATTCTCCATTTCAACATAAATGACGCAAATTAATTTCATTACATCGTTCATTCTTTCATTCAATCACTAAGTCACATCACTATTTAATATTTGCCAAAAACTGAAAACACTGAAAGTGTCATCTGGCTGCAGTGATTTATCTGCCAGACTATAGGGAGAAGCGAGTGTTTTTTTAGTATGGAACTTTTGTCGCCCGGCGACAAAAGCGACAAAATTTCCATACTAAAAAACCCTCACTTCTCGCTACTCGCCGGCGGTGGGACATGTGCCTAACTTTTGAATCATTGTTAACGAATGTTTCCTTACATTGATTATTCTTCAAAGTGAACCGCGTCATAGAATATAATTTGACGATAGCAGAGCTCTATCGATCCATACGTGCGTCGCACATGCGCACTACGCTCCGCCATTTCCTTGTTGCTGGGTCGGTTGAACCGTCCCAGTTTGCCACACTCGCCACCTACAGTCAGCGTCATATATACTCAGGAGTAAAAATAACGGATCGCTTTTCATCCAAATGTGTATGAAAGAAAGAAAGAAAAAATTTATTCGTGATTACAACAAAAGAAAAAAAAAGTAAAAAACATAATAACAATATGTAACAATATGTATGTATGGAGAGTGACCCATTATTTTTGCTCCTCAGTGTAGTTTGAAGCATCCAAGTCGGCCAAATAATTCGGTACATCATAGAAATAGTATAGTGTGTCGAACTTAATAAGTAAATAAATAATTTTTGTATGTACTTAACTAACCTCTATGGATTCTGTCCGAAATAAATGGTTTTTATTTTATTTTTTATAATTAAATATCAATGGGACAAATTACACCAATTGACCCAGTCCCAAACTAAGCAAAGCTTGTAGGTACTATGGGTGTAGGTACCTGGCAACGGATAAACAATACATACTTATATAATGTAAATAAATAGATACCTACTTAAATACATACAACATCACATCCATGACTCGGGCACAAATTTTCGTATTCATCATACAAATGTCTGCCCCTACCGGGATTCGAACTCGGGACCTCTAGCTTCATAGTCAGGGTCACTAACCACTAGGCTATCCGGTCGTCAAACACTTTTTGGTCACCTTGGATGTTTCATACTATATGATGCTGACTGTACCTACTTACTCCACTGGAGTTTTAACGCAATTTAAATCTTTACAATTTCTGTCAAACGTCAAAAGTCAAAAGTTTATTTTGCAAATAGGCCGCCAAGGGCTCTTTTACATGTATTTTTGTGAATCTACCAGCGCATTCGGAAAGACCATCATTGCCAAGAAGAATGCGCCGCAAGAAACTTGGCAGAAAGTAATTTTTTCAAAATAAAATAGATTTACAATAGTACTTAAATTCTACTTAACTTACCTATAATACAATTAATACATTTTATAAAAGGGATGTAAAAGGTCCCTAAGTTAAGTCCGTACCTTAAATTACATTGGCCTGTCTGGCCTTAAGCCAAGTTGCACATTTTCAGTGGTACCTACTAATACTAATTTATCTTACTCATCATCGTCCGATGTAAACAAAAAGAAAATACATATTTCGCAATCACAAACGATTTTACCACAAAAATGCCAAAAAAACTGCCATAAGTTGCATGAAAAAATATTTTGAACAGAATATTTTTTTTTACAATTAAGTACAATAAACAATGTGGAAATTGGGAACATTTCGTACGCACAATTATTGACATAATAATATGTAAGCTGTTTGTAGCGACACTAGCGACACTATTACAGGGCCTAATAGAAAGTAATTAGGCTTAACTGTGGCTGCCCTTCAGTATCTATAATATCTACATACTACTTTTCCATTATAATTAGTTTATCTCATGTACAGAAAATTTTAATTTGACAGACAAGACCCGAGTACAATTTTTTTTTGTTGTCTGTTTAACAAAGAACAATTTCGCTGTTTTTTTAAAAACTAATATTCACATACACACACATTCACATACATTCGTTCATAATTCATAATTTGATTCTATAAACGCTTTTTAACTGATTGATTATATAAAACACTGAATCTAATCGCGATTTAAATATTTCAAATGGACGAACCGAAAGAATGGACAAAAACATTGCGTGGCGGAATGTTAGCGGAGTAGCAAGATAAATAATTTTTAACTCCGCAAAATAACGCCTGAGAGAATAAATTATCATCGTCATCACCAGCCTATACACGTCCCACTGCTGGGCACAGGCCTCCTCTCAGAACGAGAGGGCTTGGGCTATAGTTCCCACGCGGGCCCAGTGAGGATTGGGAACTTCACACACACCATTGAATAAATGGGTAAAATAATAGTATAGAGATAGAATTAACCGTTCGACCCTTCCAACTAAAGGCCAGTGTGGCGGCTACCCGTGCCTTAAGCTCGAAGTTATAATTTTACAAGCAAGCATCACACAGTCACATAGTTGAAAATAGTATTAAGACATAATAAAGTGTAAGTAGACCTGGAGTGCCGTAACAAGGCACATGGATGGCATTTAGGTATATATCAGTAGTTCCCAAAGTGGTCCAGGTGGACCCCCAGGGGTCCACGGAAGACTCGACGGGGGTCTACGTTGGGCGTGACCAAAAATGGGGGTCCACAATCGCAAGCGGGGGTGCATGAAAATTAATTTGGTCGATAGTGAAGAACTAAAATGTTGGCTTGACTTCTATCAATATGCCTTATAGGCCATAGGCAGATAATATTTTAAGAAGCTCAGCGACTGTTACTTGTAAAACTTGCATTTTCCATATTCAATACAACGCGTCGAGACACACGGAAATATACTATATTTATTTATACCACTCCGAATGGGACGTTTTCTGAATAAAATTTGTGAGAATTGATTGGTTCTTGTGCTGTGAGTCATTGTAGATTTCAAGAAAGTAAAATAGGATGGAGTCATTCGCAGCACAAAAATTAAATTTAATTGAAAATTTGTTTAGTCGACTTTATTTTCAAATAATTAACCCTATCAAGCAATCAATTCTAACCATTTTTTTCGAAAACTGTTAATTTATCGTTGAAATTCAGCAACAACGCAAGTTTCCATAGATAGAGCTACTCTTAATTTTTTTTTCGAGATTTAGTTTAGAAATTAGTGGTAATGTAGCTGCAGGGGGTCCACCGGATCCAGCAAAATTTTGAAAGTGGTCTATGGAACAAAAGAGTTTGGGAACCTCTGGTATATATGGTTCTTAATTAGCTGAAAATACTTAATTTTCTGTTCACATTGTCGTAGACGTTGAAATTACTGCGTGTATTGGAACGGAATGCGCAACACAGACCTTATCGGCGGGGAATCCCCGCTTCGTGTTTCGTATTGATCTCAATAAATTAGGCTGACTTTCATGTACTACTTGTTTCTATAGTAAGGGTTGACTTGCTACAAGAGTACCGTACCTATAACATGATAAATCGGAGCCTTTCGTTTGTCCGAATTTCATATGCCATAGTGTAATGTTTGCCATAACTCTTTTTTTCTCTGAAACCGTAATTTTATCAGGAGCATTGAAATGGCAATCCTGTAGAACTCTATAGGTTACGTTAGGTTTGTTTCATAACAATCCTGAACAATTAACAGTTAAAGAGAAAAAAAGAGTTATGGCAAACAATACATTTATGGCATAAGAAATTCGGGCAAACGATAGAGAACCATGATAAATAAAAACAAGGCCTCTCAAAATATTCTGGAGTATAGCAGACGATGGTTGGGTTGGGTTAGTTTGGCTAACTCGTGTACGATTTTTCATCGTAAGTACATAATTTTTGATCCAAAATAAAGTCGTCTCTTCGGCGCCATACACTTTGAACATCGAACAATGTATGAAAACATTTGTCAAGCACAATAGAAAAAGCCTGCTAACACTAAATTAAAAATTTATAAAAAAAAAAATAAGTCAATAATGCCTTACATCATTTTAGAAAAGAGCTGATACTCTTCAAACGTTCAAACTGCTGGATCGATTTTTACCAAACATGGCTCGATGGACCGATGTCCATTCCTTTGAGAGCTACAACGCCAGTAACGCCACAGACTCTCACACACACATCAGAGGACAGGAACAGGAAAATCACACTCAGGTCACATTAGGCGACTGGCAGCTATGGCAGCGATATTACATTTTGAGATTCACATACTTACCTATATACACATATCTACCTGTATATCTGATATATTTTTATTTGACCTTGGTGCCTTGACTCGGACGTGTTCGGCGAACGCACCGTGGTCCCGAATGTTAAACATTTGGACAATTTGGAATTACGTATTTCTATTTAACTTTCAACTTTGGCGGGTATCAACTGTTTCATAAAAAAATCATAAAAATGCAGTTTGTGACAATTCCTGTCTTAAATAAATAAATGCCTTGCGAAACTTTGTTGTAAATAATAAATAAATAAATAAGTTTTTTTTTTTGCTGACTGTATACTTTTAGTCTCGTAGGTATTTGTCATATATGTTGTATGTTTTTGTTTCAAGATAATCGGACGTCTAGAACTGGGCTAAATTTCATCGCCACAACCGCCATTCGAGCTGTTCAGAATAAATTTGAAACCGTACCGCATTTACGTACTACGTCAGATTTCAACAAAAAACAGAAAGCCGCAATTTACAGCATTTTAATAAGATTTTAATCTTTATTTATATCAAATAGTTTTTTTTTTATATAGTAATTTATCTATAAAAAGATCTTTTTTAATGACTATACTTTAACTTTAGTAGGTACGTGAACAGATAATGCAAAATTGAAATTGAGAAGGCGAAAAACTAAATGTCTCACTTTCCTGAAATTGAGCCCTCTGTGGTGTTCGTTGCTCCGCGGGGCGGCTCAATGACGCATGCGTACTTATTAGTTATATATTTTGTTATATAAAGAGGCGACTCCGTTGTCGCTTATCCAGTGCAAAATTGGTCACGCTACAGCCAACACGCGTAGCACAAAGTTACTTGTGAAACTAAGTTTCTCTCAGTGGACAACTTACTCTTTCTATCACAACTTAATTATGTATAAAAAACGAATACTACTCAGAAACATGCAAGAAACCGAACAGGCAGAAGCGAGCCAAAGTGGACCATCAAACAAAAACATGACAAATGCTGAATTAAGGTCAAAATTGATATTGAAAAATAAACGAATTGGTAAGCTGAAGCTGTCAATGAAAGCAATGCGATTGGAGAATGAACATCTACAAGGAAAAATCACCCGGCTAAAAATAAAGTTAGCACGCAATCAAGAGGAAAGCACATTTTTGCTTAGCGAAAACAGTAAATTGAAGGAAAAGAAAAATAAGCAGGAAAAGAAAATCAGGAAATTAAAAGAACTGAACGAAGGAAATGACGCAGGGTTACAAAATGTACGCAATGAATGCAAGCAGCGTTTTAGCTCTTTAATTGAACCTAATTTTGTGCAAAAGAATTCCTCCATAATCAGTTCCGTACAACAATTATACGAATCAAATTCTCATCTAGACAAGATTCAACATTGCCCAGCGATCGCATATATTAGTAATTATGAATCGGACAATGGTCCACCACCAAAGAGATCGAAGACGGATAAAAATACTATAGAAAACTACGACAAGGCTTCACTCAGGGAGTTAGTAATGAGCTTGGAATTGAGACATAGGAATGAATATGACTTATGGCGTAATGTGTTGTGGGCTTTAAAAGAATATGGATTAGAAAGTGGATACGATACTTTCGAGATTGCATATGATTTTTCAAGACGATCAAGCAATTATAAGGACTTAGACGATGTAAAAAAAACATTCGAATCTTCGGATGGAAGCAAGTCTCTTCAGTATTTAATCAACATCAGTAAAATGTTCGAGGAAGGTCTTGAAAGGATGACAACGTATCTGGAAACGATTGTGCCTGAAGACTATTTGCCAGTGACAGTCAAGCAAGTAGATTTTCGTGATAGTAGCAAATTTCGGCTGACCATACAGAGCGCAGAAGAGTCGCTTGTATTACTCATCATTCCACATCTATATGTATTAACAACTCAAAAACACAAGAGATTGGATTTCCTGCAGTCAAATATTGTTTCAAAGAGTTCCGCATTAGGCTCACTATGCGCCGAGATGAAAGAGGGTTACACCGCGAGGTTGACCCCAAAACGTTACGAATTTCGAGCTAAAAAAACTACATTAGCTTTGAATCATCCACTGGACGTGCAGAATGCTTTTATTACTTATCCTAACGGCAAAAATGGGAAAAACACGCGAGATTTACGCACCATTCGCATGGCTCTGCGAGAAGAAGCATTAAAGTTACTTACCAAGATGTCTGGAAAACCATTTGTTGACAACAACAATGATTACGTCCAAGACGCAAACGGCGTAGAACCTAATGCAAAGAGATCTGATATGGATTTAATAAACGCGCTTTTTGATGCGGATCCTGATTTAAAGCGCCGGTATAGCTCTAGAGAAAAAGAAATTTTCCATTGCGACCCAGAAACAAACCTGTGGGATGAAATTAGTGAGATGAAATTCGAACTTGACTTGGAAAAATATTTAAATAACACAATAAAACTAGCCCACACCGAGCAGAAGCACATTAATAAAAGGACGGCTATCATCAAATTGCGGCGCCTGTTCTTGGGTGAAGTTGAAAATTTAACATTTGATGAAGAGCTTAATTCTAATTTACGACTTTTTATCACAACAAATAGAACTATTGACACGTCAAGCATCCCGCCTACTATTCGGCGCATAGAAGTAGAAGACCTGGCAAAAATAACAAGTGGATGGTCGTACAACTCTGAATTAGCTGCGAAATACAAAGAATCGGTCCAGTCATATTTCAATAAACTATTCCCGATACAAAACGAACGGGATTGGGTTTTGTCATTCCTAGCACAAATGTTAAAGGGAGAAAGAACAGATGGGCATTTTTTAATATTATTTTCTGACGAACGTGAAGGCAAAACTGGGAAAACGACTCTGAAGTTATTGCTACGTGCCGTGTTTGGGAATTACTATCTTGCCAATTCCAAAATTGTTATAAAGAGAGCAACTTACGACCGTAATAACTTTGACGGAACGATGAACGACTTAAAGGGTAAACGGCTACTGGTGGCAGATGACTTAAAAAAAATTGACAACTTAAATTGTGGTCTTATTAAAGCCGTTACAGGCGAAAGCAACTACCGCGTCAAATTTAAAAAGCACCCTCTTGCAAGTGCTGAATTAGAATGTCTTGTAGAGGCAGGCATAATTATACTTTGCTCCGAAAACAATTTACCCAAATTCGATAAGAGCGACAGAGACTTCGTTAAAAGATTGGTTGCTTGCCCGATGCATTCCCGTTTCGTAAGCAAGGAAGAATTTGCGAACATAAATACGCCCAACACTTATGTTGCGGATGATTCAATTAAGACTCAAATTCCCGAATGGCGATCTGCTACACTAGACTTGTTAATAAAATACTACAGAGAGTCTGTCCCAAAGATACCGGATTCTATGATGAGTTGTAAAAAGAGTATGAGTGACTTGTATCGTGATTATACTGATTGGTTGGACGAACACTTATGCGAAACTCAAAATGAAAATGCATATGTAACAGCAAAGGAAATTATGTCACAAATGAATAAATCGACAAATGAGAAGGGTAACCAATTCGAAATGCAGAAGTTAAAGGCGGATATGTCGACGTGGGCAACAAAATATGATTTTAAGTTCAAATCCCGTCATGTGTACTATGACGAAAATGGGAAACGGCGTGAAAAAAAATCTGCTATCCTGAAAATTTCAATCGTCTAGGCAGTGAAGTGATGAAAGCATTCATGTTTGCAACGCAAAAATTTGTTGTGTCAAATATGTAATTTACTTTATGTTGTAGGTACCTTTGTTAATTACAATATTCTCATAATAATAATATTTCTAGTAAGTATATTTGTTTCATTTTCTGATATAAGCGGAATGAAATTTATCTGAAAGTCCAGCAGAAACCAGTTACTTATACAGGGTTTCCAGTAAGTACCAGTACAGCTGGATAGGCCGTTTTAAGACCACGGGTCTTTTGCGCATTCAGAAATTCAACCGCATTCCCCTATTTCTTTCTATGAAAAGTTGTAACAAGGGGTAGAAAGAGATAGTGAATACAATTAGGAGCGCCCACGCCTTGAAAAATAATATTATTCAGAAAGAAATAGAATAGAAGAACTTTATTTTCACCACAGAAATTACAAAGTGCATAACAATTTACAAAGGACACATCTTTACATATAGAACAGAGCTGAGCAGATGACATTTTATACGGTAAGTAAAACAGCGGCCTTCGCAATAGAGTCAGGGCCTGTATCTCAACGCGAGAGCCAAGGCAAGTACCTACTCAAAATACAAGAATAATAAAATTAAAAAGAGTAGAAATAGTTAGAAAGTAGCGTGTATGTGTTGTCACCACATAACTATATTGAGCAACGTGCTGTAACACGTGCGTAAACGTGCATTTGTAACTTGTAACATTAAAAAGAAGCTTGTAGAAATACGTAATAGGACAAAACTATAGCTAGCAACCTATCACTATTTTCACCTATACGCCCAAGCCCAATCATGCTAAACGTGGCCTTTAGGTCTTGTTACTTGTTACGTTACCTTAGGCTCTGTCTGAATGACGTAAATACATAAAATATATATTATGTAGGTATGTACAGTCGCCATCAGATATATCGTAGTGGGCGAGGTCCTCAAATACTTCGGAGCAGCCTTAAATTTCAATAAATTCATTACAACTGTAAGGTTAATAACATCAGAACACGCAATTAGTCATAAATATAATAGCATCGACTTTTCAATAAAATCGAGACGTCACAGATCGTCAAAGATATCGATGCAGACAGGCCGACCATAAAGATCGGAACATTTTTGGAAAATATACCTTAACTTTGTGACAAACAGTTTAAATTACAGTGTGTTTATAATAAAACTAGTTTTATAAAATAGAACTACATGTTTTGACTTATAACAGCAGAAAAAGAAAAATTTTATTCTTAAAAAAAGTATAATGGCAATTTAGTGGCCAGTAACAATTTACACTTTATACAACAAAAAAGGTTTTATGTTACTAACACAGTGAATTATGCATGCAGACGCGTACACTATATAGGTGACATATCTTTCATTTTGGCATGACGTTTGAGCCTTATTTGTATTTTGTTGGGAATTCGAATCTATCATCATATACGTAAGGTTTATTTTCCACTTATGTTCCGATATTTATGGTCAGCCTGACTGCGTCGATACCTTTGACGATATGTGCTTCCTGATATTTTTAGCTCATTGAACGTCCCGAATTTATTGAAAAGTCGCTGCTCTTATATTTATGACGGATTGCGTGTTCCGATGTTATTAACCATATTTAGTGTAACGAATTTATTGAAATTTAATGCTGCTCCGAAATATTTGAGGACCTCGCCCGCTACTATATATCTGATGGCGACTGTACAATTGTACAAAACTATTGGTAGAATTCGTACGTTAAAAAAAATCCGGCAATCTGAGCAGCCTCCTGGGCCCTGTTTCTCGAAGCTTATTAGACCAATAATATTAGTGTTTTGTCTCGTAAATTAAACGAAAAAATGAAACAAAACACTAAATAGGTATTATGTATGTATGTATGTATAACTCTTTATTGTACATAAAACACAGATTACAGATAATGAGACAAATAGATGTACAAAGGCGAACTTATCCCTTAAAGGGATCTCTTCCAGTTAACCTTCGAACGATTGACAGGACAACAGAAATCAGAGTATAGAGAGTAGACATACTAGAAAGCTAGAAGAGCAATGACCCTAATTTAAACCTAAACTAATAAAACACTAACATAATAATAATACACCTACACAACAATACAGGTACACCCTAATACTTATAAAAATAAATAAATATACGATAAACTAATACCTATATGTCAGAAATACACTACATAGTAATATAACCTACATATTAAGCTATATAAATATATACACACACACGAAACACACAAAGTCCACTCAAGAAGACTCAGCAAGCCAATACTTCCTTAGGCGATTATTATTAGTCTAATAAGCTTCGAGAAACGGGGCCCTGGTTCAATATAATATTTCAATATTATATTTGACGCGCTTTCCCTTTTAAATGTTTCTTTTTCAGAACACATAAATATGTGAAGGAAAGGGAATGTGTCGGGGTTTTCTCATATCGATTATTTTCTGTTTCCCGCGACATTCTCTCGCCCTTTCGCTCTTACGTCACCTCCAATGTCGGCGGGTGTGGTTGATACGAGCTCTTGCTAAGCTGACATGAGCTAAGCTGAATGACAATACTTTATTTAAAAAATAAAACGCTTTATGATATGACTAACGAAAATTATTTCAAGCACTTCCGGGATTTAAGTAAATATAAATGGGACAAAATATAAGTCCGACAAATTAGGTATCATAGAACCCCTCTATAGTCACTCAGGAACGACCATGACCTTAATAAAAATAGATTCAGTCGCGACGCGACGCGAGGTTAAATTTTAAATTTCGGGGAATCCCTAAACTGCGTAGTCGAGTGTAGGTAGTGGCTTCCGATTGGCCAGCCCAAATTTAACCAGGTCACTAGAGTTGGGATAGCAAATTTTATAATCGATATCGACAGTTAATACCAGTCATCGCTTGGTGTTCTAGTTTTCACTTTTCAGTATAGTCTAGAAGGATCTTTTCATCGCCTTCTTTGTCTTGCGACTTTATTGTCGACTAGCTGTTGTCCGCGGCTTCGCCTCCGTTCTTTTTTAAAGGCTTTCATTTAACTGGACCTATTTTTGTTTTATTTGGGTCAAATCTTAAGTTAAATTTGACTCACTAATTTGGCACACCAAGATGGATGACAATAGGTACATACTACAGAAGTAAAAAGTTGCTTAATTATGTCAATCGTATTTTTTTCTCAAAATATAACATGGCCAAACCACTTGTATCCAGATCACAAACATTATCGATGGTTTCGAGTACACCACTAAACAATAAAAGCGGGTATCATTACCGTAAAATGCTGCAACTGCACGGAATTTCATGTTTTTCAAGAATAATTCTTAAAGTATACGTTATCTGTGGCCCTCGTTGCTTTGTAAGCTAATTGAAACCATAAGCCACAGATTTTATGGTTCATAATGCCTAAAAAGCTCTTATTTTCGACAGTAGACGCCATTAAAGTTGTAACCAAAAAATGCAACATTGCCTAGAAGATTCGCTAATCCTGCCGCTAAGCAGCAGTGCTTGCACTGCTGTGTTCCGGTGTGGAGAGTAAGACAGCCGGGGAAATTACGGGCACAAGAGGCATTTCATCTAAGTCCTCTAGGTTGGCAACGCATCTGCAATCCCTCCGGGGTTGCGGGTGTCTATGGGCAGTGGTGATCGCTTACCATCAGGTGACCCACTTGCTCGTTTGCCTTCCTATTCACACAAAAAAAAAAAAAAGATTATGAGTAATAAAATCTGCGGTATTTTTTAAAAGGATCTGAAATTTAAATTCTTAACCATTATGTTGACGGTGAGATTAAGTCGGGAACATTAAAAACAATAGCATATCTTTTTTTCTGCCAAGTAGGCAAAGTTGAGGGGTCTCCCATGGTATTGCCATACAAAATTTTAAACGTAATCAGGGTTGTGCCAAATAAAAAATCGCTAAAAACAAACAATCATGAAAAATGATACATTGCGTGTGATATTTTAAATGTAAAATTTTAAGAAACTACTAAATAGATTAGACTCAACATATATTTGTATTAATAGTGCAAGAAAAACATTTATTTGAGCAAAAAATAATGAGAAATTGGAAATCGAAATAAACAAAAGGCTCAGTAAAAATAAGTAGCTATCAACCTAAATTCTCATTCTGAGAGGAGGCCTGCCTGTGCCCAGCAGTGGGACGTATATAGGCTGGAGATGGAGATGGATCAACCTAAATGGATTTAAAATAAATTAAAAACTCATATGCATCAAGTACACCAGTGAAATATAATTTATTTTTTTACTAAGTAAATGGTGACAACCCTAGCACCAGGCAAACTTGAGGAAGAAATGTTCGAAAAACCCTTTGCAACATTGCCTGCCTCCCATCGTTTTAGTCTTATACTAGCACATTTATATTACAAAACCACTTATAAAAAATAAAAAAGCATATTTTCTTGTCATATAAACATTCAAACGGCCACAGTCTTTGATATTGAACCCACAACAACAAAAGTTGCTAGCCTCCAAAAAATTTTGCACTTTTTTCGTTGACTTTGAAAGGGAATAATTCAAAAGTTATCAGTGTTACCGCAACAAAAAAAATAAAACAGGTTGCCAGATAAATGACAGCATTTCTCCCATTATACGATGAAAAAAATAGATAGCCGTTTGTTTGTTTTTCAAAACAGGCAAAATTGCATCATGTTGGCAATGTTGCAGCATTTTACGGTATTTGACAATTTGACATTTGCAATTGTCAATTTAGTATCTAGTATGAAAAATAAGACTTTAAAATCAGATTTAAAACGAGCGATTCAAAGACAAAGCGACATTTATTTCACGAATTAATTCCGAAGGCCGAATCAAGCGCTAAAGTCTCGATCATGCTTAAAAAAAAATATATAGAAGCGGAATTCTATATTTGTTTGGAGGCACTTTTCCTGTTTATGTTTGACGTTTAGCAACTTAACGACATTAAATAAAAAGACATATATGTCTTGAAGCACTTTTTTTATCTCTCAAACAAACTACATATTCTAAACTAATTAATGCTCCAATTTGAATGACTGACGACCAACGACTCACTTTAAGAAATAACCTCTGTGGTGTCCTCTGTGGAGAGACATCGGAACGACGCCTGCGTAGCGTAGGTATACATACAATACAATACAATACAATACAATACAATACAAATACTCTTTATTGAACACCACAAATCAGTACAAAACAATACAGAAACAAAGAACAAAGTATACAATACATACATACATTATAACATATATATGTTTAATTCAAAGCGGTGACTACGCAGTCGCTGCGGTATCGACCGGTTGGCAGTGATACCAGCTTAAATGTTTTGTAGCCAGATTTAGCCACTTTGCAGACCTTTAAACTACACTCGCGATAAATTATCTTGAAAATGAAGCTGTCAAATAAAACGGTTTGTTATTTTTTCTCGGTGCATAATGTCACTTCTGATAGGTAGTGATGATGAGGGACTTTAAAATATTAAAACGCCTATTTTTTAGGCTACGTAATATGGTGCAGAGTCGTCATGGAAATACGCATAAGCATGTTTCATTATGCGCCATATTATTTTAATTATTATAGTATTGTTTTGTGTTTTTTGTGATTTTTTTATACCATTGTGTATGTACTATTTGCACATACAACACAATAAATTTACAGGTAACAGGTTAAACAAAGGATGTGCAAAGGCGAACTTATCCCTAAAAGGGATCTCTACCAGTTGACCTCCGGACGATCGACAGGACAACAGAACCATTTTTAATCTTTTTAATTTGAATTCAGCAGTGACATCTACTCTAGATTATTTAAGCTAATATTTTTACCAACCAAAAAGTTAAATGTAGCTATTGGCGCCCAAATGTTTGGCTACTTTTGTTCGGCACACGCTGGCAACGCAGCCGGACGGACCGGGCCTCAGTTCAAAAACATTCACGCCTGAGCCAATACGCGCGCGAGTCGCAATATTACTTTTCGTGAAAACAAAGTTGCTATCGCGACTGACAACGTAATCTCTGATACAAATTAACGCCAGACCTAGTGCAAGTCGCGGTCGTATTTTAAAACGAAGATAAACAAGCAGCAGTGATGTTTAAAAAACAAATAATCCGTCACATGCAGGAAAAAGAACAGACAGCTGCGAAGGAGAATGAATCATCGATCCCTGAGTCCAGTTGCAACGCGACCTCCGGGATAAACAGCGACACCATTGAAGATAAAAGACGATCAAGTGTGGATGAATGTAAGCAGCAAAATACTAAACCCCCTACGCGTAAGTTGGTGAAAAAGAAAAAAAAACCGGCGTATATGGATGAATATCTGCATTTGAACGATACTATAGCTAAGTTGGAAATAGAAAACAATTTGTTGGTCGAGCAACGCAAAGAAAGTCAAAATAAATATGCTTCATTGAAGTCCTCGTTGAAATTGAAAAAGAACCGAATTAGCGAGCTGAAACGTTCGGTCGAGGAAATGCGGTTGGAAATGAATAAGCTACGTAAAGTAAACTTCCATTTATCCGCATTATTAAAAGCAAACATTAAGAAAAACACATATTTGTTTAGCCAAACTAATAAATTGAAAAGAATGAAAAATATACTTCAACAAAAAATCAAGCGATTAAAAGAACAGAAACAAGAAAAGGACACTCGGTTACAAAATGCTAACGAAGCAAGCGAGCAGTGTTTCAATTCTTCTAATGATCAGAATTTTGCGCAAACGAATTCTCCTTTGATCAATGACGTACAACGATTATCTGAATCAAATTCTCGTTATGACAATTCAGCTGATATTGCTGATATTACTGAATCAAATTCTCATCTTGACAAAAATATTCAACATTGCCCAACGATTGCATATATGAATTCAGCTGAAATTACCAGAGCTTCTCAGTCAATTATTGGTAATAATGAATCGGACAATGGTCCACCACCAAAGAGATCGAAGACGGATAAAAATACTATGGAAAACTACGACAAGGCTTCACTCAAAGAGTTAGTAATGAACTTGGAATTGAGACACAGGAAAGAATATCACTTGTGGCGTAATGTGTTGTGGGCTTTAAAAGAATATGGGGTAGAAAGTGGATGCGATACTTTCGAGATTGCATATGATTTTTCAAGACGATCAAGCAATTATAAGGACTTTGAGGATGTAAAAAAAACATTCGAATCTTCGGATGGAACTAAGTCTCTCCAGTATCTAATCGATATTAGTAAAATTTATGAAGAAGGTCTTAAAACCATGGCAATGTATCTGAACACGATTATGCCAGAAGAGTTTTTACCACTGTTAGTTAAGCAAGTAGATATTCGTGATCGTAGCAAAATTCGGCTGACCGTACAGTGTGCAGACGAGTCGTTTGTATTGTTTATTATCCCACATCTATATGTATTAACTACTCAAAACGGCAAGAGATTGAATTTCCTGCAGTCAAAAATTGTTTCAAAGAGTTCCGCATTAGCCTCACTATGTGCGGAGATGAAAGAAGGTTACACCGCCATGTTGAATCCAGAACAATACGAATTTCGTGCGAAAAGAAAAACGTTAATTTTGAATCATCCACTGGACGTGCAGAATGCTTTTATTACATACCCCAACGGCAAAAATGGGAAAAAAACACTTGACTTACGCACCATTCGAACGGCTTTGCGAGAGGAAGCATTAAAGTTACTTACCAAGATGTCTGGAAAACCATTTGATGACGACAACAATGATTACATTCAAGACGCGAACGGCCTAGAACCTAATGCAAAGAGATCTGATATGGATTTAATGAACGCGCTTTTCCATGCGGATCCTGATTTAAGAAGTCGATATAGATCTACAGGAAATGCAATTTACCATTGCAACCTAGAAACAAACCTGTGGTATAAACTAGGAGAGAAGACATTCGACTGTCACTTAGTAAAATACTTCAATAACACAGTAAAACTAACCCACGCCGAGCTCCAATACATTAATAAAAAAATTGCTATCACCAAATTGCGGCACCTGTTCTTGGGCGAAGTTGAAAATTTAACTTTCGATGATAAGCTGAATTCTAATTTACAACTTTTCGTCACAACAAATAGAACTATTGACGCGTCAAACATCCCGCCTACTATTCGGCGCATAGAAGTAGAAGACCTGGCAGAAATAACAAGTGGATGGTCGTACAACTCTGAATTAGCTGCGAAATATAAAGATTCGGTCCAATCATATTTCGATAAACTCTTCCCGATACAAAACGAACGGGATTGGGTTTTGTCATTCCTTGCGCAAATGCTGAACGGAGAAAGAATGGACAGGCTTTTTCTAATATTATTTACTGACGAACGTGAAGGTAAAACTGGTAAAACCACACTGAAGTCATTGTTACGTGCCGTGTTCGGTACTTACTATCTTGCTAATTCCAAAGTTGTTGTACACAGAGGAAGTCAAGATCGTAATAATTATGACGGAGGGATGTACAGTTTAAAAGAAAAACGGCTGCTGGTTGCAGATGACTTACAAAAAACTGACAACTTAAACTGTGGTTTTATTAAAGCGATTACAGGCGAAAGCAATTACCGCATAAGAGAGAAAAAGTATCGTTCCGCGCAAGAATACGAATTTACAGTACAGGCAAGTCTAGTCATACTTTGTACAGAAAACAATATACCTAAATTCGATAAGACTGATAAAGACTTTCTTAAAAGGTTGGTTGCTTGCCCGTTGCGTTCGCGTTTCGTAAATGAAGAAGAATTTGCGGAGCTACATACACCCCACACTTACATTGTAGATGATTCAATTAAGACTCAAATCCCCGAATGGAGATCTGCTACACTAGACTTGCTAATAAAATACTACAGAAAATCAGTCCCACCAATACCGGATTCTATGGCGGATTGTAAAAGGCGTATGAGTGAATTGTATCGTGATTATGCTGATTGGTTGGACGCACACATTTACAAAAGTCAAAGTGCAGATGCATTTGTAACAGCGACGCAAATTATAACACGATTGAATAAACCGAAAGAGTATTTTAATCCATACGAAATCAGGAAGTTAAAATCGGATATGGCCGAATGGGCGGCTAGAAATGATTATGAGTACAAAGCGCGATATGTATACAAAGGCAAAAACGGGAGACGGCATGAAGCTAAATCTGCCATACTGAATGCTGCATTTGAACTATCCCCTGAAGAATGAAGGCTAAAGCAATACGAAGAACGGAGAATAATAAAACAGTGATCTGCTAATAACAACTGGAAAAGGGTTGTGTAAAAACATTTACTTTCTGTTGTACCTATCTTCATAAAACAACTGTGATAATAAATGTCAGTTATAATATTTTGACTATTTATTTTACATTGACCCCAAAATTTAGTTTTCATTAAGTCTGAATATCAATATCTAGTTCGATACCGGTGTCCACCCAGTAAGGACGCTATGGCCTTAGTTCGCAAAAACTTGACACATAGTAACATGCTGTCTGTCACTTTCTCTCGCGAGCAGAGACCATGATGATGGTTTCTCTTTCTCGCATGTTCATCTTTAGCCGGGGCGGTGACGACGAATCCCTAATCTATTACTTGACTGCCTGCGAGTACAAGAACTTTGAACACATTCGACTTTGAAGCCGTGATAAAAAACGATGCAATAATTCAAGAGCATACCTAAGATCACCTCAGGCCGTAATCTCATAAGAAATTTCACAATATCACGTGTTATCTAGTTAGAATGTAAATATTATTATAAATTGGTCATGGTTACACCACAAAATGTGTCCAACGAGCGAGGTGATATCATTTGCGACCGCATGACGCTTTAAAACTGGACATAAAACATCAATTTGAATATCCATGTTGCAGTTAACACTTGCAAATACACTTGTAAATTGTATGCAGCCAACAACATATAAACACAACAACACAATAACAATATTTAGCTGTAAGTGTTTGTTTGTTTTGTTTTTTGTTTTTGGTTGCCCTGAAAACCAGCGTCAGACTTAGATGCCTTTGTTTGACACATGCTGAGTGGCAACCTTATTGGTGTGTGCATAGTTATTTTTTTACGGTTTTTGTTTATATATTGCACCAAATAAACCTTTTTCTTTCTTTCTTTTCTTTAACATAAAATAGCTAGTAGTTACCCGCGATTCCGTCCGCGCCGAATTAAAGTTTGTATTGGAGTGGGCTTCACTCCACTGGAGGTGATTTAAGGGAACCACCTTAATCTGGCCCTGGCGTTAAATACTTTCTTAGCGGATGCCTACGTCGTAATATCTACCAGCGCAGATTGCCTTTCACCGCAATCCGTTCGGTGGTTTGAGCGTTGCGTTGATCGATCAGTCAGTCACGGTTGCCTTTCATAACGTCTAGCACGACAGCGCACAAGAGTCGCGTCGCGCGCGAGATAGATTGCCCGTCTTTTTCTTACTGTTCGCTGTAGAAAGAGACGGGTAGTATACTTAACTCGCGCGCGACGCGATTCTTGGGCGCTGTCGTGCTAGCCTGGTCTGGTAGGGTCTCCTGTCTGTTCTAGTAATGTATCTATGTCGACATTGGCGAAATACGCCTTGCTAAAATACAGCAAGGGTGAGAACCATAAACTAAAAACTGTCGATTTTTCCATATTCTGGTGGAATGTGACCGGTATAGGCTTGCTAGAGAGAAGTACCTGGAGAACCTAAACATGCATAATGGTGGAGCAAACGACTGACTTGCCCTTTGTCGAACAAAGCTCTTAGGATATATAAATTTGTGCAGCATTCCTTCATAACCAGAGCATCTGGCTCTGGGGGAAGGGATCCTGCATGAATGTTGATCTCCGATCCTCTTGAGTCCTACCATGAGGCTGACATAGTCACCCCTGTGTACTAAAGGCTCTTTTAAAACATAAGATTAAAAAAAAACTCACCCTGTAAAGCCCACGGACTCCCTCCGTCCTGTAGATCTTGGTCAGACCATCAACCATGCCCTTGTATCTCTTGTTGTCAGCGACATGCTCCTCGCTGTACTGCAAGCAGAGGCGGGTCTTGACCACCCAGATCGGATTGGTCATGACCAGGGAGAGAACTCCGGCCTCAGCAGCTGCCAGCATGTGAAGCCCCGGCCCGAGGGGGTTCCGAGCGTTGCCGCCTTGGATCCATGTTTTGATTGCGTTGTAGCTGCAGACAATAACATATTACATTAGAAAGAGAAAGAGAAACATTTATTTACACACATTCGATACACTCAGATATAAAACAAAGGAGAAATACAATATACAAAGGAATAGTACCGATATGGTGCAAAATGGATCCCACAGCATGATGTTGCGGCAAGCCGCAACGCTGATTTTCAGTGGGACCCTTTGTGGGACATTAAATATAAAAACCCTAACAATAATCCACCAATCATATGTAAATAAATAATTATTCAATTTTATGCCAAAAATTATGGAATAGAGCTGATTGATATCAAGTCAAGGTCAAGTCAACCTTATAACAACACTCTTTTTCCGTCAGGGGTTACTCATACTCATTTATTCGTAATAATTATAGTTATTACATGTCATTTTAAAAAACTTTTCTTTATTGTTGTTTTTTTTTTTTTTTTTTTTGTTAAAAAGTGGTACTTGTTGACGATGATGTCCTGTGATCCTTCAGTAGGGACAAGGGGCTCAATATAGACTTCCACGCAGGGCCGTCTTTAAACTATTTGAGGCCCTGGGCACATTAGGATCATGGGGCCCCTATGACCTAAATATCGGTTATCATTTGGTAATCTGGCAGGAACTAGGGGGCCCCATTCGATCGCGGGGCCCTGGGCACGTGCCCATAGTGCCCAGTGGAGAAGAGGGGCCTGCTTCCACGCGTCGCGATCCTGTGCTCTAGTTTCAAGGTCATGCAACCGACTGAGGTCTATTCTCGACCAACTGTCTCCATGTGGTTCGAGGTTGCCCTGGCTTCCTACTACCAGAAGCTTGCCATTTTAGCGTTTGCTCGAAAAGAGATAGTTACTTAGGGCTTTTTTATATGTCAAGGAAAGCTACCTCACCTGGTGATTTGTGAGCACACTACCCACGGACACCTGCAACACTAGTGGATTGCAGATATGTTGCAATTGCAACAAAAAATACAGTGTTTGAAATAATTTGATCATCATTAAATGTTACCTAATAATTATATAATTTTAAGCAGATAACTATATCTTTAGATTATAAATCTTGTAACAGAAGACCTACAATAAAAATGAAGTTTGTATACCATCTCTCTCAACCCTCCATAGTGAATTATTAGTGTGAGTAGGACAGTACAATTCGCACTTCATAGTATAAGGCTAAGGTGAAAAAGGGCAAGGGGAACTGGGCTGAATGATCGCTGAAGAGGATCGATAGCCCGCCTGACCCAGCTAGGCGTCTCCGCCCATCATGATCATCAAGGCTAAGAAGGTATAGATAGAACACTGTGAGCGAGTTCAACTTGCACTTAGCCATTTTTTTAAATAACTTGGTACCTTATCATTTCGCAAATACGTAATAGGCATCGCTTTGATCACTTACAATAGGCACTATTGATAAAAAAATGATAAAACACGCCCAAGATAAAATAAATAAATATCTGAAGGAGGAAGCAAATCTATTTGTGCAAAATTTTGATTGTTATCTGATAGCCTAAGGTCAGGTTGAAGCTACAGCTCGCCTTGTGAACCAGTTTACGTCTCAAATCTTGGTTGCACTTGGGGGCCATCCATAAAGTACGTCAGACAGTTAGGGAGAGGGGAGGTCTGGAAAATTGTGATACACAAACAAAATAATTGTAGTCTTCATAGTAAACACTTTGACAAGTGGGGGGGGGGGTCTAAAAATGATGGAATATGCATTCAACTATAGGCACATGGCAGAGCTTAGTTCAAACTACTCATTTTGGCTTTCGCAGATCTCCGTCTTTACTTTTAGAGCTGAAGATGTAGATACTCACAACCAAAAGCAACTGGTTGCCGTATATCAAGTTATATACACTCATACAAAAAAAGTTGTAGATACTTACAATAAGAAATAGAATCCCCAAGCGGATCCGGAGCCCCAGACGTTGGGAGTAACACCACGGTAGAGCCCTTTGACTCCCTCCTTCTTCACGATCGTCACAAATGCGCTGGTCAGTCCATCGTACCTTGGAACTGTTGCGGTCCTGCCGTCGTTTACTGAAAACATAACAACACATTTAATAATTATTAATCTTCTTGCTGCAAAAGCCGTGGTAGCCTAGTGGTTTGACCTGTGGCCTCTCAAGCAGAGCGTCGTGGGTTCAAATCCCGGGCTCGGACCTCTGAGTTTTTCGGAATTTATGTGCGAAGATTACATTTGAAATTTGCCATGAGCTTTTCAGTGAATGAAAACATCGTGAGGAAACCTGCACAACATCTGCGAAGAAATTCAATGGTGTGTGTTAAGTTCCCAATCCGCACTGGGCGCGCGTGGGAACTATAGCCCAAACCCTCCAATACACGGAGGAGGCCTATGCCATGAGGCACGCCGAATTAAGCGACAACAACAACATGTACTTACTGAAATTGTAGCGAATTCGGAATAAAAAGGCTATAATAATAATAATAATAATAAAAAATCTTCTTGCTAATCAATGTTTAAATAAATTCAGTACTTTTCAGTGTTTTCATTATATATAGATAGTGCCATGCAAAGATGAGTGGGATTATCAAATTTGACCTTTAACAAAATAGTAATAAGAACCACAGTGGGTGTCATTGTCAATGGCACCTTAAAATACATTTAATATTCCTTTCATTTTGTAAGTTATAATTAGACATTGTTCAGACCAAGCAATCTGACGAGTTTGTGGTATTTTATTAATGCTTTTTGTGGCTGTATAAGTTATGTTATTAACAAGACAAATAATTGACCATAATAGCTGTTTCAATTATGAAACAAGGAACTGTCTGCTACCTACTTAATTATTGTTTAGATTATTCTATTTTTAAGAACATTTGAAGAGCTTGGTTAGTTATTAGGATAGTGATTGCTTGATTTTTTTATTTAACATTGTAACTCATTGTAATTTTCAATAAATAAATTGTTTTCACAAACTTATTATTATCTCATAGCAATTAAATGTTAACTAATTGTTTACTTCATAGCAATTTGTTGATGGCTACAAAACTAGATACAAATTATTAAAGAAAATGTTAAATCCATTCTCAGACAAAAGAAACACAAAAATTAAACCCACATTTTACCAAAAAAAAAAAAACTGCACAAAAACTCTGGAATTACTCAAACAGCCAGTGAAGCCAAGAAATACAACAAGGAATTCAGTGCATACATTAAACAATGGATTCATTCACTTTTTCAGTGATTTGAAGTTCAAGGTTACAAAATACCTTAGGTTTCCCTACACTTTTCGTCAGTCACGTGTAGATTTAACCATCAGAAAAGAAAAGACCACGCACGGCAATTTGAAACTGAAAACTAGTGTCACATGTTATTTAATGAACTTATGAGGTACTGTGGTACTGACCTGCAAATCTAATTTTAATAAGGTCCAAAGGGTGCAGAATCAGCGTAGATGTGACGCCACCAGATATGCCAGCTACCAGGTGCTCGTATTTAATGTGACTTAACAAAGCCACTTTTGACGAGGAAGGATTAGGATTCTTCATCGTGCTCATGATTTTTAATTGATCACAGATAAATACTAAATACTCAGCATTTTGTCACAACGCGAACAAACCTACCGAAACACACTTTCCCAGAAATCTTTAACAAATGCATAAAGAAATGATTTTTCACTAAGCATTATTCCTTTCGTAATATTTTGTCGAAATTACATGTACGAATCACTTTCATCCATCACTCACTCACGAATGCACAGATTACAATAATTTGCGGTGCGGTGCGGAGCACGTTACGTTACGTACATTCACTTCACTAGAATATAATAGGCCGCCAACCCAACATCCCAACAAAGTTCTAAATTATCAGTATTTGACGTTTGTATGCAAATATCCCTTTCACTCTTTTATTAAAAGTCTTAAGTGTGACCGAAGCGACACAATACCAACTTATAATTTCTAAGCAAAAGATCCAATTTTCACAGACATTCCAGTTGCACTAGTTTTGCAGTTATTTAGCAGCGCCATCTATATTTTGATGTTTCAACTGTTGGCTCGAATTAGTGCTAAAATAAAAGAACAGTTCGAAATTATTACTTGGTTTACCTAATTTAGTTTACTTTAAGTTTAGTTTAAGTAAATTAATAATTAATATTAAAATAAAAAAAACCATAACCCTCAAATAAAGACGGGAAAAAGGCAGGATGGCGATAATGATGATTAAAGAAAGCTTATTTTAAAAATTGTGCGTTATCACAAAAATTCTATGGTTACGCAGTGTTGAACTTCAAACACTTCAAACGCTCTCCAGTTATTGAACCGTGAAAGTCGGCCTGTGCTTATCCTACAAACTTATAATAAAACTACCCATACTTTAAAGTTCCTTTTTTAACAAGTTATTCACAAAGGACCTTATAAGGGATATTATAATAGTCTCTCCGACCTCCCTACAAGGGTTGCGTGCGACTTCGCCCTTCGTCTCGCTGATGCTGATCACTAATGAATGAAGGCTATCTTGTATCAATTCGCCACTAGAGGCGCTAGTGTAGCGTGAGATATAATGAAGATATACATACAAAACGTCAACCAACCAGCGGTGCCAGATTAGGCGACTTATCGCCATTTAGGCTACCTTAGGGGGTCAAATGGCGACCGAAAAATCCGATCGGCTACCAGTAGCCATTTAGGCTACCTAGGAAAAAATTTACGGGCGATTTAGGCTATCTGAGGATTACCCAAATTTATGGAATCATTCCTTCATAATTCCAAAAATGCGGATGCTGATACAAGATTATTTGTAAAAAAGTAAGAAATAATAACGTGATCTCGCTCCCATTTTTATTCCTTTACAAAATCATATTATATAACCTCATGTATGCTTAGTTAAGTTCTCGGTCACAAAATACGTCTCGAACGCGTTCGTTTGCGTTAAAGTATCAAATACTATGAGAACAGTATGCTTAGTCTAAGTTTTCGGTCACAAAATACGTTTCGAACGCGTTTGCGTTAAAATGTCAAATACTATGGGAACAGTATGCTTAGTGTAAGTTTTCGGTCACAGAACACGTCTCGACCGCGTTTGCGTTAAAATGTCAAATAATATGGGAACAGTTTGTTGCCGTTTCGATCCACAAGTGGCGCTGCCAATTATTCCATAGTAATTGAGACGTTTACATGAACGCGTTCGAGACGTTTGTTCGTGTGAAAACTTACACTAGAGGCTCAGTTTGTTGCCGTTTCAATCCGCAAGTAGCGCTGCCAATTTTTCCATAGTAATTGAGACGTTTACGTGAACGCGTTCGAGACGTTTGTTCGTGTGAAAACTTACACTAGAGGCTCAGTTTGTTGCCGTTTCAATCCGCAAGTAGCGCTGCCAATTTTTCCATAGTAATTGAGACGTTTACGTGAACGCGTTCGAGACGTTTGTTCGTGTGAAAACTTACACTAGAGGCTCTGTTGGTTGCCGTTTTGATGCGCAAGTGGCGCTGCCAATTATTCCATAATAGGTAAACGTGTCCAAGACGTTCTTATATATATGCGAAAACCTACACTGGAGGCTCTGCAGAAGCTCACCATCACCATGGTCTAAGACGATGAGAAGTATTTTATTATACCATGACCATCATTAAATGGTATCTACTATTACTTACTATATCACTATCATTAAACGATAATTTTAAAATATAAATATTGATTGCTTTACGTTGTATTTTTTTTACGTTTCTTCTTTATCTGCTTAGCTCAAAATTTTAGGCGAATTAGGCTACTTGAAAAAAAAAAACATATAAGGCGATTTAGGCTACTCGGTAGTCAAAATTTGGCGAATTGAGTTAGCTGACATCTGGCAACCCTGCAACCAACAGTAGAAGTTAAATTATGGCAGACGTACGATTGATTTGTTCAAAGAATAAAAGAAGAGCTAAGAAAAATAGGTGTCAAATCTAAAACAAACAGGGCTGCACGAGCACGACACTAAGGATAAAAATAATTTGGTAATTTTGACTTTTGAAAAAGCTGAGCACAAATACGGTGGGGTAGCCCGCATTAGTTTCACTTAAACAAATTAATATGCGAAAAGTTAGATCTGCTGCGGAAACATGAGCCATTTTTTAGATTGGATCATAGTTGCACATGACGCAGAATTTCTTCTAGTCTCGACTTTAATGAAACATAATAATATATGAAATAGCTTAAAAACATTAAAGGGAGACATCTAGTGGATTCATAACAATATTATTTTATTCACCATTTACACGATGATATTTTTTGGTTTCTGTTTTCCCTTTGATTTGTTGATATTATCTGTGGTTATTAAAATGGTATTGTTTGAGTCATTTTTTTACACGTGACTGTTATAATAAAGCCTATAAAGCCTAATAAAATTAAACCATAAATACGTCATATTTTGGCAAAATCTGACTTACTTGAACTAGGCAGGCAACCATCTTGAAAAAAAACTTGTCTTTTTGACTTTGACGTATTGCAAACCATTTTCATTCCTTGCTCATTTATTACGTAAATCAGCGAGCACAAGAACTAATCGTAAGTGGCAAGAATTCACATAAAAATGCTTAAAGTAGCGAGTACGTTGAGACTGGTGTCGAGTCAGGGTGTACAGATCAGGTCCCTGGCGACGGCCGTAGGATACAAGCAGGCGTTAGTTAACATACCGCCGACGAGGCTCACAGTGCTCGATAACGGACTACGCGTCGCCTCTGAGGACTCCGGCGCCGCGACGGCGACCGTGGGCCTGTGGATCGATGCCGGCTCCAGGTACGAAAACTCCAAGAACAATGGAGTCGCCCACTTCTTGGAACACATGGCCTTCAAAGGCACCAGTAAACGGTCACAAACCGACCTAGAACTGCTCGTAGAGAACATGGGAGCGCATTTGAATGCGTACACGTCGCGGGAGCAGACCGTGTTTTACGCTAAATGCCTCGCCAACGACGTGCCCGCTGCGGTCGAAATCCTTGCCGACATCATCCAAAACTCGTCGCTCGCTGAACCCGAAATCGAACGCGAACGAGGCGTGATCCTCCGAGAGATGCAGGACGTGGAAAGCAACCTGCAGGAGGTCGTTTTCGACCACTTACACGCCACTGCCTTCCAAGGCACACCTCTTGGACAGACCATCTTGGGACCCACCAAGAATATCAAGAAGATTTCCAAAGCTGACCTCCAGCAGTACATCAAGACCCACTACCAGCCCGCGCGCATCGTCCTCTCTGGAGCAGGTGGTGTTGAGCATGAAAAGCTTGTAGACCTCGCGAATAAGCATCTTGGCAAACTGCAAAATACGGCTCTGGATATCCCTGAGATAGCTCCCTGCCGCTACACTGGCTCTGAAATCAGAGTCCGCGATGACTCCATGCCCCTAGCCCATATTGCTATTGCTGTGGAGGGCGCTGGCTGGACTGACGCTGACAACATTCCTCTCATGGTAGCCAATACTCTTATTGGAGCTTGGGACCGTTCTCAGGGCGGTGGCGCCAACAACGCTTCCGTGCTGGCGCGTGCGGCGTCCCTGGAAGGCCTTTGCCACAGCTTCCAGTCCTTCAACACCTGCTACAAGGACACAGGTCTCTGGGGAATTTACTTTGTCGCCGAGCCCATGCAAATCGAAGACATGGTGTACAACATCCAGTCAGAGTGGATGAAACTCTGCATCTCCGCCACCGAGGGAGAGGTTGAGCGTGCCAAGAACCTTCTCAAGACCAACATGCTGCTCCAGCTTGATGGTACTACACCAGTGTGCGAAGATATTGGCCGCCAGATGCTCTGCTACAACCGCAGGATCCCCATTCACGAGCTGGATGCTAGAATCGATGCTGTCTCTGCCCAGAACATCCGTGACGTATGCTACAAGTACATTTATGACAAGTGCCCTGCAGTAGCTGCCGTTGGGCCCACTGAAGGCCTTCCCGACTACACAAGGCTCCGCGCTGGCATGTACTGGCTCCGAGTGTAAATTATTATAATTATTGTCATAGATAACTTTTAGAATCTTTATTTAAATCAGTCAGCAAGATCGACAACACATTAAAATCTACTGGTCCCAAACGTCTGTTGTTTTATTGTATTAAAACACAATGTCTTTGTGGAATGTGTATTTATTATAGGAGAATAAGAAAATGAGATGTAAATAAACAATTCTGTTCCTAAATTATGTTTTTATTTTTCATTTTTTCATATATAAAATCTTAAGCAGTAAAACTTACATAAGATAAATACGATAGGAATCCACTATTTGCGTAGTAAGCTACAATATAAAAACAGGCAGTCTTGTCTTGTACCTCTGCCAAATTACTACAACTCATGCTATTTAAATGTTCATGGCAGGCATGCCTTCGCTTTTTTCGTTTTCCCGCACACTGGTCACACTGGGTTTGCGCACCGTGCTAGTCTTCCTTTTCTTCCCGTATGGCAACACTGGCTCATTGTGGCTGATGAGACTGGCTGAAGATATAAAAACGGACACTTGCTCGGGAGTAGGGCAGGCAACGAGTAACGAGTCTTCATAAGTGTACCCACTGTTTGCAAGCAGGTGCTCAATTTGAACAAAGAATCCCACGACATTATTCTGCAAAGAAAATAGAATACTTATCTGGTGTTGAGCGTTATCTATTTGTAATCCAATCATAAAACTTATTCCATGAATAAAGGCTAACAGGAGCAAACTGCTGCATGTGCTGTATTTGATACACAATGGAGCCTTCATTGAAACCCAGATTGACTTTAAAATATTTAATTAATGAAATACAGGATGGTGTAACTTGAATGGGTGGCCAGAAGGCCTACAAAAATAATCAAATCTTAGAGTCTACGCGAGAGCAATGTTGCGCCAGTTCACTGCACTGCAGAGTTTGTCACTAGGCTAGCTTTATTTTCGTATTAAAGGTATAAAATAATATATCTCGTTTAATAAGAAAATAAAAGTCCATCACGATCAATTATTGCATTAGACACATTAATACACGAAAAAAAGAAGTGCACTACAGACGCATATTTGAAGCTTCCATTAAATTTCCGTGAAATAATCGTAAAAAAAACACCAAAAATGCGACATTGCCAGATCAGTTTTGCGCTAAACGCTCTTAAGCGGTCAGTCTTATAGTTATAGGCTTGCATGTCGGGTAACCCAATTGATTGTTGAACTTACACGAATAGGCCTAAACAGTATGAACTCCGTCTCCTTGTTGGAGAGATAGAGTTGCATAGAGCGCTGTAGGGTCGCCAGGTGAGCCTTGATCCGTCTCTGGGCCTCCTTTACCACCACCGCCATCTCTTCCGGAGACGCCCACGGCTGAGTCTTGATCTGATCAGCTGGAGTGAAAGCTTGTACCTGGATGAAGTAAGAAGAATAAGCATTGACATACAATAAACAACTAGACTCACGCATCACGCTCAAAAACTGTCTGAAGCAAAAGTCCAATACAATTCAGTGCAATACAAATACTCTTTATTGAACACCACAAATCAGTACAAAACAATACAGAAACAAACACACAAACACGCACACACACAGATACAGATATTTGTGTAAGTTGTGGAACGTTTCCAAAAAGCTGAAAAAGTTCTCGGAAATTTCTGTCAAATTTCACTATGATATCCCAAAGAAATTTTCATATTGGAATTTCCCTTAAAAAATTTGATCATTGTCAGAAATTTTCTTATGTCAACTTTCTTAAAAATTTCGCAATATCACACACTTGATGGTGAGCATAGATGTGATATGGACCCTGTAATTTACTCTATGTATCTATTTTCTGTATTATCGCTTGTGTGGCGTTCAATAAAGTCACTGTATTGTTTTTTTTTTTATGTGAATAGGAAGGCAAACGAGCAAGTGGGTCACCTGATGGTAAGCGATCACCACTGCCCATAGACACCCGCATCCTGGTTGGATTGCAGATGCGTTGCCAACCTAGAGGACTTAGATGAGATGCCTCTTGTGCCCGTAATTTCCCCGGCTGTCTTACTCTCCACGCCGAAACACAGCAGTGCAAGCACTGCTGCTTAGCGGCAGGATTAGCGAGTAAGATGGTGGTAGCGACCCGGACGGACCTTGCACAAGGCCCTACCACCCGCACGCATTGTAATACAAAACACATTACTTACCTTCTCCACAAACGCAATAATAGGTCCGGCCAATATCTCAGTAGCGTGCTTAATAAACATCTCGCAGCAACTCTTCAGTTGTCTGTCCACCTCCTTCCTCGAATCCAACAAATGCTCTCTGACTTGCGGAGTGCCCTCCAACAAAAATTCCAACAGAGCATTATTAGTGTTCAACGAAAATATCTGCCTCGGTTTCTGTATTAGACCATACGCAGCATTTTTCATATTACTAAAATCTAAAGTGGTTTCTTTTATGACGAAATCCACTTGGAACGGCGCTATTTGCTCCCTCAGGATCAAAAGGTGTTTTATTTGGAACAATTCGCCATCTATGTTAGTTTGGTTGGCTGATATCTGTTTAGCTGCACTTTCGACGCTTTGCACGCATAGCGATATAGCTTCCTGTGCGAGACCCTGAAAGACCTTTTTCTCTAGACATCTGTAAAGCCTGGATAGCGCTGCTAATGTTCTTCTAACTCCTGTAAAAGGAAAGTGAAATATGTTATTAGTCGTTCTACCAGGGGGTGTACACTCCGCAGTTTAGGTACGATCAACACGAGCTCCTGCCGGGCAGGATAATGGCAGTAGGTCGCCGCTCGCCTGGCACGCTGGCGTTGCGCGTTATTTGTGTATCTAGTTACCTAGCAAAGAACAATGACTACTACAACCCTAATAAGTTCGCGTTAAGGTCGTGAACGGCCATGATTGAAACGGTTTAACCAAAAGAAGCGCTGTCGCGTAGTCATACGGTTTATTTTTGCTTGAATGTTTTGCGGGAAATGTGATGGAGTGGGACTGTAGGCTATTATCGCTGTAGGTAAATACATATATCAGGAGCGAGCTAGATTGTGCTTTATAGAAAGACAGAAAGAAAGAGTACGCGGCCAGAGTTTTTATTCATTTAATCGACTCCAGAGAGAGAGCCTTCTGTACGTTGGTACTATTACTTATTCTGTGCCTATAGTAGTAAAAAATTATTCAAGAAATAGGCTTCTTACAGAGATGGTTCTGAGATCTGAACCTTATAATGATATGGGCGTCACAATAAACTCTTTAGGCTACCGACTCCTCGATTGATATACCTGGGTACCACATCCCGTGCAAGTCAGCGGGGGAGGCTTGCGGCCTCTTTTGCGCCTCCACGTTTATGTTGGCGACCTCTTGCGATGTCCCCGAGATGTCAGACACCATGGAGTTGCGAGAGTCCGAGCGTTTGAGCGACTGCTCCTGTTGTATGGACAGGGCGATTTGCTGTAAATAAAACAACACATATTAATGACATCTCATAGTATAAAACAAAGTCGATTTCCGCTGTCTGTCCCTATGTATCTTAGCTCTTTAAAACTACGCAATGGATTTTGATGCGTTTTTTTTAATAGATAGTGATTCAAGAGGAAGCTTTATATGTATAACTGGCTGTTGCCTGCGACTTGGTCTGCAAATAATTAGTTTATCGCTATCCCGCGGGAGTTTTCCGGGATAAAAAGTAGCCTATGTGCTATTCCAGACTTTTCTCTATCTATGTGCCGAATTTCATCCAGATTCGTTGGGCCGTTCTGGCGTGATTGAGTAACAAAAAAACATCTGTAGCGACACTAGCGCCACCTAGTTGGCCTCTACATAACTACTACTTCTTCTTCTTCTTCTTCTTTTATTTGTGGCGTTACAAGTCGTTATAGCGACGACAACTTCGCCAATGTCAGGGTAAAATTTTATTATAAAATCTTGTGACAAAATCAACAAAATGTCGGCAACGTTGTACGGTAATATGGTCAAAGACCCCCCTCCCCCCCTGTCGGGCTCTTAGCCAACGGTCAATGATATCCCTCAGATACTGCCAGGAAATTATTAGCCGTTGCCCAGGGTGCACCGGACCAAGCACTGCTCTTCCCCCCGGACGGATCCAGAAACGAACAGCAGCTCCTGACCACACGTGGAGGTAACCCGACACGCATCCCTACATAACTACTACGACGCACGAATAGCCAGCGCCAGTTCTAATGACAGCTGTCATGTCGTTCTACATCCCGTTAACGCGTTAACGAAGTTTCTCAACACGGATGCATAAATACAACTTCCAACTCTCTTTCTTCGGACTTCGGTTCCCAGGCATAACATCTGCCTGGAGAGAGATCTCTCTATTTTCATAAGAATAAATAAGAACATAGTAGAACGGGTTTCCGTTCCAGCCGGACTCAAGGTCACGATATTAGAGTACCCGCTAAGCGGCTACTCAGTCAGGTTAGCACGACCGGCGTCGCCGCCAGCGCGTTTGGCTTTTTGCGCGTTCCGTACCTTCATCTTGGAAACGCACCTAATCATTTATAGATCTCATATTTTGTAATACTAGAACAAAATAATGAATTCAAAGTAAATAAAAACTTATATTTTAGCAATATTATCTTTAGACGTAAGTCATTATTTAACAGGTAAGCAACTCTAGCAACATGCCTGGACGACAGAGGGGTGTAACGACGTGAAGGGGGAAGTAGGTATATAAATGGCGGCGTTTTGGACGCGGTCAAAAGAGATTCCGTTCTACTCTGTTATTATTTATTCTTGTCTTGGGTATGGTCTTGCTCTTGCCAAAATCAGCTGTTCACATTTGTGGCGGCCATTTTGTGAGTTAGCAGAGAGATAAAGGAGGGTCTACGGTCCGCTAACTTTCGGACTACTTAACAGAGCCTTGATGGACTGATTAGCGCTACAGACGTTTATGAATCATATTTTTTGCATCGGTCCTTTAGCGAGCCTATAACGAGCCTCTAACTTTTTATGAATAAGGGTGCGACCACGCCGCCGCTTAAAAAACGGTGACGGTACGGAATCGCAACAAAATGTATGAAGAAACGGTGAGAAAACGTGAGACCTACGACACGTCAATGCGTATACGCGGCGGTTTGATCGCACCCTAAGGCTGTATGTATGTATGTATTACCTCCATCATGAGCAGCTTGTCGGGGTAGGCGAGGTCGGGCGGCGCGGGCCGGTACAGCAGCACGTCAGCGCGCAGGTGCACGTGCGCGCGGAACACGAGCCGCTCCTGCGCGTCCTGCAGCAGCGCGCGCGCGCACGCGCCCAGAGCCGACAGCGTTTGCGCTGACAACAAA
The DNA here is from genome assembly GCA_963854515.1 of Pandemis heparana. NCBI lineage: Eukaryota > Metazoa > Arthropoda > Insecta > Lepidoptera > Tortricidae > Pandemis > Pandemis heparana. Next base: position 4,259,875 of record OY978007.1, read on the forward strand.
CATACATCACACCAACAGAACCAAGCGGAAAACCGCTACATTTGCTTAAGCCTTTTCATACGGTAACCCTATTAAACTTGTTGAAACTTTTTAACGAATACATATCATCATCCTGGCTATAAGCGATTCATTCAAAATTGCATTGTTTTTCTGTCTGATTTACTTTGTCACTCTGAAAATAAAACCCACTGAGTACTAAGCGCCTTTTTTAATTCTGCTGATTTCTATAAACGAAATAATAAAACTGTTACCCTATGATATGGTAAGCTTATCGTTGTGCTAAGCCTATCATTACGGAAACCGTTTTGAATAAGGTTAACCGATGGTTACCAGTTTTCTATTATGGTTTCCGAGTCGAATAATACGGTAACCCTATACGGTAACCGGGTTTTTAGTTTTGGTAATCGCTTATGGAATAACTATGTTATTACGGTCAGACTTTCTTTTGGGTAACCAGGTGATATGCTTACCAAATTGATAGGGTTTGTGAAAAGAATTCTGTAAAATACCCTATGCAATACCCCTTTAACGGTAACCGGTTCCGGTCCTTGGCTACAAGTAACAATTTACAAGCGGAAGTCTCTATCTAACACATAGCTTCAAAAGGGGACTTCTGCTTGTAAATTGTAACTAGTAGCTTTATGAAATAGGGCCCAGAACTAAAGAAACGTGCGCGTCTCGGGACGCCCAACAGAAGTGATAACTTACTAATCTGTAGTACATTACTATTACTGCAGAGGCCGTGAAGTAAGGGGTTGCAGGACGAGATTGGGGTACACGGCCGAGTCGTAGACGAGGCCGAATAAAGCGAGTCCTGCAATCCCTGTTTCCGGCCGAGGCCGCATTTTTAATATTTGAAACATGCCATTTGAACAAACTATTGCTCGCGCCATGTTCCCCGCGCCCCGCCCCGCGCCGACCGCACCACATTACTTCTTGGCCGAGGCCGTAAATGTGAAACTTCTTGGCTTCATTTCGCGACATTAACACATACATTTCCGAGCATGCTTGAGAAAAGTTACTAATACATTAATAGTAAATGTCTATCGCACACTAAACACTGAGTAGAGGGGGAAGCGTCTGTCCGAAATACGATTAGTGTAACTAATAGCCAAAAATGTAACCACTAGAAGTTACTTTGTGCTTGATCGACCACTGAGAGACCTATACGTTAGAGTGAGATAGTAATTCAAGCAACTCACGGTCGTTGTTGACCTGTTCCTCGATCACCTCGACGCGCAGTATGACACACAGCTCGGCGAGCGTCTCCAGGTGGTTTATGTGGATGATGTGTGGACGCAGCGTCTCATACAGACCCGTGCATAGAGATTGCAAGTAATCCCTGCGTACACATAAACAACAATTAATTTGATGAAGTGACGTTCTGTTCATCTGACGGTTTTGGGTGAAAATCAGTGCTGCAGGTGTCTAACACCACTTTTGCGAAGACACACAACGCTGATGGTCTATTTTTCATGTGTGTGTGTTTTTTTTTGTTTTTTTTTCTTTAAAATTGTGCATATGCTATTGTTTATCAAAGCATATACTCTTATATTTGTGCGTCTTGCAAAAACAAATAAATGTCTTCTTTCTTTCTTCCTAAAAGCTTGAGTTGAGTCCTTACTGTATAACAATCTTGACGCCAGTAGAACGCGCAATCTTTTCTACTCGCACCAGCCAGCAGTCACCCGCTTTAAAGTAATTTCGAAGCTTCAATACTTACTGTACGTACTTTTATGAGCCATCTGTGAGCAGGTGGTTCTTAGTAAAGTGCAGTGGTCGTGCAGGTCTTTAATAAGCCGTCCACGTTAAAGTAAGCTTGAGTTGAGTAGGTAACTTACTGCTAAACAGGTGCGAGTAGAGCGCGCACTCGTCACTGCTCGCATGGGCGAGCAGCGAGCAGGCCGCCCTGAGCAACGTGCAGTGATCGCGCCTGTGCCTGGCGGCGGCGGTTCTACTGTGAGTGACCTGCTCAAAGGTAACAACTTGAGTAACTTACTGTATAGCTTTAGAACTGTGGCTAAACAGGTGAGAGTAGAGCGCGCACTCGTCACTGCTCGCATGGGCCAGCAGCGAGCAGGCCGCCCTGAGCAGCGTGCAGTGATCGCGCTTGTGCCTGGCGGCGGCGGCCTGTAGAGCCGCGGCTGTGGGCGCACCGGCCACGCGAGCGCGACGGGACGCATACTCCTGCTGAATGTCGGATAAGAGGGATGCATATCTGAAAGCGAAGTATGTGGGTTACAAGGCGTATCAGAATGGGGGCGTCTTTGCTTTGCTTATTTTTGATGACATGGTGGGTTGTCGATATCGCGATTACATCAGCAGTTATCATTTACTTTTTTACACAAATGGCAACCCACAAATTTATAAAAAACAAAATACCTACTTAAAAGAAAAATGCGTATGTACTAATGATTACGCAAGCATGGGAGGGGGGGAGAGGTTTGCTTACTTTTGCTGACAAGGGGAAGGGGGAAGTAAATAATTGTAAAAAAATCTGCTTACGTAATACAAGTATGGCCCCAATGGCCCCAATCATACTGGATTAATTTAGCAGATACTTGAGTTAGCTTATTTTAATACTATTACCAACACAAAACTAAAATTAATATCCCAAGCAGCTTGACTTTTCCCGACACATCTAACAATAATCGCTATATTTATTTCAACTAATTTACACGAAACCTTGACAAATTATAAATCATTGTCTACTGGTGAAAACAGTTTAGTAGTTTTTGAGTTTAATGCAGACAGAAATACAGACGAATGCGGCGGAGGTTTTTTAAAATATGTAGTGATAAATTAAATAAACTTGCTGGATAAATCTTACTGTACTCTTGAAACATGGTCTCATCTAACTAATATTATAAATGCGAAAGTATGGATGGATGGATGGATGTTTGTTTGTTACTCAATCACGCCAGAACGGCCCAACGGATCTGGATGAAATTCGGCACATAGATAGAAAAAAGTCTGGAATAGCACATAGGCTACTTTTTATCCCGGAAAATTGCGTAGTAGACGAAGTCGCTGGCAACAGCTAGTTAGAAATAAAAAAATAAAATATCTCAGATTTTGCAAACTCACTCAGTGCTCTTCTCAGCCCGTGCCTCAATCTCTCCAATTACCATCTTCAACTTGGGCACAGTTGCCTGAAACTTGCCAAAGTACACCGCATAAGCAGTATCCATGTTCTCCTGGTCCGTAGCATCATCGTCCTTCGGTGACAGCACTTGCTGCGTCGCGTGGTCCAATACGTGGTTCACGTACGAACGAATGAGGGATATCGCTCGACTCTGCAGATGTCTGTACTTTACTAGGTATGTGTGGGCTTCTTTGAAAGTGTTCTGGAATTTAAAAATTAATTTTTAAGTAGTTTGCGTTAGCTGGAACTAATCATTTAAATTAAATACATGTCTGGAAAAGAGTTAAATACAAGAACGGACATAGGACATAAAATAGATAGGTACAGAAGTCAATCGCATGTATGTACTTCACTTTTTATAAACCTACGCTCGGCGGTCGCTCTAGGGTTGTCAACTATGGCTTATCAAAAACTATCGTGGTAGTGGCACTCCTCAATGAAACAGGAAGTATGTAAATAAAAATTAATAATATGCATGTATGTATATAATGTATAACTCGTTATTGTACATAAAACACATTAATTTTAAAGGTGCTTAGTAACTAAAATATTGTAATTTTTATTATCATAATTTTTGTTATATTAAAAATGTGTCACAGAAAAAAATATCTTGCGACGATTTCGACATTGGTGACAGTTATAATAACTTGTTTTTTGTTGCTCCATTATTGCACAAAAAAGTTGACAGACGCGTCTCAAGCGGATGGCACTCGCGCTCGCACTAGTCCGAACCGGTCCCTGAGCCTCTAGTGTAAGTTTTCACACGAACAAACGTCTCGAACACGTTCACGTAAACGTCTCAATTACTATGGAAAAATTGGCAGCGCCACTTGCGGATCGAAACGGAAACAAACTGTTCCCATAGTATTTGACATTTTAACGCAAACGCGTTCGTGACGTGTTCTGTGATCGAAAACTTACACTAAGCATACTGATATCGTGTGAGTGAGCAGTGTCTATAGTCTATTTATTTTAGCTAGATATTAAATTGACAATTGCAAATGTCAAATTGAGAAATAATGATACCAGCTTTTATTGTTTAGTGGTTTACTCGAAACCATCGACAATGTTTGTGGTCTGAATACAAGAGGTTTGGTCATATTATATTTGAAGAAAAAAATAGGATTGTATCATAATCAAGCAAATTTAAAGGTTTATTAGTTTATTAAACTAGTTTATACATACAAAAATCTATACTAAATTTAATTTATCGTTAACTTTCGATAGTGGTGGCACATCACTATTTTTGAATTGCAAAAAACAGGCAACACAGGTAATGTAATTTTAGTATCTAGCTAAAATAAATAGACTATATGTGTGCGTGAATTGATTTCTTTACCTTGTCTATTTTGTCAATAAATGTATTTCTTCTTCTTCTTCTTTCTTCTTAAATTAATAACACGGAGTGTCCTCAAAGTCAGACAATTAAGAAATCAGTCAGTGTGCACATCTGGCACGGGTGACCGATCTGTGGTGACTGTCCTCACTGACTGACATTTATGATCAAAATAATGCATGCCATAGCTGCTCGCTCTCACATACACATTTCAAATTAATTTATAAATTACTAGCTGTCGCCCGCGACTTACAGCCTTATTCATAAAAAGTTAGAGGCTCGCTATAAGCTTGCTATAGGACTGATGCAAAAAAACATGATTTATAAACGTCTGTTAAGTCTTCCGAAAGTTAGCGGACCGTAGACCCTACTTTATCTCTCTGCTAACTAACAAAATGGCCGCCACAATTGTGAACAGCTGATTTTGACAAGAGCAAAACTATGCGCAAGGCAGTTTTTTTGTTTTAAGTTTTTATCCCCTCCGGGAAAGGTAAAGGAAAATAGGTCCACACTGCCTAGTCTGTCATGTTAATTCGCTGGTTTCCCGCTAATTCGCTGCCACTGCTGTCAATTTCTTTTTTTTAATCCACTAAAGTTCATTTTTGGTCTATGATTTGTCAAGGTGACAACATAACGCGTCTAATCCATCCATCAACAGCTCAATAGCTAACAGACTGCTAGCAAGCGTTTATGAATCATACTTTTTAACAACTGTCAAATAAGCTTAATCAGTCTGTTAACTAATAGACTGATCAAACCTCAATTAAGGCTGTTAGTCCACGCAGAATTTGTATGAGACGACTGCGGGAGCCGAGAGAGGTGCGGGCGGCAGGCGCACTACCCGCCCGCACCGCTCTCGGCCCCCTTTGTCCTACCCCGCGCCTCGTAGCCGCGCCCGCGAGGACTCATTTAAGCGGTCGGTTTATACTTACATTAGTCCTCATATACTCCAGACACTCGTCAATCTTGGCCAGAAGGTTAAAGAACGTCTCACTGTTGACCGACATAGTGGTGCTATTCAGTCGCTGTGACAGATGTTCTACTTGCGTGAAGTAGTGGAGTTTGTGTCTTATGTCATCACCTGGAATTTAATAAATTGTGCAAAATGAGGGTAGTTGTTCGCTGTCGCCGCACGCGTCGGTGGCGAGGAGCTAGGCGGACAGAGCGCGCGAGCGCAGTGCCCGTCGCGCTTTGGCCCCCGTCGCACCATGACTAAGAATCGCGAATCGAATCGAAACTGTCGGACCTTTTCCGATGTAATAAAACGTGAGTTATCCGTTTTTTACCTACATTACTAAATTGTGCATTTCTATAATGTCTGTATTGTGCCGTTAGATTGATTATGGAATAAGTTTTCATTAAAAACTGTACTTTTTGTTGACTGTATGCGATGTCATCATCTTATATAAGTACACCAGATATCAAGGCTCTCTGACATCTAGACTGGGGCAAATCCGACTTGCTATGTTTGACCAAAACAAAGTACCTACAAAGAGGTCAGGTCAAGTTAAATAAAATATTTTACTGAACACAAAATATTTACCTTGCTACTCTGCTACTTACGTGCAAGATAACCAAGCCTGTGCGAAATATATACTTTTACACAGTAGTTTTATACGTTCGCACAGGCTTGGTTATCTTGCACGTAAGTAGCGGAGTAGCAAGGTAAATATTTTGTGTTCATTGAAATGGACCTCCGCAAAGTAACGCCTGATTCAATAAAGTAAAAAATATTTTACTTTTTTTTTAACTTTCTTCTTTGTTTCTGTATTGTTTTGTACTGATTTGTGGTGTTCAATAAAGAGTACCTATTTGTATTGTATTTTATATTTTAAAAATAAATTAATCCCTTGTTAGTGAAACTTTTAATAAATGTTGCAGTCCGGAATGAGATGTAATATTTAATTGTGTGTTAGTAATATACATCCGAATTGTAAGGTTAAATAATAAATAAAGTTACCACAGATAAAAGTAAAAATAGTGAGATTCATGTACAACTCCTCCACTCAACTCTTTGACGCTGTTGGCAGACAAACAAAGACACACTAATTTTACTAATACCAGATACAGTCCATGTGCTCCTAGAGTAACATTTTTGAGTTTTGGGTATGATTGAATGCATAAGAGTCAGTGAGACAGCAAGACAGACCCAAAAGTCACTTTAAATCCTATCGCACTGAACCTACGTAATTTATTACAATTTCATGGACAAGGTTCATTCATTTAAAAACTCGGAGAACAAAACAACAAACATGTATCGGCTCTAAGAGCTGTTAGTGTATTGTTTTAAATAATAATAAGGTTGCAAAAATTCAAGTTTGAAAATTTTACCTATACTGGAAAGTTGGTTCTGGTCGGCTAAGAGCTGCTCACTCATTGTGTGCAGCGCATTAGTCTTATCTGACACCAGGGTATACTCTTCTGACAGCTTATCTAGATCTGACATTGTAGCACTTATCTGAAAATTCAGAAAACAAGTTCACAAAACTGATTTTGTATGCATCACATTTTAATGACTATTTATGCCTTTAATGATCAAAAAACAACCTTGCTACCTTGCTACTATAGCCTGCAAATTATACATATATATGCATTTTCAAGCAACCCTCCCTCCTCTACTGCCAAATAAAACATACATAAACCTCAGAAACTCAACTATTCACTACACCACACAGAATACTGACGCGTTTCGATCTCTCTACGGGATCATCCTTAAGGTAAGAGTACAAGCACAACTGTTAACCATGTAAAAGAATGACATAAGGTGTATTCGGGTAATTCCAGAAATCAGATAGTTCCGAAACTCATTAAAATCAGCCATATTTTGTTGTAATAAGTCCCATATCGGATGACTTATTAATGAGTTTCAGAACTATCCGATATTCGGAATTATTTACTCCTGATTAAATAAAATATGTAGTATGTACCTTCATGCAATCGTGATAATTGAATGCATTAAAGGACTTTTCCCAAACTTATGACAACATAGAATTGCATTTTACACTTTATTTCATACCTGATCTGTCAAGGCAACACACTCATTTCTTCTATCCTCCAACTGCTTATAGTAAGCCTTGTACGGCGCGTCTGCTGCCTCCATATTACTCTCACAGAGACTTTCATACCACTCCAAAAAATCGTAGGTCGTGTCAACTTGCGGTAGTGAACTTTTATCGCTTTCCTCGGTTCCACTTACTCGGAATTCATCCTAGAATTTAACCAAAGAAAGAAACTTTAAATTTCATATCAAAGCATAGCAATTTGGTGAATTAATAACAAATTACACACATTTTCTGATTCCGTCGGTTCGCCTGTAAGAAGTGCTTCTAGATCCAGTATTGCTTCTCTTTGTGAAGATGTCAGCGGCGCCAAAGGATTCGTAGGAGACTCCCATAGTAATAATTTACTTTGTATTTCTTTAAGACTCATATTATCCATGATTTATGCAAATATTATGGGAAACAAACAGAACAGCACAGTGTACCAAACCAATAAATATTGAGTCCATTCCATTGAGTGACGTATACGTATTAGTAGTCAACCTTACGTCAATTTGACATTTCAGTTTTCGGTCCAAACCATTGATTGTAAAATGCAAGAAATGGTTGCGGTCGTAACGGTATCGAGTCCAAATCGGAATTCAAACGACAAATAAAATAAGTCACAACAATAATCAATGGAAAAAACTAAAGTTTGTTTTCGTATATACGAATAAAACAAAATAAACACATTATAAGTTGTACTTTTTTTGAGATTGTGTGATTAAATAACTGACTCGGATAACTCCGTACAGCCAATTAAAAATTGTCTGAACTTATTTCTTCAGATTTTTCTACCTTTTAAGCCTCGGAGGAATAAGCCTTCTAATCTAAACTTTTCTTAGACTTTTACAAATACTTTGAAATCAGTCGAGCCGTCGTCTAATATTTATAAGACTAGCAAACGCCAATTATTTTTTTCAATGGATAACTTTACTTATTAACCTCAAGAGAATTTTTTTAAGAATTTTTTATATATTTCAAGTGAAAAATAGATTGTAGATAATAAATGAACCGTATTCTTTTTTAGTGACATCTAGTGGCGAGTAGCAGAACTACTCAAGATACAAAATATTTTATGAAAAAGGTAAAACGTTGGAAAAAGATTTTATGAAATAGTTAATATAGAAAATAATAAATAAAAAAATATATATAATTATGGATGAAACTAAGACAGAATGAGGTACAGGTGAAGTTAGTCTCAAATTAGTGAGTCTCGAGTACTTTACTCTTATTTGCACAATTAGATAATTTTGCATTTTTTATGTTTAAATAAAGATGCATCTAAGTTTTATTACCTATTTTTAGCTATGCGTGACCAACTTGACCTACATTGCATTACTATTTTTGCAGTCCAATTAAATTTTTAATTTTATGCCATCTACCGGCACTTTATCGCAACTTTGAGCAACGCAATAACAGTATAAGCTAAACCGATTATCCAGGTTTTACTAGAGGGCGTTGCGTTAGATCAAATATGAAAATTTAACACTTACCAAAATATTGATAAAATACTTACCGTTATTATACTAAAAGCACAGATGATTCCCAGTGTTACTGCCTATGACCCACGTGGCTTGAAATAGGTAAGTCGTAATTATTATTAATTAACAATACTGCAAACGAACTTGTTATTTTTGCGTAGACGGTGGCGCTTCTAACATATAAACGGTTTTTTGTCCTTGGCAAAGCTCTTCATCCGTACCGTACCGTATTCGTCAAAATACAGAAGACAACCCAGCTGGCTGCTATTACTGGGAATTTGACTACAGGAAGTGTTGTTTAAAAAACCCATTTACTTGTCTAGTCTATAATGTCGGTTGTGGCGTATTTTGGTAAAAATAAAATTAGACACTAGCTGTTGCCACCGGCTTTGCCCCGGTTCCCGGTTTGTTTCTTTTTTTCCAAAACATCATTTCATAAAATTCTCCTGACATTAACGAACTCAACAAAAAATAATTAGCGGACGTGACCAAGGGAAATAAGGATTCCTTTATTAAATATATTATTCAGATTTACTGTCCCATCTCAAGTGGAAAGTTACTGTGGTTAGTTAGGTCTTAGAAATAATCATCTCAATCTGTGTTTGTCAATGGTATTTGTCTTACGTTTATCTTGCACAATAAAGAGTTTACTTACTTACTTACTTAATCATGTAGGTAAACAAAATATGGAAACGACTAGGCCCCAGGCCTCCTCGCACAATGAGGGAGCTCGGACTTTAGCTTATGGCTTCCACAAATAACTAAAATTCAACTAAAATGCTTCTAATAATGAACAGTACTCAAGTACTTACTGCCATGGCGACAAACCGTGATTTCCACTTCTAATCTAATCAGTAAACCGGATCAAAGGAAATGATTACATTCATTATGTTCACGATGTTTTCGCGTTTAGTGGTTCCGGCTACAGGCTGATGTTTATCGTGAGTTGGAGGAATCTTCCACTTTGATAAACATTTTCAGGGTTCGTCTTATAAATCTTATATTTGAAGTGATTAGGCATAGATTAGACGGTGAACATTATAGTTTGATCCACGCATATTGCGATCCATATCACGGAATATTGATGCGTTACGCAGCAAAACCGGTTGTTTTAAAATCCACAATCCTATATTCACATAGGCCTCGTCCAGAAATCATGTGATCATATTTGACCTACTTTTGGCCCCCCAAATGGTGATATTTGGTGATTTATAACGCTACCCCCTCCCCCCCCCATTCAAGATCATTCGTATAGTTTGCTGACCCCCCCACCATAAACGATCACATGATTTCTGAACGAGCCACTGTCGAGCCCATACCGGTATCAGTATCACCACAGAATAAGTAATAGTACTAATAGTAGTACGATGATATTGACCGCCTAATCTATGTCATAGGAAGATCGCTCTCGAATTTGTAATTTTCTGCTTGAGATTCATCTAGAAGCTACAGTAAGTATGTATAGCTAGTGGACATGTCGTACAATATAATTAATTATAATTTAGAATACTAAAAAAAAATGCCAGGTCACTACGGTGATTGCTGCACTTTGATCGGCTGGCTGGCCGAGGTCAAGCAAGGCACTAGTCTTGAAGAGTTTTGAAAGAAAAAAACATACAATAACTAATTAGGCTTGGTTTTAGTTTCAGGTGATCCATGAAAACCTATCCCAAAAAAAAAGTGTAAGTATAATATAGAATAGATGGGACGATTTTTGAAATCACAAAACTCTAAATACCTATACATATAATGATATTTAGACAGTGGATAAAACTATTCAGACTCCTTTAAGATTTTTTATGTCATTTCTCATTCAACAAAAAGTCACCATGCGAAGTTTTATTTTTAAAACAGGGCGGTGGCGCCACCGTCTATGCAAAAGTTATGTCACGTAGATTAGATGCTAGATGGAGCTAACTAATCTATTTATTATATTACGCTTTTATTAGCATTAGGTAACAATCATGGAGTCTTTTACTGAAAAATCTTCATGCATAAAGTATCAGCTAGTAATAATTAAATAACAATGGGATTTATTCATATAAATATGTAACAATTACTTACCCCATTTGCTCGCTCGTATTTCTCGTAAAATATTAAAAACTTATTTCAATCAAATAATTGTATCACGTGCACTGTCAGTATTCCTCTTTCGTTATTTATCCCCTGTCCATTTTGCAAAGTTTTTTTGTCGTGTAGCATCATTTATCGGCAAACTTAAACTTATGCAAATTCAATAAAATATTGCCAGCATACGCAACAGAACAAACATGGACATTCCGCATTCCTTGTACTGCTTTGTATTTCCAAAAGAAAGAAATCATTTCTGTATTAGCATTTCATTTTCGGATTTAGCCAAAATTTTTATAAGTACTATACAATACATACAATAGCATTGTGTTAAAATCGCACATTATTGCTTTTGTTAAATTTATAAATTTAAAAAGAATACGAATTACGGAACTAGCCGGTCTTTCAACTTTTTTATTCTTTGCTCGGAAACATGCTAAAACGGCCAGTGTCCATCTTCTCGCTACCGTGTAAAAAGCGGCTCTCATAGCGCTTTTGTTCGAGTCAGGTAAGGGGTTCGTATACAAAAGAGACACAATCAAGTAGTTTTGCGTTTATTTATTGGGTATGAGGAACCTTCGTGGTCAACATAAGCTACAATGGACATTCTGTTTACAGTATATTTACAATTTCAGTATCATATAATATAATTCATATCTAGTACTAGAGTAATGCTTTTACGAGTAAATTACTGTATATTCACAATAATTATGAGGACCAATCATCTATACACATACATAGTAACGTTGTACAAAAATCTATGCTATCATTCCTGTGCTGGGACGTACTTTCCTCGCTTTGGCTTTTTTAACACGAACCCTGTCTCGCGTCTCATTCCGAACCTAACATTCAGTCACCAGCCACTTTGTTCGCTTGTTCCGACGTTGAAGCGTTTACATACAGCGTCTACTTTAACTTAACACATTTAGATATAGGATGCGACTCGTCGGTCGCTCGGTACGGAAGGCAGACTGAGGAATCGGCTAACATCACATTCTTTTCACATTTCACATTATATACACCATTCCGACTCTCATTTCTATTACAACTTGTACTATATACAAACAATTTAAAACATTAAAAAAATACAATTTTTAATCGCTATAATCTCTATTACTGATATAGGGTTGGAATTAAATAGTTTTGCGTGCAAAATTGACTAAAAGCCAGCGATCGCACCTCGCGGCAGTCGGTCCGACGTGCCTGCGCATGCTCGTACCGTATCGCGCGCAACTACCTCGCGACACACAACTATCGACAGATCATTGCTCTCGTCAGACGACACTCCTACAATTTACAGTAACTCAGTAGGTAAAACTCGATAAATAACTTAAATTACAAAAAAATGTAAAAAATAAATTAACACACAGTCCTTGTTCAATGCGTAAGATATTCAACTGTTTCATTAAATCTATTATAAACACACGTCTTACAGATTATCTTAAATGGAATATATTATGTGGATAGCGATATCTAAACTTTAAACTGCATAAAAATATAGGTAGACGTTTTACATCGAAACCCTATCGTCGCCGAGACGCGCAGCAAAAGCATGGCAGTTAGCACGTGATTCTGCACTCTAACGATTAGTAACAGAAAATATATTTCCTATATAGTAAGCTTAAGGAGGCTCATGAAGCGTTGCGCCGGCGTCGTCTCGAACATATACCGACGGCGATCGGCGCGGTCGGCGCGCGGGTCGCGCTCCTGCGGGCGCGGCCGGCGGACTCCTCGTTAACCTACGTAGTAACATAGCACAGCCATGGAGGCTCCCGGGCGGGCCGGGCGGGCGCCGGGCGGGGCCGCGGCGGGCGGGGGGCAGGGCGGGCCACGCCGGGGGCCTACGACACGGGCGGCTGCGGGCCCTGCGGCGCTGGCGGCGGCTTCGCGCCCGCCGCCGGCAGCTGCGCCAGCGTATCCTGGCTGGCGTGCGCGCGCAGGTACGTGTTCTCCACCTCGAGCTGGTTGATCCTCTCCATCAGTTCCGCGATGCGCTCCTTCAGCACTTCCACCTCCTCGCGCACCGCGAACATCAAGTGGCTCTTAACCAGATCCTGGAACAAACGGAACAGAATATTAACATCATGTTGGCATAATTCAACTTGCACAATCGGAAATGGAAACTGATCTAATAAAATACTCCTTATTCCTAACTGAGCCCACTGGAGTACTCAACTGGAAATCGAGAATCATTAGAGGAAACATTTAGTAGAGCTAGCTAGCTAGTAAGTAGAGCTAGTTTAGCATGAAGCTTTATTTATATGTAGAGTTTGTAGAGCAATGTTCAAGATTAAGTAAACATTTACTTGTTTGTTTTATTAAAAGATTTTATATCTCGACACGACAAGATATGAGTCGCACACCCTGATTAAACGGTTACCTAGCATGATTTTAAATGGAAAGAACAAAAATCCGATCACAGATAATAATGAAAATTTTAATACACCTATTATTAAAATTAAATATTTTTGTCGTAAACCGTCGTCGGTAAATTATTTTATGAAAGAAAAAAAAAAGACGCCCGCCGCGCGCTCAGATTGGGGTGTCGATTACAAAAATTGATTTTAACGCATGACCGACCGCAATCGCGAAACGAACGCAAATCGCTCAGCGAAAAATGTGGAAGAAAAAAGTTAACACCGCATTCAAATTCTTTGCAAAGAACTGCGTAGAGAAAGAAACGTACTTGTGTGTCGGGCACGACCACGTAGCAGGCATCTTGCCGGCCCTTCTGCCTGATCTCGTAGAGACAGCCATCTCTGGGTTGTGAAACGACGTCGATCATGTTGAACGGTGAAATATTTCAGGGTCACTGAGTGCAAGTAAATGCAGTAGCCGATAGCTAAACGCGAACGAGCTGACTCTGGTTGAGAGAGGAAGTTGCGCGCGCGCGTCCTAGCAGGCGACTGATGGTCTGAGCTCGCGCGCGCCCTATTTAAAATGGCGGCGCACACGTCACCGCCACGCGGGCCGCCCGTGCGACGGCTCGACAACACCGCCTCCGATATCAACATGGCTCTTATTGTTTTTATACGTATATTTTGTATGTTTTACAAGAAATAAACAACGGATAACAAAAACAACTGCTACATAGAATCGAGAACGAATTTTGAACAGGCTTCTGGTAAACTAACACGTTAAGTAGAAACAGTGCTATCAACAAGCGAAGACGGTATAAACAAAGGTACGAGTATAAATAATGCCGGAGCGTGTCCTGCTGTCCTGAATGTAGCACGTAAAATTTTCCACACACGTAGTTATTTCAAAAGCGGATTTCTGGCACTATACTGCCAAGCGATACGTAAGTATAAATCATTAGCGCTTCTAAGTCATAACCATATCCGCACGCACCAGTGAGATTTACACTTACAGTATGTATCCAAATATAATATTTGCCACTTACTGTACACAAGTGATGGAGCTAGGCATAATTAAAATCAATTTGTATTATTTCGCACCCAATAAAGAATGCGACACGAGAGCAACGGTCGCCCAAAATAACGTGAGTAGCCCTGCAAGTGGATTACACAACAACGTAGGGTCTGTATATTAATAGAGCAATGAAGCTTTGGGAATATTTACAAACAGAAGCAATGAATGACGCGATCCGGGGAGATCACACTGAAGAACCACGGTATTCCGTGCTCCACTAATAACAATTAAGAAAATAGACAGGAAGAATGCGGATAGTTCTGCTGCGATTGATGAATGGAGCAAATTAATATCAAATAGAATATAATGTTAACTACGACAAAGGATCACGCATATAAATAATTCAATAGAATAATTTATACCTCGATCGAGTGCAAAAAAAGATTATTGCTTGGAACAAATAATGTTTTCCCGCATAAGACGAAAGACAGACTCGTTTGATTTCGCATTATCCGCCTCTTCAGGTAAATCGGTCATTACGCCCACTGGGAAAAAGTGGAAAAACATTTTTCAGCCAACAGATCTAGACTCTCTGACGTGTCTCTGAGTCAAGGCCCAAGCTTTGATGAGGACCAACCGAACCGACTAAAAGTGGCCCGGTGTTATAATTAGAACAGACTAAAAATAGCTCGGGTTTGATGAGATGCATTTAGCGAGCCGGTTCGCGTGGGTGCCGCTGACTTCAATTAGAGGAATCGAGTGCTAAATTGCACCGGTCCGCACCGGATCTCGTTAAGATTGTGTTGACGATCGCGTCACAGCAACATATTGACGGGGCGCCAATGGACTCATTGATAGAATTTGCAATATCGATTCGTTTTATTGGTGGCAACTGAAAGAAACCGCTTCGAAAAGTAGCGAAAACAGGAAAAAGGTAATACGACGCAGATCCCTAAGCCAACAACGTAACAGTGATAAATAAGAATGAGATATCACACGTGAAAACAATTTTATGCCAGTAGGTGAAATCAGATAACGATACAGCACACGAAAAACATGTTTCGGGGATACGATAAGATGTATCAAGAAATATACATCAGTACCTATCTGTTGTGATGATTTCAATAGAAATCGCACCGTTATCAACAGTGCAGTGAACTCGTTGTTTGCTATTATAAAGTACGGTGTAGGCGATGATATAATTATGTAGCACAAGGGCGTACGATTATCATACCAGGTATTAAATTAACATGCCTTCTTTTTAACAACCAGACAGAAGCAGTTTTCGACGGTACAGGACTATTCTTCGTCACTTTAACCGCCCACTTCTTAGTATTTATACGTATTTTATAACACTCGGCAAAAGGAATGATCACATCGCAGTATCATTCCCTAAAATGTAACTTCAGATTTTTAATGAACCTTAATTATTTTTGTTAGGAGTCGACGGTATTCGGCAGCCTTATGTTATGATGGAAGACAAGGAAAGCATTCTATATTCCAAATATCAGCTCGGAAACGCGTAAATTATGCAAATAATAAATAAAGCGAGAAGTCATGAAGTAAAGACGTCGACATACATTAATGTAAGATGAACCACAATATGCTAAATCAAATAAACCTTGAAGATAAAATATGTTGATGAAGCCAATAAAGATTAGAAACTAGAGAAAAGAGAACAATGCAGGTTCAGAAAAAAATTAAAATCGTACGTAAACAAATTTAATCTTTCAGATACTCAGTTGAATTTATCGCTAATACGGAATTTACCACAAACATTTTGATTAACGTAACGATACAAACACGACATCCAAGGCTAAAAAAAAAACAGGTTAAGTAGAATACGTAAACAAGAGTTCAAAACAAAGTTGAAACGACCATAAGTTTTAATTATATTAAAATGACATCATCCTTATTAAAGCAGCCAGCCGGTGTTTGAACGGGTGCGAGTGGGAAGCAAAACAAAGCCATTATACGGAATACGAATTAGGATGCGCGATGAATTCGGTAGAGTCGATTGATGTTTTGTTATTGTACCTATACTATAGGCTCAGTTTATGATACTGATAGCATTTCAAACAGCTGTGTAAGTTTTTCTATAAATATTAATTAAAACAGATTGTGTTGATTAGACTCATTATTTTTATAAAAACAACATATAATTAACTCAACAAATAAATAATGCAACAACTATAGAATACACGCAAGGAATTGAATAAGAAGTGAGTTTTTTACTTTATTTAAGAATGGTAACTTGGTAACAAGCTACGCCGTTATAAAAAGAAACAACGACAACGGTGCCCGCCTGCCCGGCACCACACCGCAGGTTGCACAAATATTTAAGTGCGTCTTTTTTGTAAGCCTTAGATAACCTTTAAAGGTTTGGAATAGACGAATGTGGCACACCACATGTTTAACTTTCGTAAGTTTACTCTGTTTTGTATAAAAACCAAGACGCAAAATTAAAAACAATCGATGTAAATATAGAAACATGTTGGTAGTAAATTGATGATTCAGGTTTGATATCAAGCAAACCCGTTGTTCAAATACACCTTCTTGTTCAAATAATGAACGCATTGCTGAAATATGCGAGTATTTACAATAATTTAATAAATCGACATTTGCTCGCACACAACAATTGCGCATCGCATCGTGCTAGTTGTCCTGCGGGCATATGTGCAAACAGTAGTTTCAAAAACATGCGTTGAAAAATAAATCGTCACGCGAAAACCGCACACCTATGTAAACTCCGTTAAATCTTTTGTGCGGTTGAAAAATAAATTCTATAAATATTCATGATGTAATTTGCATTTGGTTACAACTACGAATTTAAATTGTCCTGCTTTGGGAATTTATGTATTATGTACTATACTTACGTTACGAGTATGTGCAATGTCAGAGCTTAGCTGTGTAAATAAAATATGAATAGATATCTTTTCGTAATAATCCACTATTAATACAAACTTCTTTTATGGATTGTACTTATTGTTGATTGGATTTACACGTTTTCATAACACGTCTACATTTACCAAACTTCAAGGCAATCCGTACTCGGAAAATAGGTGACATTCGACTTGCAAGATTTGATTTATCAAATATCATTGCAAGCAAATTATAAAGCTTGTAAAAATTCATTATGATGAACTAGTAGCGCCACTAGTAAACAATCTATTGTAGTAGTTGTTTTCAAAAACATTATCAGTCAACTTATTGTTAATAACAGCACCAGACAATCTTATCCGTTTCCTCGTGTTACTTCAGTGCTCCGATGCGTGAATTATTATTATCATGGTAACAATTTAAATAAAAAGGTAAACACGTATTGACGTTTCGCGTTATCTTATAGATAGCGAGCGACAGACAAACAAGTTACATTCGCAGAGGTCATATGAACTGTAATCTGAAATCGCAGGCTGACCCCTCGATTACTGCGATGATCTCATTTACAATTTCTTCAAAGCCAGATAACAAATCAAATGACTAGCTAGTTATGAAGATAGACATATTTGCGTAAAAGTTAGCAACAAAGTTGTAAGCGTGTTCTATTTATTGCATACAATGTAAAGCAAACCACTATAAAACTGGTTTCAAAATTAGGCATTAGAATTCAAGATATAATATATGCCATGACGTCAACGTCAACTTAGACTGTTATTATAATGAATTCAATAAGAGATGTTGCGAAAATATTATGGGTTCAAGACTACGAAAAGCTCGGTATTATCAACGAAATTATGGCGTGATACATTATCATGACAAAAAAAATATAACACTAGCAATGCTATAATGTAGGTAGAGCTTTAAGTGAGGGTAATAGTGGCGCTTCATTTCAGAAGGAAGTATTTGAAAAATCTATTGATGATTAAATCAGAAGGTCCCAGCCTGTAAATACTGTTTGATAATGTTTCAGTTGTTCCAGCAAAATTCGAGGTCCGGCTTTCGATTATTTCCTCATTCAAAATAATACAAAATTTATTTCTCCAAAGTCACAATCCAGGTTGTAATGGAAACCGCCGCGTGCTTTTGTGTCCATGGAGAAAACAAAACCGAATCCCCCTTGAGTGGATACTGAATTGGCTGATAAGTATACTGAAGATCGAGGTCGAGATGTTTGCGTGGCCGTTGTTTACTGAAATCGGACAGCGAATCTGGTTATTATCTGGCCCCTGTTAGCATTGGCGTTTTGATGGATACGATAAAAATAATCTGTATTTGCGTGGTCACTGGGTACTATTCCATTTTTTTTATCTTGTTTTAAACGATACTGTTTATCGGCAAAAGATTTGTGAATGAAGCATGGAATATTTTTTAAAGAATTAATGGTAGGTATTATCTTGTTCTTTAATCCGAAACAAGCTTAAGTTATTTAAGTACATATTAACAGTCACCTCGGCCGCACCTACGATCTACGTCACATCACGATATCGACATAAAATGCACAGTTTCTAGTTTCTAAATAATCTTAGAACCTAAAACAAACTGCAGGATTAGATCGTGACGGCTTTAAGTCTCAATTCCAGAATAGGTCTCAATAGCACAAACGTGACAGCTTCATTACAGGGTTAGAGATTTGTTTTCCCAGAACTCCGCTGCATTTCCTGGCTCGGAATGGCTTCGTGCTGTGATTTTGATCTGGCGCGTGTTCTTAGTTGCAACTAATTCGTCGCCCGATCTCGATATCGAATAGGCGACCGATTTACGAGAGTCTCTATATGTATAGAGTCTAATCTCATGGTGGTCATGTTTAATTTGGTTGGATTATCTGGAGAGCACGTGTCTCCAGACCAGTGGCACATCGAGGGCAGCTTTCCTTCCGTGTCTATTCTTGGTCGGGTGAGCCCTGTCGGGTCACGCCTGACTCATGCAAATCAAGTACACAATGAAGAAATTAGCATGCTGTGGCGCGTCAAACAAATGAAATGTACCACACGTTACTTTTTATAAACAAAAGCCGACTTCCGACGCAGTTTCAGACGCCGTTACACACTTTTACGCGTTTACCAATGCTAACGTTGGTAATCGAAGAAACATAGTAAAAGTTCAAAGCGCCAAATTCAAAGAACGCTTGGAGAGAATCAAAGAAGATTTTGTTTGTACAGATGCGTGGAAGTGGGTCAGTGGTGTGAACTATGATTCCTGCGACGACGAATCGCCAGTAAACATAATTCGAGTGATGTAACACGAAAACTCTTTCGAAACGAATGAGTATCTCCGTATCTCAGACAACGTAAATCGGCGTAAATTTAGTGCTTCAAGGCCATCCAGTTTTATTGCTGGCGAATTATAATTTAGGGGTTTGACGTTTTCTTTTTTAAAGTTATAGATAAAAAAAAACAAATATAAATTGGGGATTGAAAGAATGCATACTTACTTTAAAAGACAGCATGCAAAACAAGTTAAACAGCAAACAATAATAGAAATACGCAAGTTAGTTAACACACCGTAGGGCCTTTCTTGATTCATTACGACAGGGATAAGTATATACTTTTTACCGTCAGTCAAACTAAGAATGGAATTGAGCAACATGTTTGTGAGAAAAGTATTGCGTTGATAAGTGTGCTGTTTGCGTATACTTTTTATCGTATCATCTACATGTTCATATCTTATGAAACGATCGCAAGTTTATTATTACGCTCATCGGCTGATTGTAAATTAAATTGTGATAAATTAAAAGCAATTAAATAGATTAAGCATAACACGATGCGAAAAATATAGACGAATAACAACTACGGAAACGCAATCGGTCAAAGAGTTCTTAGATAAGAGTAAGCAAGGTAAACTGTTTTGTGGGAACTAAATAGGGAGTGGTATAAAAATACTGGGCTGTATGTCTTAGGGCGGGATTGGGGTCAATCGCTTGAGGCCATCTGCGGCTAATTATAGAGGATGCGAGACTCCGATAGCGTACGTACATAGATGAATCTCAATTGCAAACGCGAATGTGGGATAGCGAGGAGAAACTTAGTGTTAATAATGGAGTACTTGCGGATGTTGATAACGAACTTAGGATTGAGTGAGATACTTCGGAAAAGGAGCCGCAGCGCAGTTCAAAAGCATTGAAGCTGAAAAGGTTAAACAAGTACATGGAGAATATATCCGTAAAACAAGAAGGTCTAGCTGCTTTTTTGAAATAAGAATCAAGAAAAAGAAACACCAGCAACAATGAAATCAAAAATCAAGATCTAATCAAAATCTGGTTTCACATTGGTCACTGATAATCACAGCTAGTTGTAAGCCTCGTGCAAAAAGTTCTCATGGGAAGTCGAGCGAAGACTTCACACTCCAGATCAGGATGTGAAAACAAAAAGCTACGTAACTAATAATAATGCGGTACCGTTACGCTGGGCATTTCCCGGATTAACCAGAGGAAGTCATTAGAGAGTCAACCAGCGCCGCCCATTAAATAAAGGCGTTATGTAGCTTCATGACTATTGCAAACACCGTTGATACTCTCTGGAGATTGTGCTGTACGCAAGTCATGAATACACGAGGCGTAAATATAAACCAATGGTTTATTTCTATTATTATAAGCAATTCCGTAGACATTATAATATACAAAGAAAATGCGCTAAAACTTCCGCGCTCGTCGAGATCTTTGAAAGATCTTGACGCATGGAGCTGTATATAAAGTACTCTGTCTATGGATGCAATTGGACGCGGTACCATTAGAGCCGGTTGGCGGTTCCCAGAATCCCTTGTATCGAGCGCAAGCGGAACCCTCACGGCCGACTGACATGGCACCGCTAGCTACTCCAACAGCCACATATTGTCATCGGTAAGTATTCAGCACATGATTTCTACTAGATGTCTATCTCGCTCGTCATAGGGTTTCAATAGAAAGAAGCACATTACCAGTAAATAATATGTCGCCTTATACGGTCATTCTACTTGAACGTAAAGTTATTTTCTTAATGGTCAAGAGAGAATCTTCGTCGATTTGAGAGATTCGCGTTGGGTAAAGTAGCACAACAGGCCGGATAGCAACATCGCTAATGGATTCCATTCGTCATTGTAGCTGGCTGCTTCTTATAGACATTTATTGCATGTGATTTCCTTTATTTATGGTCAATTGTGATAATGGCAGGCGGCAGCAGAAAAAGGGTTTTGCTAATGACGCACGTAGGCAAGATTATTCGCATAATCTGAATTACTGAATTGACAATGGTATCGTTGATCACAAGTCACGCATGTCGCGTGCATTTGGCATTTTTATTACGATATCTTTTCCTAGACTTAGTTGAACTGTACTTTCAAAGAATAGATGTATAAAATAGTCAGTACATACCATGGCTTGCTCGATCTTGTTGTCGATGGCCACCGCGCTGGTGCCCGATGCGCTGTAACAAAGAGAAAACATTTTATTAGACTGATATATTTATTGACTTTTTTGTGTTGCTTTCAATAGCAAGTCATTCGTTGCGGATCGCCAATTTACCAGGCGTGTTTACTTGCGCAAGTTCAAACTTTAATCACACAAGAATGCGTGCATAAATAGTTTTATCGGCGGCTTAAGTACTAGAAAACGTAAACAAATCAAAACATCACAATTACCGTGTCAATTTTAACGCATTGGTTAACTGCAATTGCAGAGGTCATGCAAGGATGAATATTGCTGTCTTTACTACAAACATGTATAGACATTATAGGTAATATAAGGCTTGTCGAATTTGTAGGATAGCTTCCGAGTACCGTGCGGATGATTACCTACGTTCATGCGTCGTAGCGGGTAAACATTGCCAAAGCAACGACCCGGTGAACCAGCTTGTTTGTAACACTATCTACAAACAATGAAGTGTCCGGCTTTAAATAGGGCGGACCCTATTAATACTGCATTAAGTTGACTCAGTGTATATTAAAAACACTAAAACGCAATATGAAAAAAAAAGTCAAACGTGTCAATGTTCTTTTCGTTTCTAACTTGGTCACTAACCAGATGTGAGTTGTAGATGCTTGACCCACAAACCCCTATTTATCTAGACAGTAATTGAAAAATCGTTGACGCTGTTCAATACTTACAAATTAGGAATGTATTATAGGAATTAATCTGTTTATAAGCTATCCGTAGGCAATTACCTTGCAATTTTTTAAGTACCGTTATTTGTCTGTTCATCGGAAATGGAAGAATGTTGAGCTAACAGAAGAAACAATAAATCTGCAATATAAAGTGTTACGAGCTAAACACGCGGGCGGCAGCCACGTGCAAGTGTGATGACGCCACAGCTTACTTGGCGGCGGCTGTGAAGCAGATTACTGTCAATAATCGCTGACTTACCCATTATGATCCAATCTCGTTGGTGTAATCGTCCGGTAGCCAGTATGTGGCACATTGTACGGCAAACGTACTCGACTTTCTCCCGTCGGATTCCGTGTCGCGTCAATGAGGTGAACAACACAACACAACTAAACTTGAACCCATTGGAGCGTTGCAAACGAGCGCGCAGCACCAGATCGATTGCGACCGGTCCACTGATGAACTCTCCGATATTAAATAACGCTCACGGAACGCACGACCCCGGCGCGGCTGACAATGGCTTCCACTAACATTGTCACTTCTAACTCTATGCTTATTATGCAACACATACATGTAAGTGGCACGTAATAAAATATCAGATAGTGACTGTAAAAATCAATTTCGCAACTAACTGGAAGATTAACTTCGAAAGTATACAGGGTGACAGACAATAAAAAAAATTAAAATCGGCTTTCTCTAAGCGGAACTGGGCGAAAACAAGTTTTTGTATTCTTTGAGCGATTACGCAAGTTCGTTGACAAAATTGTTCGCGGTGGCGTGGTACATGAAAAAGTTGAAACATAAGGAGGCGAAACGAGTGAAGTGGAGAAAGTATTCGGAGGCGACGACGCTCCGCGAAGACCACAACATCTTGATAATTAACCGCTGAAACAGATGGATCACATCGGGTTTCGTCAGCTCTTTATGAACTGTTGTAAAATTTTGACTGACGTGACTTTCACGAGCACGCCACCAAAAATGTTGCCAAATATAACTCGAGACGTCGGGCTTCACACGTGTCAGTCAACTGAACCGGCTTGGCAACAAAGAACACTTGCTAAGCTCATGTATAAAAACAGTCATCCCCGAAAATAACCTTTAGAGACAATATTGAAACGTTAAATGCTTGAGGTGAAACAAGACAATGTTCACGAGTATAGCAACGCGGTAAACGCTGTTAGGTAAATACGTAATGCAAACAAAGGAGAAGAGATATCAGCAGCTCTATCTCCGCGCACGTGTGTTTGTGTAGATCAACTTCATTAAACGCTTGAACAAAGATTCCGGCGCTGGTCTTGTAAAGATGTTTATGACGCTTTCATCGCAAAGAACGAAAACAGCACGTTAAATGCCTCGTTTTATTGGTCCCGCTGTCATAATAGCGGCTAAAACAGCATCTGCCGAAAGTATTCGCGTTTTTCGCGTACGTGGCTTTAGTGTTTACAAAACCAGTTATTGAGGAAACCTTTTGTTGAGAAATATAATAATCGCCTTCTCAGTTTGGCAGGCCAAGTGAGAATTGGGTAACAACTAAATGCATCGACGCGGTGAAAGATGCGAAGGCGTTGGACAGAGCTGGACAGAAAATAACAATGAATTATTCATTTATCGACTTGTTTACCAATCAATGGCTTGAATAAAACCTGAATCACTTCACCGCCTGTTTACTGTATAATAGGCTTTGCGGACTTTTGAAAATCAGAAGAACAATAATGGTTTTAATATGATGTATTCATAATTTTTCTTTAAATAAGTTGACAAACACATGATAAAAAAAGGAATAAAATTTAGATTAATTGCTAATAATTAATTAGCTGACTAAATATTACAAAGACAATCCTTTCGACATAAAAGTTGTTTCCGTGACTCACTGTTTTAAAGACAATAGACTAGAATGGCAGTACACGTGACTGGCGGACTGAATTACAATAAATTAACACTTTTTCACCTAAATTACCTTCAAGTTATCGATTTACCTCACATCACACTACTATTTTCAACTCATCACAAATGTAGAGCCTGCAAGGTTGAATTTTAAATCGCATGTTAAGTTGAACTTTGACTCGTTCAGTGTGTTTTGCTTTTATTGTTTATGCTTGTAGATGTTGTACTTAGTAAAAATTAATTTGGAAATAAACAGTACATAAATTTATTCATTTATGTATGAAAAAGGTGACAACGTTACCCACTTAAGGTATATTTTAAGGCATGGAACCTGCTACTCGCAACAAATGTCGTTATGTCACATTGCCAAGCTAATTCAGAAGCACATGCTTTTGAAATTTGCAGCAAAAAGGTTTCAAAGTGGCTCATGATCATCATCATGATTCCAATGTAAATCTTAATTGTCGCCGCTTGATCTTTATAATATAACTGTTCTCAGTATGGGTTTTACGGTAGGTTTTACGTCTGACTCAGTTGCATCAAATTGCGAGCGTAACAATATTGCCGGCGGCGTTTTATTAAGTGATAATAGTTGTTAAGCGTTTGTAGCAAACGATTCAATTGCTGGTCGTGACCATTGAGCGTCCTCTGTCACACACGGCCGGCGTGCGATCAAACAGCGTGGTAACAGATTATCGCAGGTTTATCGTGCGCCTGTGCCAGCGTTATTGTTGTTATCGGGTGGTGAGCGGCGAGCGCAAGGTCGTCGAGGGGAAATCGACGGTGTAGTGTCGACACATCTAGCTGGCGCCACCGCCAGTGCCACCGCTGAGATCATTACATCTTACTTGCGCACATATTTCGTAATACTGTTATTTCCTTTCAATTGCTCCGGAAGATTGGAATCTAATTATAGGAATGCGCTAGTCATTGTTGTGGTAACAAGTTCTGTGCATCAAAGTAACGATGTTGATTGCTAAAATGTAAACAGCTTATATCGGAGTGCCAATCGACTTCAAATTGCAATCCTGCGAATGAAGCCGAAAATGGCGGCTTGACGAGGCGGTCGTTAAACAGCAGTGCGGCGGTGGTACGTAGACAATCAAACGAATTGGTCACAAAAGACATTAATGGGACACCACGGGTACGAAGCACACTCAGTGCTTGTCACGCGAAACGGTCACGCGATGTTGCCCTACGATACCAAAAACATGGTGATTCAATTACGAGAGCTGTTAAAATAAAAGTTAAAGGTTACCAAACTGTAAAAGTAAGAGTAGAAATTGTAGTCAAAGAAAATAAGATTGCATCAGTAACGCATTCATTAACAATATTACGTTTGTCTAGCTAGATCTGAACAATGACCGCGGTTGGAATTAAATTAGTCATCCACGAATCGCATCCTGTTAGTTTTCGGTTGAACCGTGTGCCTAAGAAGTTAATTTACATTGGGTAGGTACAGTAGCTTGTATCGGAATACAATTTGTGTTGTTTAGTGTAGCCGATCGATACAGCACTCGAGACGATAGAGCCACCTAGGTTCAATAGGAGGCGCTGACGTCAGCCAATCGCAGCCGTTTGTCTAGCTGCAGCCGGCCACGCTGCCGCGGAACCTTCACCGACTTACCGGCCCTGTAATTAGCCATGCACTGTGAGAACCTTCACAAACGGAGGGCGGTGTACCGCTCTACGGTCCACACTTTCAATGTAACTTGTCGAAAAAACTGCAATGCGTCAAGTCACCGTGCCATTGCGGTCGGTAGAGTTGCTTAAGGTTAAGTACTTACACAGGGTAAAAGTAGTCGATGTACTTGACGACCACTTCTCGCAGTAGATCTTGCTTGTTCATGATGGAGGAGTAGCTGGCACTTATAAGTTTAGCTTGCATGGCGTCGGTTTTGCCAATGAGCGGCACGTGGCGGGACTTGCGAGTCCCCGTGGAAGGGCTTGAGGGTGCCGTTTTGCTAGTGACAGTTGAGCGTCGTACGAATAAATGCAACGTTTGAAAGGGTTTTGCGGTTGGAGCGCGAGCGAACGGATCGACGCGTTGCGGCGTACTGGGGCCGGGCGGTGCGGGCGAGAGGGGGGCGCGGGGCGCGGGCGGCCGGAGCAAGAGGCGCGCGCACAGCTCTACCTACTACGGGCTACGATGGCGCCTCCGAACACCTAGGCAACGCTTCGAGACACACCCGCCGCACTTTAGAGCGAGTATAAATCTGCTACAGCCACGCACCTCTCCACTCCAGCAACACCGGAGCACTTAATTTGAATGATACGATCGTTAAGTTCAAGGCTGACCAGATTTGGAAGCCGTTTTTTGCGAATCGTACCACCAGTTCTATTTTTAAAAGAAATAAGAACAGTTAAAATCAGTAATCCAAACTAATTACACTTTGCCAAAATAAGATGACCTTAATTGCCGTCAACTAAAGTAATTGAAAAAATATGTCTAAAATAAACTAATCCTTTGCCGAAATTACACAGTGATCTTTGATCTTTGTATCGGGGTCTGTCCTTGTAGGTATTCTGAATATAACAATTATAATTAAAGGGTTAAGTTAAACGCAGACAAACGAACCGGCTAGAAATGACCAGTGTCATCAAACAATGGTACAGCTGACTTCCGCACATTGTCTATGTCTAACTCTGACAGGGCTCATTTCGCGCAAGTCTGGCAGACCAAGTATCCTTAGCCACCACGTCTCAGCTGCAACTAACCAATTGCAGCTGACACTAATGCAAACGAGCATCAAGCAGATAAGACAATGTCTGCAGACACAATAGCAAATTGACATCATAATTTCGCAGCTACGAGTACTAATTTGCATAGACCTGGGGCAGAGTCGATCTCGTGCCAGTTACTTGGCGCCGTTTCAACGCATAACGCCACTATCTAAACTGAATCAAGATTCGAGTATTTTGTAAGCCGTGTTGACATATGCTTGTTTGTGCGTTTCGAAATTAATATTATATCATTATCATTGCGCTAAAGACATAAAGATGTTTATCTTTAACGAGGTGGTTATTTCTTGTCAGTTTTACATTGTATACGGATCTGGCTTGGCGGTTGTGATATTCTCGTCATAAACGCTCATGTGGTTGCTGGTTGGTTGTGTGGTCATAATGGAGATATTATGATACTGAATATCATTAATGTAACAAACGTAGATTAAACAGAGCATTGTTTATGCTCGTTGTATGAGATATGTTAATTTGACCTTGGCTGTTTGCAAGCCGAGAGCTATTAAATGTTGGGCAAAAAATGTAGTAGTGTAAACATTTTGATAACTTTACTCGTTTACCTCGTTCACTTATATTATAACGAACATAACGAGAGTGGAAATACTCTTATTAATCCTGATTTTATCACAACGTTGAAACTTAAAAGTAACATTATTAACTATTGATTGATTGTATCTGAAAATAACTTGTTATGTGTGTCAACGACAACACGTCTAGACCATTATACATATATCTATCGATCACAATACTAACTCACTATTGTTCTAACGCTTCTATATGACACATTGCATCGTGTTTAAAAGCATAATCTGTTATATTATTAGCCATTCAAACCGGAGTCCAAAGACTATAAAGTGGACATCATGAGGTCATTACATTATTGTTTTACTATCATACTTAAATCGAAAAAAAAAAAACCACGTAAGTATCATGGTTTTATATTTTATACCACTGAAACATCTTCAATCTTTTTACTACGGTTTCGTATTTGTATATTATATTTTAGCAATAATGTATTTTTAAGTTTCATTGCAACTCTAGAGATAAAGAGGCCATTTGGCCAGACACTAATAAGTACTCAGCATGAGTTGTCGTGTTGGAAGACATCGTACAAATGATTATTATGACTGCGGAAATACAGAAGCGAGTCCAACGGATCAAGCCAATTCTTGGCAGAGCCATACTGCAAGTACTGAAATTGAGCTAGCCAAAGAGGCAACTATAGTGGTACCAACCTGTTCTAAAGGTCGCAATGTTTTGGCTATGTCTTGCGGTGGTCACTTTTAATGGGTTTTACGCTTATAAAATTGCTTTTAGACTAGTGCAGCAATGTTTGCTGAGATAAAGTTGTAGCGATTCTGCTAAAGCAAAGCTATTGTATATAAATATAACTTGATAACATCTCTATGGGAATAAGAGTGATAGAAGAGACGAAGAAAGATTCATCAATTAATGGAAATGAAAGAAATGATCTCAAGTGACAAGTTCCTGCATGTAGACCATTGCCTTATTAGTGTACAAGTATCATAAATTGAGATATCCGCCAGTGCTGCATTAAAGTACGGCTAATGCAGTTAAGGTAACTAGGTATTTCAAGCGGATATTCAGAGCTACATATCTCGCCCTTAAAACGATACAATCTAATTCTGGAACCCTTTATATTTAGCAACATTTATATAATTTGTCGAAGGAAGGATTTCCTAGGCTTGAGTGACGCAAAGGACTTAAAATATTTCTTACAGACTTAAAATACTTCATAGCAGTCGCATTTCTTTTTTCAATAATGAGTTATGATTATGAAACCGCTTAATTATCACATCTAAACGGCACATTAGCAAATCTGGAAAGTTAAGCTGCAGTTAATTATATTTGAACGATGTTTTTGCAGTTTGTTAATAGTGTCTTGGGGCACGATTTCACTGATTACCTTCCAAGTTTAAAAATGCGAAACTGACACCTGTCATTCATATAAAACGTTTAAAATGACGAATTCAATATTATTAATAATTATACAACTTAAGTAATAGATTCACCGTAAAATTAAATAATGAGGCAGTTGCAATATACGTTATTACAAACGCATAGGTAATTTTAAACATAATGACACTCAAGGTTAGGCATCATTTCGATTCGATTACTTAATGTGTTTGTTACATCAGTAAAATGGACAATTTAAAATGCATTTTTAATACCGGGCTACGTGAAACGAACGTCGATATATTCAAGGTCTCATCGATCAGCTTGCAAGATAGACAGCAAACAGTGATTGTAATCTAACATATTTTTGAACATTTGCTAGAACGTGTACGGGACCTTAGTATTACGCAACTCAAGGTTATTGTAAATAATCGAATTCAGAAACGTTAGCTTATCAAAAATCAGGAAACGCAATTAACGATCTGCCCAAAACCACGATAATGCGAACAACCTGTGTAACATAGTCGTAGCAACAATCACGTAATACACATTATTGTCAAGTGGTGATAGTGACAGGTAAGATATGACATGTGGACATGTGTAAGATAGTAAGGACAAATATGATAAAAACAAAAATCTTTTGTCATTTCATAAAATAATCAAAGTATTGGTAGCAAATAGAAGTCATCACAACTAATTCAACTAATTTTAATGAATATGCTTAAAACTTACGAGCACCACGTGTTTCTCCGCCCGAAAGGCGATCGGGATTGTTCAGCGATGGTCGTTTTCGGTTGCAAGTCAGAGGGTAAGCTCAGTTTGAGGCCTGCAATAGATTTGCGTCGTTTGGCAGCGAGAGCGCGCGAAGCGAGGTCCGTATCGTGTGCTTGGTCAGGAGTGGTGGCGGCGCTGGAGCATGTCCGCAGGTGCGCCTGCGCAGTGGCCACCTGCAGCAGTTTGCTAGAGAGACTCCGCCGGCCGAGGGCCTCGCACGTCGGGCACTTGCCGTCCTCCATGGAAGTCCTCGTGCGTCCGTTCCGGCCACGCCGCGGACACTGAGCGCGTCGGGCCTCCGGCGGACGTGCTGAATTAACTGATGTCATACAACGAACGACACGCGTGCGACTACTCTTACCGTACTAAGAAGTGGTACCGCGTTCAGTTCGGACTCGGAATCGATCGATACACGGCCGAAATAGGCTTAACGCGATAATAGGAGTGCGATAAGGGTGTAGGTGAAGTACACGCAAATAAGTGTATTGACCTAGAGGTAGCACGACTAGCACTACGGCTTCGCGACGGCCTCGGCGGGCGGCCGTGCGCTGGCGGCTCGGCGCAAGCGACTGCGGTCTTCGCTCCAAGCACCCGGCCGTACAGCGTAATCCGAACGTTACAAGATATCGATATTTGCGGTGAATAATACCTATAGCACCCCGCCCTGCGTGTGTCACATCGTATGACGAGGTCATGCGACGCTAGGTGCCATTCTTACATTCCGCTGGAACACATCCAGATGGTCATTATAAATAAGATCACTGGTTAGTATTTTTCCTATATTCTGTGACTGGGGCCAATAACTCATCGCAATAAATATCTGCCCAAGATGTTAGCGTTAGCCTATTATATCTTTTTTTCAACGCTTTTAACTGCGGAAAACATTGAGAGCAGCGCGTTGTGTTGGTCTCGCAAATAAACTGCTCCGGTCCAGCTTGCGCAAGCGAAGTCCGTGTTTCAGCATTTGTTTTGCGGATTTTAGCTCACCTAATTCAGTACAAGGCCATATGCCTTTGGAATTACTGTTATTTCTGGACACCCAAGATTAAGCACCTTCTTAGTCATAGTTGACGAATTGCAAGACTCATAAATTTGTCACCTTAAATTTCCATTAGAATAAACAGTTAAATGCATTTTCGTATGTCACTAAAGCAGGTAGCCAAGATTTTATACGTTTCAACCTGCAAATGAGGTGAGCCTTAAAATCATATTCTGCTGAGCTTTCGTCCAAACTTAAAAATGTTTTAGTGCAAATCAAATAGTTCTCAAAGCAAGTTTCGTAGATCAATAGATTTTCGACAGGATTTCTGGGCAGCTTAAAAACCGAACGGACCAATCCGTGGTTATCAGAAACTTAATAAATCTAAATCAAAAGTCCCGACCATTCCATATCGGCTAACGATTGATCTGAGCATATGAGGTAGCTGCCAAATGTCCCGATAGACACATTGACATACATCACACCCTCACAGTAAATAACACGAAATATTGGCGTCTTGGACTTGACAGTTTGATTCGACAAATTAACGCGCGCATACATGTAAACAACAACCTATTATTACTACATACCAAAGTGATTGATGAGCGTGGAATGTTAAGGAACGCTGAAGGAAATGGAGGCATCGCATGTTTGCTTACCAATGAATTACACATTTGGCAACACTGCCTTTAATGGGAACATGTTTTTAATATTAAGAGCCAAGATACAAATAAGAAACAAGAGTCACAATTACGATGAAATTATTAGTTAAATAAACAATAAATTGTGACGGTTTGTATGTCCAAATATTAAAGGTGTTGAAACATTTTTGTTTTGCGGTATTAAAATGATTGCGGCAAGTTGAAGTAGTTCACTAAGAGTAACTATTATTTATTGCCTGCTTACTTCTGTGAAGCAAGTGTGGCAACTTATGAAACCAACTGACTCCCGTTCCTCATTTTTATTTTTATAATTTTGTCATTAAATAAGCGAAGGTGAGTTCGACCTTGGAATGTGTAGAATATTACAAACTTTGTGAAAGTTAAAAGGTAACTAACAATCCGCGGTATTACTCGCTCCGTTGCTAACGACGTTTTCATTCAAATAATGTAATATACATGCCGGCAACACTGTTTACGTGTTTAAAGCGTTCGTTTTGATTGTTCGCCGAGCATGTCTACATGAATAAACATAAGTTTAAAATCTCCATAGTTTTTTATTAATTAACATAATTATTTCACCTTCAAAATAAATCAGTTCATATCTATAGATCGACTGACTGATTTATCAGCGCCCAACCCAAACCCTTGGCCCTAGGAGGCTCAAATTTTGCAATGGGGTGTTGACTTCATGATGTGACATCAAAGAAGGATGCATTTCTCTAAATTCTTCGATAAGATTTATAATTAAAGGCAATAGGTCGACTGACAGACTGACTTCAGTTAATTTTTTATATGACGACGTAAGCAACCACTAAGAAGGGATTTTAAGGAATTCAACTCCTAGGGGAAAAAATCTAATAGGAATCCTAATAACAATCCTAGGGGAAATAGGGAGAATGTAGGGGTCCTCCTACATTTGAGGTTGGTGAAGTTCGGTGTAGACAAAGTCGCGGGCAACCAAAGTAGGCCATAAAATAAATTAATACTTTAACTGTAAATTTTTCTACAATCTGCAACCATCTAACTTCTAACTAATATTATAAATGTGAAAGTATGGATGGATGGATGGATGGATGGATGGATGTTTGTTTGTTACTCAATCACGCCAGAACGGCCCAACGGATCTGGATGAAATTCGGCGCATAGGTAGAGAAAAGTCTGGAATAGCACATAGGCTACTTTTTATCCCGGGAAATTGCATAGTTCCCGCGGGATAGCGATAAACGAATTCTTTGCAGACGAAGTCGCTGGCAACAGCTAGTATTTGCATAAATTACTCTACTAGTTGCACTTGTTGAAATCAACTCAAACTAAAGAACGCGCTTTAGATTCTTTATAGTCATTTCAGAAATAATTACAACAAACCGGATAACTCACGTATAAAAGCCGAAGGATTGCTCCGACAATTGTAAATACACAACAACAACAACAACAACAATTGTAATTGTAATTATGTGTGAGTCTCGCGGTAGTTTCATGTTGAAAGTCATTTCAGAACTTCGTTCTAGAACTGATACCAACATCAACCATGTCTAAAAACAAACAGAATGGTTAGCCAATTACACCTAATTCGGGTGCGTGTGGTCATTGCGTATAATAAATTTAATGTGGTCACACACATTCTTTTAGTTGCTTGTAAGTTTATTCCAGGCAGAATCAATACATACACGTAATGTACGTGTAATGCGTGTCCGAATATTATTAACGCAGCGTTAAATTTAATTAATTACTGCTGTTATAAATGATTTTAATTAATTCGGCCTGTCACATGGAAAAACGAGGCGGGTCTGGCAAGTGTCATGCGCGAATTTACATCACAAAAATGTTCTATGAAATAGTTTTGCAGTTACACACTAAATTATTCAAATTACGAGCGTATCCAGGGATTCCTGGGGCTGGCAGTCCAATTACACGGAACTCACCTGTCCAGCACAATACTCATATGCCGATGAAGGTTGGCTTTGAGATCCCGTCGGGTATACTGTTGCTGAGAGTACGGCGGCTGCGGAGGCAGCGGGGGCGGCGGCGCCGGGGGCGGCGGAGCCCCGGCCGGCGCTCGCTTGCCGATGAGCACCTTTAGGTCAGCCATCAGTTTTTGCACCATACGGACACGACTAAACAACACCGCGACACGCACACTTGTGTATCCAAACCTTCAATCAATCACCATAGGCGTGCCAAGAGCCATTGGCTCAGTTGTTGCATCGACATATAGGTACGTCACCGTCGCACGTGCTGATAAATAAAGCATCGATATCGATAGAGGCGTCGTAACAAGCCGCGTGCGGAATCCGCACTGTCGGCTCGCGTCCGACTATGACCTCGCCGCTTTTTATAAGTGCCCGATGAGTGCGGCCAGTGCTGTATTCGAGTCACAGAATAAATTTCGCGTTTATATTTAGGTGGGGACGTTGGGCACGAATGAAAGACTAACGAATTCACTATACGCGACGTAGGATTACGAGCGATGTAGTCTACTACATAACACCAAAAACGAGATCTTCGAGAGAGTGTTTTATCGAAGTTAGATTCTCTCGATTGCCGAGCTTATTTTATTATAGGTACACCCATAAAGTTAGCACAGAACGCGGTTAAAGAGAACGGGGTCATGCTATGCAATTGTTCTGGTTTGTAGAGAAGAGTAAAATAGGACGCTGTACCCGACGTAAAATTGGAGCAAGGACGTGAACGGTTATTTCTCATTCGGATATAGGTACTGCTTTTATATGGTGCATGCAGTTTTAAAAATAAAATCGAGAATGTTCAAAATCCTTGAATGAGTGTTTGCACAAGCGAACGCGGTTCCGCTATCGTATTTAAAATAATCGACTTTGAACGTGAATTGTGAGACGGGTCGGTTCACGGAGAGGCAGAAATAGCACCACCTGACGCCACCCGAGCAGACAGTACAGGAAGTGTGCCCGGTCGAGTACACGACCACTACGATCAGAGATGCAGAGGAAACCAATGCGTAGCTTTTTGTTTCTCCTAGTATAAACCAACAAAACAAAGATTAGACAGAGCAAAGATTAGAGAGATATGCCAGGAATTCTATAAAAAAAAACAATAATTCACATCGGTAATTAATATTTGGTGCGTTAAATAACGAATTCGAAAGAAACAGGAGCCACGCGTAAATTCAAATTTAACTTGAATAAAAACGAATGAGCGAACAGCAACTTTCAACATCAAAAGTTGTCTGAAACCAATTCTGGTTTGTAGGCAATAAATTGCGTCCTTCTCACACTCGAAAGCGACCTTTTGCATGCTGGTTTTTATTGTGCGTGTGTGCGTGTTAGATACGCATACGTTTTATTACCGGTGAACGCGACAGCTGCGTACACTACTACGGTGCGAACTTCAACAGCGGTTAAAACAGAGGGTGTTTAATTGTTGCTATAGAACTACGTAGGAATTTGATGGAATTTCATGTTTATATTTAATATGAAGTCAATGTCTAAGTATCAGTTGTAAT
The DNA here is from genome assembly GCA_963854515.1 of Pandemis heparana. Lineage (NCBI taxonomy): Eukaryota > Metazoa > Arthropoda > Insecta > Lepidoptera > Tortricidae > Pandemis > Pandemis heparana. The sequence continues at coordinate 4,294,764 of OY978007.1, forward strand.
TGTAGGCGATTGAATCATGAGTATTGATCAGTCCTTGGCTAACAAACTTTCTCCAATCGAAATGAGAAGACAAATTAGATTAGATCAGATTATCAGAGTGCGATCGACCAGCGCGCAAATCAATGCTTCCGGCGCGTACACAATCGTGAAAAGTGAAGAGGAAGTGTTACAGTAATTTCCTTGATAATCTAGAGCTCCACCCCGGTTACATCAGACGAAGATTCGATCTCGCTAACGGGCTAACGTATCTACCTCTGTGTATTTTAATGACGCTAATTAATAGAGGCAAGAAAGTAAACAAATATAGATTACGCCAAATCCAGAATGTATAACAAAAGCAATGCAATAAAGACGTCTTGAATAGGTAATAAAAATGCTACTATAGGTAGTTCTGGTTTTAAGTAGCATTACAAAGTAGAAACATAATATGAAAAGCACAGACATGGTCGAGTTGACACACGCGGCATGTATCGCGGCTTGATTAGGGTTCAACGCACGCCGCTAGGCAGCCCTCCTCGCTTTCGGCGTTTTATCGACGATAAAATAAGCAGGTATATACGAAGGGTTCGGGAACCCGATGCCCGAAGAATTTCGTCGTGCCAATGCAAACATGTATTTTCATATTCACATTTTGCTACCGATTCGCTTTTAGGAAGCCATGGGTGAGAGCGAGCGTAGTAATGTTTTGCGGATTTAATATGACCCAGCAGTAATTGGGTCAATGCAACGACCAAGCACAACTAGAACAGTGACGTCAGCTTCAACAGGGCGGTTTGTAAATGATGCACTTAGAGAAACACACACAATCTTCATGTTCTAGATTCGTTAGGCAAAGGTGGTTGGTAGAGACACACGCCCATTCATAAATAAAAAGCGTTTTGGGCTGAGGACGCGGAAGCTTGACCCAGTTGTGCTACCGCAGGGCATTCGTTTAGACTCAATTTCGTACTTACAGTCGATATTTCAGCGTGTCCTCCAGCGCACCTGTTAATGCTTTTGAGTGAGGATAACACTTTAGATCACTTTCGCGGGTTGTGTTGGCGCGCGGTTAAGGGGAGCGTCCTCACTGCTCAGTGGTCGTGTACACACTGACAATGCGCGCGTCCCTGTTCCCGAGGTCCTCGCGTGGAAGGGGCGGTTTTGTAGGGTGGCGGCATGGCGGAACGTCAAGGCAACGCGTCAATCAATAGAACGAGATGAGATCCCTAGCTAATCGTCGAGCGTTTCCGCGTCTGATTGAATACTAAACGGCGACTTCGAGTTTTACTTACTTCTGATTAAAGTTCACATGAGCAATGTTGACTGAACGAAAATTGCAAACGCAACTAGTTTACTATGTAAGTTGTGATAAAGGAAGTCCCCAAAGAAGACAATAATCCATATCTATCTTGAAGTAAATACAGGTCCAAGAATAACTCAAATACATTTCCAGTGACACCAAACAGTAGGTAAGTCGCTCAACAGTACATACAGTAACTAAAGCTACAATTAAGGGCCGAAAGTTCCTATCTATTTTGACATGTAACTTACAAAGCAAAACGCATTATGCAATTACAAAGTGACTTATCAGAATAATTCAAAGCACAATACCTCGGTGATATAACGAAGTACATCGGTGCACCAGATGTGAATAAAGTTAACTGTACCTAGTTGCGCAATGCCTGATGTTATGTTACGTAGTCGGACACGCACTATCTCCCGTCATATCGGAACGCATCGTTGCGGGAACAGACAGCTGATCGACAGGACCCGACGCTAACGCAAATAATTGTAAGTATAACTATACATAGTTCTTCTAAATTTAGCGCCGACGTTGGGCAGTGATCACGGAACTATCCCTTTTGTTTTGAAATGAGGGCACGCAATTTGTAAACGTAAGCATCTATGGAAAAGGATACATAGTTTATCCAATTTGGGAATCTGTTTGGATTAAATACAACACAATAATTATTGATTAAACGAACTTACCCTACGTGAAGTTCTATCATAATTATCTGAGCTGCTTCGTCGAATAGATTAGATTTATAAACACATGTAGTACCACGTACGGTGTCGCCAATTACACACTGAATTTTGAGAGTTAGGTAGATTTTTTTTTTTTTTTTTTTAAGGAGGGTATGCTGCCGTCTTGTTCCAACGGGTCTCTCCGGTCATCATTTAGTTTAGAGTTTCTGTAATGATTTTTAAGATATTTTATGCTTTGGGTAACAGTAAATGGGAGGGTGGGAGTCTAATCTATTCGACGAAGCAGCTCAGATAATTATGATAGAACTTCACGTAGGGTAAGTTCGTTTAATCAATAATTATCTTCACTGCTTCGTCTTCTAGATTAGATTTATAAACACATGTAGATCTTGAGAGGTCCCATAAAATATCGTAAGTATAAAAATCATTTATCCACACAAACACTTACTGTACTTTACTAATTTAGGAAAAGTAAATATTCGAACTTCTACCATATATGTAATAATACTAATTATTTAGTTATAGCTTAATCAATCCTTTAAGTCATTGGGTAGACATAATACTTCTAGCAAAGGATGAATAATCAGTCTCTTTTATACATTTATCGTAGAATTTACGAAATGTGTGAGAAGAACGCGCGGTTTTTCTAATGAGGTCTAAGTTTACTCCCAAGCTGTGTCCTTGGAGGTTGCAGCGTGACGCGTGCTATGGGCGGTAAACATTGTGATGTCTATACCACATTCTTTTAAGGTCAATTTAATCTAGTGGCTTATCGTCTGAGAAGTCACCGATTTATGAGGTTTCTTAAGTATTACGAAAAGGGGCAGATGATCACCGCGTAGCAACTTTGTCTTAGCCAGGTAAACATTTAATGTTTTTACCGGGCAGATTTCCGGTTTTTCTTTAAAGTAAGGCAAGATAAAATCTTTATAAAAGTCTTTATAAAATCAGGGACTTTAATAAGTTCTCTGTCTGACTGAAACTCAATGTTGCTAACGAGAACCTTACTCAATGTTTTTGTGCTCTGTGAGCAGTGACAAGAGCAAGAAGAGTAACTAATTTACTAGTGATTTTATCTAAAGTTAGATCTTCGTTAGGATACCAAGAAGTTAATGAATCCAAAACAATGGAGGTATTCCAGGTGTAATTATATTTCGGCAACGGTGGGCGCAGTCTGTAAAAACCTTTGAAGAAGCGTTTAATGCGTTCATCGCTGCCTACCTGCATTTCAAGAATAAGGGATATTGCCGATCTATAACTATTTAAAGTACTATATTGAGCCCCAGCGTGGAATAGCTCTGTCAGGAAAAATATTATTTGAGAAATTGATGTTTCGAATAACTGAATACCGTGTAGGTAAATTACAATATTGATACCACTTTCTTAGACATGAATCGTATTGCTTGATGGAACTTTCTGAAAGAGAAGCTAGCATAATATTGATATACTCTGCTGGGACGTTTTTTCTTAGTAGTGACTCGCGGACAAGACAGGGTAAGCCGGTGGTGTATACTGCGGTCGCTGGAATGACACAAAATCAAATCGTTTCTAGGTTCAAAAAACAAAGGTTTCGATACAAGCATCCTTTTATATAAGGGATACCATGGCTAGGTTGGCCATAAAGGGATTCATGTAGCGTTATAAATCTCTAATGATTTTCCTTAATGATTTCAAAATCACTGTAAAAAGAGGAAACGCGTAAAAGAAAAACTTCGACCATGATAAGGCATTAGTGGCAAACGCGTCGGGATCTGTCGGGATCCCGATACTAGGACACATACTTATCGCATTTACTATTCAGTCGACTGGCAAAGAGGTCTATATCTGGAATTCCAAATTTATCAATAAATTTCTGAAAAACTACATTGCTCCGTTCCCACTCAATGTCTGGGTGTGAACGACGTGACAGTATCAGCCACGCTATTGTCAGCGGACTTAATATATGATGCATATGCAATTATGTTCCTGGATTCGCACCATTGCCATAATCATAATTGATTTATTGTACCACTAACCATTTTATGGACTCAGTCTGAAATAAATTATTATTATTATTATTATTATAAATCCTTTGCAGCTCGCGTCAGGTCAAGAAACTGCACGCCCCCCATTCGATTTATGTAAGAAATCGCGGTAGTGTTATCAACACGAAGTAAAATTTGGTGATTCGACAATGTTTTGGCAAACACTTTTAGGCCGAAGAAAGCAGCTAATATTTCCAAGTGATTGATATGCTTGCTGCCTTCTTCCGCAGACCAGGGGCCACTTGCAGTCTCCCCACCACAGGCGGTTCCCCACCCCGTAGTAGAAGCGTCGCTGAAAATTTCAAGACAATAGTCATCGTATTTGATCTTATTTGCCGGTTGATCGATAGCCTTACACCACCAATCGAATTCAGAAACCAGAGATTGGGGCAAGATCATATACTTCTCATAATTATCTGGGTAATCTTTAAAGTTAAGATATTTATGCCTTTCAAACTATTTAGTATAGAGCCATCCGTATTCTATGGCAGGGCATGCAGAATAAGTAGACCAACTAAATGAGCAAAATCCCTGATTTTGCATCGATCAATGTTTTTAAACTGATCTACTTAATTCTTTATTTATTTTTAATGTTTTTCTACTGGCAAGCTGATTTAGAATTTTTTCGTATCTATTATGAAGCCCATAAACTTACATGTTTTACATGGTATTATTATTATTATTATTATGTATATTTATCTTTTATCTTAAGTTAGGTTTTTACAATATTATTATTATTATTATTATTTTTTTATTAATAATGAAGCCTAGTGCTGTTAACAATTGTTTACTGGCTAGAATGTTGTCTAAACAGGATTCATATGTGTTACGTATCAAAAAGATGTCATCTTAAATAGACAGTAGATAGGTAATTACATAATCTGAGTAGTTTTACGACCGGTTTCATTTTGTGAAAACTACTGTACTGAGGCCAAATGGTAAAACCGTAAATTCATACAACCTGTTATTAAATTCAAACCGAAGATATTTGCGCGAATTATTATGAAAAGGTACAAAAAAATAGGAGTCTTTTAAATCTAAAGTGATCATATAACAGCCTTCTGAAACCAGTTTTAGGGCAGTGCGCAAGTCCTCAAGTTTAAAGTGTTCGGTATTAATGATTTCGTTGAACTTTTTTTTTTTTTTTTTTTAAATTAAGAATGAATCTATGTTCACCGTTCGGCTTCGGAACTAAAAACATACTTGACAGGTACTGTCCGTCGCAAGGCTCACACTCAGATAGGTATAGCACCGTATCTTACAAAATCGGTATCGGAAATACATTTTTTAATGTGGAATTTATCTTGGTTTGTGTGATTATTCGAACCGAATAACCGTGAATCATTAAAAACTCTTATTGTGTGATTATTGTTTATTGGAGGTTGAGCCTGTACGATCGGACGAGATATAGTAATCTCATACCCACTTATCCATGATAATATAACAGGGTCATTAGTCAATAATGACCATTGGTGGTAAAACCGGGAAAGTCAACCCGCGTAACTCACCGATTCGTCTTCTAGCGGCGGCTGTTGTATCGGTGTTGTTGTTGATGCGCTCCATACGACGTCCGCGAACAGTTGGCGTGCTGCGTCCTCGGAGCAGGGCCCTTGCCCCGCTGGCTCCCCTGAAGCCTGCGGTTCTGGGGAGGAGCCTCCCGGTTTAAATTGTTTCTTTGTGGCAAGGTAGTACTCGGTTGCAGTGGGGTCTTATTCTTAGGAGCCGCTAGTTTGTTACTAGGCGGTGCCGATGATTTAAGCACATCTCCGGATTTCGTGATTGACTTCGCGGTTTTAAGGGTCTCTGCAAGATCTGCACCAAATAAAAGCTTATCGATTTTTGTCTTTTGTATTTGATCCTTCATTTCATTTTTTAGGTTAAAGAGGACAAAGTTTCGTCAAGTAGCCGAGTCGAGATTTTGACTATCGCAAAATAAGCGATAAGCATTCATCAGTAGTTTTACAACTGTCGTATCTTTTTCTTTGTGTGTTTCTTTAGACAGACCATTAGGAGCAATGTGTTGTAACTTCACTGCGAGATCGGCCTGAATTTCTTTACCATACTGTTTAACTACTGAAGGGTCATCACATCACCGAATATTTCTAGAATAGTACTACTTATCTAGCTCCGTAACAGGTTCCGAAGGTTCTAAGGGTTCCTGTCCTTCAGGTGGCAATAGCTGGGCTTGAGGAACACGATCACATAATTGATCGATTGCGCTGGCGGCGCTGGTGGACGGGCCCGGCTCGATCACCACTGAGCGTACCGCATGCTCGTCCGCCTCAACCTCCTCTGCCGTGGACGCGATGTCCGAGTATTCCAATGGATATTCATTGTCTGTAAGTGACGTAATCGATTGTAGAATTAAAAATGAGCGGTAGTCCCAAAACTACCCGCAACACTGTTAACGTAGTTTTCGTTGTCTATTATCCATCTATCTTCTTTGTAAGAAAACGACTAATTTATTTTATGTATACGTATTATTTAATAGTGAAGTGACAACCCGTTCCAGTTGCCCGCAACACTATATAGGTTCACGCTAGTCAATAAAGTGACTGTCCCAAAGACAGCCCGCAATATTGACTTTCTACGTGATAAATACTGATGAATCCATCGTTTATTATTCGCTCACATATTAATGATGTCAAAGAACACGATCGCGGTGAAGTGACAACCCCACAGGTTGCCCGCATCACTCGCATGATACCACGTCAGAAAATAAAGTGACAGTCCCAAAAACTGCCCGCATTATTAACCATACACGTGAAAGTTCTTTAAAGTAGAAACCACTCTATTTTTTCTTCGTATTGTGGTGATATATTGCACCAAATCTAATAAGTGTAATTTGAGGTAGCTATTAGCCTTCCGTGTTTGACGGTGAGTGTTTTGACGATACTGATATGGCTCCGAATTAGAATCTTGCCGATAGCGACGTCGCCCGCGTTTCAATTGTCTTTCCGTCTTCTTTATCTTATACGCTATATACTCGTAATCCTCAACGCTATCCTTTTTCCCATAATGCACTAAATTATAACTATTTCCCTATTAAAATAATTTAGACGTGTTAACTGGCGGAGCACTGTAACGTGAATGATGACCGGAGAGACCCGTTGGAACAAGACGGCAGCATACCCTCCTTAAAAAAAAAAAAAAAAAAATCTACCTAACTCTCAAAATTCAGTGTGTAATTGGCGACACCGTACGTGGTACTACATGTGTTTATAAATCTAATCTAGAAGACGAAGCAGTGAAGATAATTAAAACATTTGGTCTCCAGATGTACAACGAAGATATGGAACAACAAAGATGCCGAAATCCAGATAAATGAAAAACAAAAATACAAAGCGACCGGTAATGATCTGTTAAAACTATTTCATTAAGATGAGATGAAAACGTCAGATACAACGAAGCGAAGTAATGAATCAGGGAGCAGTAAGCCGGACGCGAAACAGGAAAAATTAATGAGACACTTTGATAGTTTCAAGAAATGAGAGCAGAAACAAAGGGAACGAAGGATAATTCGAGGAAACATATTAAGTTTAAAATAACAAATTACACGAGGCATCCTGATTTGACAAAGATCGAGAATATATCTCTTAAGCAAACAGTAGACATACCATTTGACATAAGAGAAATGATGAGACTGATAAAATCACAACAGAGGAATATGGAATGTTTGAGCAATTTACAAGGAAGATTGATTGAACGATAAAACGGATAAACGTGATAGTGATATGATCATTGTGCCATGGGATTAAATAAATAAAATTTGACGGGTATTATGTAAATAAAAACAGTAACAACAACAGCTGCAAGCAATTACATACTCTTTGTTGAAAGTAAGCAATTTGTTCGATAATGTATCTTTGGGAGAAATCTAGGGAGTAATCGTAAAGCCATTAGTGTGAAATGAAATAAACAAGAGGAATTAGCGCCGGCCGATAGCCTAGGTTAATCTGACCGCAAGGGAGCGGGCGCCACGGAACTTTCCCTTTTCTTCTCGTGAAAGTGATGATGCCCATTGAAACTTCGGCATATACAAAATCAACCAACATCGTCGGCTCAAAAATTGAATAGATATCGACAGCATAAAATCGGTTAACAATTCGACTCGCATCGCTACTCTCAAACGTATCAAGTGCCATTGAGTTTAGTTTCTGCTAAAGAAAATGAAATTTCATAGAAAACGCAATCGCGATCAGCATTCAAATGCACACGATCACGATGCCGCTGCAACTAGTAAATGGAACGTCTGTTTGGATATGCAAAATGAGAACTCACTATGTTAATTGCAAATACATTTGTAAAGACCGCTGGCGAGTAACGTCGTCGATTGCCAACTCGGTCATTGAAATCGGTTAGCTCTAGAAAGATTTTGTTAGTGTCAGCCAGTTGTTTGTTTGGCTTAAGATAAACTTATGGCCATAATGGCTTGAAAACAAAACAATGTATACTTTCTAAGCGAAGACTTTCTCTTAACGATGGTCGGTGCGGTTAATATCTGCCCTTTAATGCTTGGAGCAACGGTCAGCAATTAGATATAGCGTTATAACAATGGACTGAAATACAAATTGTTCGCATCGAGTCTAATGTAATGAGTTCTTTCGCAACATGTAGCCAGCACTTATCGTGTGTCGACAATCCCTAAATGTGAAAAGAGTTAAATATAGGCGTGGGCATGAGTCGTTTCATGTTAAGCTCAAGGTTATCTACAAACGTACTACAGTACAAGTACACTTGACGGGAACTTATCAGCGGGCGTAGACATATCAACAACATCGTATTTGCGAGTAAACAAAGAGTTAAACCATTTTTTAAGTTGATTGGATCGGTTAAGTAATATTTTCTTAGTTTTAAACAACTTATTTTTTTAAGTCATAATGCTGGTATTAACTGTAATCATTCCTATAGAAAACATAAAAAAATAATTACTCCAATTTTTTTTTTAATATTTTTTTTAGCTTCTATAGCTATGGTTATATACCCCAGTTGATTATTGTTAGGGGCTATTTGATACACCCTGTATATTCATTTTATTTGCATGTAGTGCATCGGAAAAGTATCACAAAACAACAAGTCAATGTAAGTCAAGGTGAACAGTTCTATTGTATTAACATTACTAACCAGTAGGTAACAAACAATCAACACACTAGCAGGACGAGCAATGATGCGATTTAGTATACTAACCATTCATTATGTAGAATAACTGAAATGCTTGCTTTTGTAATTACTTGCATCCTTTGAGTTAATTCGCTCATAGCTAACAAATTACCTACGCATTCTTAATTATTCCACGTAACATAATTACGGTACATAAAAATACAGTAATTAATGCTGCTTTTCCAGTTTTACTTCATTGCAAAATGGAACCCAAAGTTGAACATCAATCATACCTTGGTTTGCTGTGACCGGAAGAACTAACTTCAAGATGGACTATGATTTAGTTTATGATTTTATTAATATGGTCTGAGTTACTTATACTTACAGACACAAGAGATGATTATGAATTAAATTAGAGTTCAAGGAATATCTCGTGACAAATCCCTTTTGAGTGCCCAGTGCCTCTCTCTATGACCGTGAAGGAATATATCCCCCAAATTTCAAGTCTCTAGCTCGAGTCAGTCGGAAAGTCAGAATTCTGTCTTGTAGTGATTGAACCTATCTTCGAATCAAATTTTATAAATTTAATTGATAAAACACAGCATTCTAGCAAAAGGTAATGTGATTTTCTAGACGGTTCTTAACATACAACCATGGACTGTTCTTCATACGCGCCACATAGCAACAGCGCGAACTCAGTTAAACATTATATCATTATTACAGTTTTCGAACGTCGGTGAAGGTAACGCACGATATTTCTCAAATAGGTTTGGCAACGTCGGTATGACCTTGTAAGTTTTTAGCTAACATTGGGTTCTATCTTAATCTAATTATCGGTTGCGTACTTTTACGAAGATTTATTGTTGTAATCTGGATGCAGGTTCTACGAATAACACAAAAAGACAAAAAAAGACTCCATGCAACGCTGATCCACAGGCCTAAGGACAATAGTAGAGGAGCTTGAACGCATCGATCTATGACTTACCCAATAAAATTTTTAATGAAGCAGTAAACGGCGAACAGAGTTGCATCGTTGAGCCCCAGGTCCGGCTTGATCCTGGGCAAGGCGATAGCCGGCGAGGCGGCATCAGGCGGCGGACCGCGCACCTCCGGCGTAGCGGCGCTCATGGCGGGCGCGGCGCGCGGCCGCGTGCCCGACGCGTGCGGAGCGATCGTGGCGGCCGGCTCAGCGGTCTCAGCAGCGGCCCCGGCGGCCCTGCATAACAGCACCGGCGCTCCCGGCACGCGGCACCCGCTCGCACCGTCGCCGGAGCGCGCCAACCACCCGCGTGTTCTCTCGTACGGCGCACCGCCGACACGGACCGCCAGTCTTCACTACGGCAAGCGACGTATCGATCGCGACGTCGCGCTTGCGCCCTGACTCTCAGTCTAAACACCGCTTCCAAACACTCAGACCGAGCCGGCTCACACGTCCAGCATCAGGAACGCGAGGTACATCACGAGAAAGATCCACGGACAGAACAAGTACATGCAAACGGACATAGTGGGGCGAATAACAAGTGGTAAAATTTGTGTTTCAGGGAAGTGTTCAGTGATGAACAGGTCGTAGTCTCTGCGTGGTGCACGTGCAGGTCGTGCGCGCGTCTGTCTGGTTGCGCGGCGGCACTCTGACTGGGCGCGCTCGCTGAGTCGCTGCGCGTGCTCGCCCGCCCGATATCCGCTCACCGCCATATCTACACCGTACCTATAGTCAACACACGCACCCGTACACCTTGATTTAAACGCAGAAGGTGTGACAACCATAACTTCAAAAAAAGGAAGTCTATAACTTTTCTCCAGATGAATGGATAGATCGAAGGAACTCTACGAATGCAATGAATAATTTGAACAGTGATAACTTGGGTGATCACTGTGACAAGCATTTAGTCTAACCAGATGTGGCATCTGTGTTAGCTATCATTAAATTAAAAATTAATTTTTTTATTACCTAATGATAACACTGCATTTCGTTAGCAGACGCAGAACTCTGAACCCCGTAAACAAAGGTAACCGTTAAAGGTACAAAACACCTCTCACTCGAAGTAAGTTCAAATTGAATTAGTCGTCTGTTTGCAAGTTACATACTCTTGTTTGGCCCAACAACTTGTTAAGTTTGTCATCAACTGAGTAAACCCTAAATAGTACTCAAGGTCAACGGCCTCGTGGCAGCGTTGGACAGCGATGCTGGACGAAGTATTTCGACAAGTTAATATGAAAAAAAAAAGAACTCTCCTAAGATCAATTGGGCCGAGGCGAAAATGACGCAAAACTTTTTGCTACGGCCACAAGTGTTACTGCGGATTCGTCTAATGAACCCAGGCTTTTTCTATCCATTCCGCTCACTCAGATGTTATATGCTGGATGCGGACGACATATCGAATTTCTTCGCTCATATTCAGTACAATGACCTGAAGTCTTCGGTTTGGTTAATCCGTCGCGTCAAAGCTTTGGTTAACGTCTCCGCTCTTAATGATGTATGAGTTAGGATGAAAGGTAGTGAAGACTATAACAGTAATTAATCATCAATAAGTTGTTAGTACGGCAGTCCCAAAATAGTAAAAGGCATAAATTAATGCTTCAGTTTTATTTGCAATTACTACTATGTAAATGATTCTACAATTATTATACAATTGAATCATTTCTCTTTGTGCGGTGACCTACGCCCATTTGTATCATGACTGACAGCTTATTTTGTAATCTTTTTTCCCCAAATACGAAATATCAAATGACTTTGCTACCAGGAAAGTAATTATCTTCACTCGACTCCTGAACTCTTCTCAGAATCAGCCATGACCGATGAGTAAAATGAAAACCCTGGGATCGTCCATCGACAAGCTGCATTTCAGGCTTAACGCAATCATTTTTTATTATGAACGAAGCTAGTCATATCTGGCTTAGTTGTAAGAGGAGAAAAAACTAATAGCACGTTAGAATGCAGGAAGGAAAATCAAACTTTATTTTTAGAAGGTCATAAACTAATGTTCCATGTTTGTAATTGCGAATTTCTTGAAACCATAATTTAACACACGTTTTTAACTACACGCATATTTCGCATAGTTTTAATTGTAAATGCGAATGTTACACAAGCTAATTTGTTCATTGGTTCCTTCCACGCGTAATTGCAAATCACTGTTGGATAAAACATGCATGCCGATTTAGTTTTTCTACGGAATTAAAACCATAATGAATGCTTAATTAAGGATATGAATAGGCGTTGCCGTTGCTACATACTATAATCTCAATTTGTATTCAATTACTCTGCGGTTAATTTGCAATTCGGGTAACTACTTCTAACGAAATTGAATTGATTTTGTCTTCTTGCTGTCTTAATATTTGATGATCGACTCCCCTGATCGTTCCAATGATTTTTAGGTACAAATGTTTAATTTACAGCACTACTACTACTTCTCGTTTCAAATCATTACATGTGCAGACGATATGCATGTTGCGTTCGTGATACGAGAAAATTATATGTATGTACCTAGTTGCATTCGCAATCACTGCCATGGTGTCTTTAGCGTTCGCGTGCATCGCCCGATTGATGCAATATGACCCAGTTGTTATTTCTATGAAACTCCCCTAGCAACGTGTCGTAAAACGTGATAGTTTGCTTACTCCGATCTACTGTTTTATAACACTAAAGGCGCCTGCACTCGTAAGTCGTAAACATTGCAGTTGTTACAAATGTCGCCCCGATTGCTTTAGCTTGGTTGTTAAGTGATACAACTATTTCTTCAAGTAATTGAACGCTTTGTTTTATGTTTCGCGCATAGCCACAGCTTTTGTAGAGAAAATTGAAAAGGCATTTAGACGGCGTAGCAAATATTTGTTATAGCTTCAGACTAAAATGATGACAAGGTTTCAATCAAGTGGAGAAATTTGATTTTAGACTTAAGATTTGTTGTTTGGCACGCCTGTAGAAACTCCACTGCGTAGAGATAGGGAGATTAGGCGGTGCATTCTTGGTCGAAAGGCAAGCTAAGCCCAGCAGCTGGCGTATTTACGCAAGTGTCAGCGATTTCCCGCCATCGGCAATCTGCGCACGCGTTCGCCGGCTGATCTATGGCGCAAGCTTCCATCATTATTCTCATTACGAGCGATCGAGCGCAGAGACTTGAGCTGTACTGCGATCACTGTACTAGTTTTACTCGATGCCTCGTAAAATCGTTCGTGTGGATTTAATGTACCGATAGATTTGCACGTCCACATAAAATTGGTCATAGCCTAACCGATAGTAATTGTTCCTCATTCATAAAATTGTAATGCCTATAAGTACTTATATATATATACGTAAAAACGTGTAAAATTCGCGGGATACGAAGAAGGAACATCTAGCGCAATCGGTGACTTGGCAACTTTACTTCGAGCAATATTACATGATTACGTATCTCATGCTCTTGCCACTCTCATTGTAGTAACATAGTAGTAAAATGCCGCAACGCTCGATTTATGCCAGTTATTGTTATTGCACATTATTAGAAATGTAAAGTTGGAATTTGCTCGGATATATTTCAATTATGAAACTGACTTTCTCAGAATCAAATAAGTATAGCATATATATGTAGAATATTTTATGCTAACGTTTGTGATATTTGATACTTCTGTCTACATCATGACGTTTTGATACCAATCAAAACATCAATAACAAAGACATGTGGAAATTTTAATACTTAGGGATTAGCGATATCTAGACTAAGTATAACGATACGTTACTTCTTTACGATTATAACGCTGACGTAATAACTTCCGTTCAATGTTTACGAGGAAATTATTTGTCTACGAACTATACACCATTCGCTTTTCATTGAGTTATTAGGTACTAAAAATATATATAATAAATGACCCATTAGCGACCCAGCAAAGTAATTTCAAGAGGTATCTATCGTATGAAAGCGTCAAAAAGAAATTTCATATCTGCATCGCCATGAAGACAAATAACTTGAATTCTTAATGATTCAAGAACGGTCTACAACAAATGTAGCTGGGCAGTTACAGTGCAACTGCAAACTTTTTGCGGACAGACGAGGAAATTTGAGAGACATTAAATATAACAAGCAACCTATAAAAAAAGACAACATAAATTGTCAGCACATTCTTAAAATCAAACTCGTGCCACTATAATTTTGATCTCCGAGCCTCACTCCAGAGTACTTGAAATAAACTCACGTGTCCCAAAAAGGGTCACGGTACTCATGGTGCGACGCAATAAATATCACGTTGTAGGTATCTGAAATAAACGCACTCAGCAGAATGCAACAACAAACAACTTCCAATCCAATAACGACGTTGGTTTTAGAACTTAATTGCATTTTCATTGCCTGTGTCACGTGAAGGCGCCTGTGACCGGTTCAGAAATATCACCAGTGTAATTTGAAGGATTTTTGGGATGGCGATAATATTGTACGCGTCAGTTACACATCTGAAGCTTTTTCATATGGAATGCCCTTGGAAAATATTTTTTAAGTCTGTTAATATGTCTAGTCTGTTTTACTTACATTCGAAAACGTACTTGGTTGTTTAGTGTAAAAAAAATCGTCGAAATTTGTAAAGTTTATAATGACAAAGAGTAGTTTCATTTGCAAGATAATGCTATAATCAGCCTTTTGATTAATTTTCTGATGTCTGAACTGTCATAAAAATGGTAAAGCACTTACTTACTTGTTAGACTAAACTCAAGTAACTAAATGTATTATAGAGAAAAAGACGAAACTTAAAAGTATATCTGTATGATCTTTATATAACTTTTGAGGCGAAGGATATGCGACATGTTTCGTCCGAAAGTCACGATAAGCAAAGTATAAACTAGACCACACAATAGTTAATCGATGCTATTCGCCGTGTAAGCTTTTATAAAGAATGTCAGGCATTTGACGTGTCGACCTCGAGGGTCATATTTCTAGGTTATGTAGCAATGTTAAACGCAAGTTGAAACATTTCAATGCAACAAACAATAAGTTTGCCACACTTATATTAGCATAATACCATTAACGTTAATGCTAAAATAAAACCAACAACTTCAGGACATGTAGTAGTCAAGCAAGACGTAAAAGGCATAAATTTAATCGCTAAGTTCAAAAGTAAAAGTAAGGCTCTCATTACAAAAGGATTCAAATAACTTTGTAACTGAAACTAACATCAATTAAAACGTGCCGACGGAATAGCTGACTGCTATGGAGGCACGTTTTCCAGAACTGCGAAGACGGATAGAATGACAGGATAGTATCTGGGCTTCAGGGGAATACTCGAGTGAATTCCAATGTGCAAGTGGGTGATCGTTCTCACGGATATTTATTTAGAGCGCAATTAAAAATTGCGCCTCGTTTGTTTCACAGTAGCGTTGCGCCTTCGTTCGTTCTAAGAAACTACTATGCTAAGCTAATATTTACATCTTATCTAAGACAATGTTTATTTTTGCGACGTTGAAAAATGTATGAGGTCTTATAAAAGTACCTAAACAGCTAAAAGACGTCTGGACTTTCTTTGCGTTTGTTAATATTTCGTTTCAAGTTATTATTCCTAATTGCATTTCTCATGGTTGTGTAATGTTTTTTTTTTTACTATTTAGCATCGAAAACTGTTTTCTGTGTCTATTTATACTCGATTTACAAATTGCATGACTCGTAACCAACATTATTGAGTACTGGTCATTTGACATTTGGAAATGACCTATTTTGTTCGTGTGAACGCTCGGTAAGTGTATAATTTAGTTTTCCGCTTATACACTACCAACTACACTAACCACGGTGTAATTAAGTGCTATTGCATTGAATTCGCGGAACCATAGAAATACGCCTACTATCAACAGTAGGTATACTACAACTATGTATATTAAAATTAGAGGAATTACGAATAGCTTATGAGTCATTATTTAAGGTTACTTCAAAGTATAGTACTGTTATGTGGGTAGTTGTAAGTACTAACGCGGCTGCGCCCCGCGTCCAATTAGTCACAATATACGTGTCAACAAGAGTGGTTCGTGTTCCTTATTTGTCTCTCCGGTGACCCCTCGAAGACGGGAAGTAACAAGTACTAACTGTAATTCAATGATTTTCTACTTCAAACTACAGTTCATAAACAAACTGGACTTACGAATGGTAAACATAGTGTGTCAGGATTGCATAGCGGCCATGTTTCAGGAAGAGAACTGGGCTGGGTATTCTGGGAAGAAAGCTAGCTGAAATAGCCTGCGTGGCCATTGCAGCATTGCTCTCCATTAGCGTGGAACATGTCCTAATGTCAGGTATAAACGATCAGCTCCGTTGACGATTTATCAAATGGTTGCGCACGGGCTATCGTTTACTGTTTATCATAGCATGATCGGTTGTTTCACCAATAAATTTTAACAGCAGAAATAATAACGCTTTTAAGTCTCGTGCTGTCAGCAGACGAAGTTTGTGGGATTTCCAAAATCCAAACACGAGAGACGAATACAGTGCAAGGGGTGTTCTATTTATATCTTATTTAATTGACCTAGATTGGATCGATACTGACTCGCCGTTGTATCGTCGTCAGCAGAGTCATTGCTTGGCACTAGACACGATAAATCATGGACGAGTTAGCTGAAACCGTGATCGCTATGCTGGCCCCGTGAATGTGGCAATCATTAGTTAAATTTGCAACAGTTGCACAGCTATTTCAAGCAAACTGAGTTTGACCTATGTCATAGATTAATAGCCGTGATATCTTTGTCGTCTGTATGTCCCACGATATTGTGTATATATAGCACGGGTACTAAGAACAATGGAATGGGTAAAATGAA
The DNA here is from genome assembly GCA_963854515.1 of Pandemis heparana. Taxonomy (NCBI): domain Eukaryota; kingdom Metazoa; phylum Arthropoda; class Insecta; order Lepidoptera; family Tortricidae; genus Pandemis; species Pandemis heparana. The sequence continues at coordinate 4,311,612 of OY978007.1, forward strand.
ATGCCAAATTGGTGCCAAAGGGAAAATTCAAATGAGTGTGTTCGGGGAACAAACATTTGCTGGCAACTATAATATTTTTAGCTACCGGTAATAATTGAGCGGGTAAGTCGGAAGCCAAATGTTTTCATTGATTATTTCTGTGAATAAAACTACCTTTTCTTTAATTAGAGACAGGTAGTAGGGAAAAATATCACATCTACCTATTTAAAAAGGAGTCACTTGAGCTTGTCTAGTAAGGATCTACCTTCAGAGTTTATCAGGGTGATAGAAGAGGGTATGTAAATGCACATAAATACACGTGTAGTTAAGAGGAAAATAAAAGAAAATAAGTCTCTTCTCAGTGCACCTCTACGATAATAAGGTGTACTTCAAATCTCTAACTCCAGTGGTATAGGATCTCTTAAACTCTCTGTCTCTGGCTGTGTCTGTCATACAATCTGACGCTACTATTTTATTCTATTGATATAGAAGAAGATAAATAGCCGAAGTCTCACGTATGCATAGTAACAGTGCAATATCCAATAATTTTAATTTAATTTCACCAAAATGTAATCCTCATCTGTACCACAGATGGCGGGTTAACGTTCGGAATGGCTGGTAATTTATTATTTATACGCCACGCCGCTCACGTCGGACCTGCCACTCAATTTCACCCGGCTCAATTAAAAAATTACCGAAATATGTTTTCCGCAAGCCAGAAAAGTCCATCGTCAGCTATTTTCCTCGTGACGACGCACTGCCAGTACCGAGAAACATCAGCTTAAGGAAGGGCCTTTGTAATCCGACCAATTAGTATCCGCGTCACTTTGAAAATCAGTCTCCTAACCCACCGCTTTGATCACCGGTGGACGTGCAAAATGAGCACCATTTTCGACGCTATAATTACCACAATGTTGTTGGTCTGAAAGAGGTTAACGACATGACGAAAAACAAATATTAAGATTCTCTAAGAATAAAAAGTGTTGGTATGTGTGTCAACGCTTATAAAAGCTGAAACTCAAAACCAAGAGACGTTAACGCAGCTATCAAATCCAGAGGTCGCTAGAATGCTCCACATTTTGACAGTAATAAAAAGAGGATTAGTGAATTTCGTTTTTTAATATCACTATTTATTTTCTTGTGTATATTTCTGACGACATACGAGTATACGGCGTCGTCTATGAAGAGATTTCAACTTTTTTATTTTATTTGAAGGAATATATCTCACGCTGGTCTCTATAATAATTTAATTAAAATTGGTTCACTAACTATGAATTCATTGACATTTGTAATCAGTTTTAATTTTTTCTTAAGATTTACTTACTTCAAACTGTCGTTTAAATTTATAAAAGAAAAATGGAATTTTGTTATGGCATTAATCAACATTCAAAATAAGTCAGTCCAACTCTACAGTTGGTTTACAGACAATAATCACAAAAGCGAGTCTTTATAACGCAATGTACCTCTGTACCAGCAGTCTGGGCGAGCAAATGTTACGATAAAAGCCAAATGTACCTGAAACAAGAATACGAAATAAATTTGAACAGAAAATTTAATTTGCATAATCCATTTATAGCTTTTACGAACTCTTAGCCATCAGTTTCTAGTGTTCACCAAATATTATTGCAACGTAACGTATGTAAATAGTAGTGTGGTATGGTTTACATGTGCAAAAAGACGACGGTGTTTAAGACTGCAATAAGGAAACTATTTCTGATCTAGTCTCTCTGGCGACAAAGTTGCTAACAACGTTTTGCTCGTTTCAATTAATGTCATCGGTTCCAAGTATCGCTTAGCTCTGGGAGAGATAGTCCCTGTACTATACTATATATATTTTGGAATAGCTAATAGTTCTGAATGGCAAGTAAAAGTACGAAGTCATATTGTGGCTGCAAAGAAACGTACAAAAGAAACGAAACAGTTTAAGTAATAGAAACACTACGTTTAAGATGAATGTAACAATAACAAAGTTGCAGATGACTGCGTGTATTTAGTGAAACGGAACAGGCATGAACAGATCGAAAGCATTCGATACAACCAGATATAACGAAACTCCCGTTTACTTGTTTTAAATGAAATTTCGATCACAACATCAATCAATTGATATAAAAACAATCATTACATTAGGTACTCCTAGATACAACATAATTTGAGTACTTGGACGATTGATGATTGAGATGATAAAGAGTCAGGTGTAGCTTTTCACAACGCTATTTCGATTAGACTTTTGAATGAACAATAGTAAGTTTTAAAAGGTTTAAGGTTAACATTGAAAACTAGCAACTCTAATTAAATTTAAGAAATTGATCTTTGTTAGAGTTCGAAAAAAGTCAAACAAATAAACACACACACAAACACACTACTTTCTAGCTATTTCTTTTCTTCTCTTTTATTATTTGTATTATTCTTGTATTTTGTGTACTTCCTTGGCACTCGCGATACAGACCCAAAGTCTAGTGCGAGCGCCGCCGTTTCACTTACAGCATAAAAATGTCATCTACCCATCTCTATGTAACAATGTGTGCTTTGTAAGTTATGCATTTGTAACCTCTGTGGTGAAAATAAAGTTATTATTATTATTAAATTAAAGCAACTTGAGAAAATGCGAATGGTTTCATGATTGTATTATTTATTTAAGCTTAAGGTGCCGTCAACTCTGGTAGACTTGGTTCTGCTAAGGCGAAGTCGAGGTAAACTTAAGCGATTTACATCAATTAATGTGTCTAAGGGAACTTCGTGAGGCGCCTGTCACGCAGTAATGTGGTCTTGTATTGCAACCTGCAATTTTGTTTAGTGAACATGAAATCAAAAAAAAGGATAAGAGCTTAAGGACAAAACTTACGATAGCTTATAAATAGTTACTAAATGGTTTCGATTAGATAAATATATTATTGTTTCTGTTATAGATCACGTTTCCTCAATAGAATGTCTTTTAATTCCACTATCGAGTAACGTTGATAGGTATAACTAAGTATCCCTTTTACATATTGTTTAGTGCTGGCGAACAGAAGGTAAAAAACAGAAGCAGTTTTTTCAATTCAGAAAACGATTATAGTCACACTGAAACTCAGTCGAGCGGCCAAGCGTGCTCAAAGGTAATTTAGTTTGTTCCGAAACTTCTCGAACAGTAAAGAGATAAAATAAACCTTCAAAAAGAGTGAACATGAAGGCAAGCCTTTGAGTAATTTCTATCATTTTCGTGATGAATCCCATTCTCCAAATAATGCTTATGGCAGAAGAGCATTACGCTAATAATTGGTTTCGGAGATCTCGAGGGCCGAGAGCGCTCAGTTACGAGAGTGCATGCATGCCAAGTTGCAAAACGACCGGTTTGGTGCAAGATATTAAAACTTATAATTACTGCATGTAGTGAGGCAAATGATGAAATTATGCATTTCAAATTAAGCTAAGTACAGTTGATGGAACAAAATCATGTATTAACCGGGTTCTAGAAACGTGTTAAATCAAAAGTTGTCGCACAAACGTGCAATTTCCTTAAAGGTTTCGATTCAACTGGTAAAGATTTTTTGAACAAAAAGTTCTTAACTTGTTTACGTACGCGAAATGCTGCAGGCGGTTCGAGTCGAGTGGTCATTAAGAGAGAAGCAAAGCTGACATCATCGCCCAAGTTAGACTACGGCATTGTTATTGCGTCGCACCGCTGAGCGAAAGAAACGAGATGAGCTATCGCAAAATTTGCAAACGGACAGGAATATTAAACACTTTTGCCGAATTAAAATTCAATAGAACAATACTTTTCGCCACGTTAGGCAAAGGAGCTTAGTATTCAATGTCACGGGCGTCCGATTACATGCAACAATTCGCTGGTTCATTGATTTTTATTGCGATCAATTTTGCACGCATTGTGTTAAATGAGCCATCGATAGGTCCCCGAGCTGATGAATTATTGATTATGCAGATTAGTTTTTGTTAGTCAAAAATCGAAGATTACGTGCTTCGACATCGCCATTAGGTACTTTAATAAATGATTGAACTGTCCAATTAAAGTCGAATAACAAGTCATTGCTACTGGAGCACAAATTATCTGGACGTTAACTTTGATAACCTTCGATGCTAAATACCACTTAACTGACACGGCATCATGTCAACCAATAGGTCTTTAAGAATAGGTAACATTCAATATGCCTTAAAAAAGCAAAAAGGTATGCGAAAGCCTTAAATGTGTAATTATTGTTCTTTAGAGTCCAGAAATCAGGACACAGTTTAAATGAATTTTAAATATACCGTGTCAGAGATACGGGCACGGATTGCTGTGTAGGATGCCTATTATGTTCCCGTAGGGCAGTGAAGGGACGACTTGTAACACGAAGCCCCACTCTATATGCAAATTAACGGTAATGAGCACTGCGACTGCGAACTCTAGATATAAGTGAAAATTACGTCTAAGCTTAGTGGTACAAGTAAATATAACTATGATGAGTTGGATGCCAATGACAATTCAAATAAATAGTCGCAATGATTACAATGAGAACGATTAAGGATGTCTATATCTCATCAACATAAATAAAGTGATGCCTTCTAAGTCGAAAAAAGTTCAAATAAAAATATTAGACATCTCTCCAGCTGCTCTGGAGGGTTACACACGTATAATTTTAACTATACTATGTATGTAATTGCAAAGGCACATTTAAGTTATGAGCAGTATATTACAGTAACTATATGAGTTAGTTTGTAAAGAACCAAATTACTCATTAAATACAGACACGTTTTGCTAATGACGCGAAGTCAAAAAATAAAGGCATAAAAACAGTGCATTTGGTTCAAATTATCAATTTGTAGCTGTCATCGAGGATGTATACCAAATTCAATTTATTCAAAGCAAAAAAGACGGGATCATCAATTATTGTCAGTCTTCAAAATACTGAAGATAATTCAGATTCACAAAAGGAAATATTTGTGGAGGCATACACGTTGTTGCTATACGGTTTCATGTATTATTGAGGTGGCAGGTTTCAATGCTTTGCTTGCAGTATTTGGGAGCAAGATAACAATTACTAAGAATAACTACCTATCAATCCCGGGACTTAATCATACATAAACATTGTTAAGGTATTTTGGTCCCATGTGCTTTTTTTAAAGGACTTTTTAGATAATTATCTCAATAGTAACTGAATAAATTCAGCCAGATTATTTTTTATATGAACGGTAACCAGTACCTAAATTGGTGAATTAAGAAATGCGTTGTCACCGGAGCAAATACTTTAACACATTTTAAATTCCCGGGGAACTGGGGATTTATAAAATTAAAAAAATAAACGAGAAGGCTTCCCGAACATTTGGGGACCCCTAAAACCTCTCACAAAAACTGTTTATTCTGTTTCGTTCCACCGTTATTGAGTTGCGCACAAAAAACGTCTGTAAAAAATTCGCGGGATGAAATTGCGAAGAGTGCGTGAGGTGAAAGAAATGATGGTCCGATGGAATTGTACTGAAGACTGGCACACATACATTGCCTCAATCTTTAACGGTGCGTAAGTCTTTTACTAAAGAAATGGTGAGGGAATTAAGTGGGGTAAGCACGAGTAACAAATTTAAAATTTATCATCTCTTACAACAAGCAATCACCCCACTTACCTCAAAAATGCTAATTGAGCACATATTTAAAACGTGACATGAAATTATGCGAACGGAATTTAATTGCGCACTAACGTTTCATATTTCGCATTCGGGCAAGTTCGAGTGATCTTTATATACATTATAATGTAGTAGGAGCGTAAATAGCCTATTGTTTCGAGACATTAACGAAAATTGATCCATGATCACATCCAGTTCCATGACATCAATTTCCGCTTCACATCTAGATTAATATTGCTTTTGTTCGCTATAAAATTGTCGCAATTATATCGTTTGTAGAACAGCCAAACGCAGCGCTTCATTGAATAAAATATTAGATGTATGTGTCTGTGAAAAGATCGTCACGGTTATTCGGGTCGTAAATACCTAAGCGTATAGTTAACTGTAGTTTTTTCGTGGATTGATCGATCGCGATTTGATAGCCTGCAGCTCCAAACTGGTTCCGAATACGGGCTTCGTACGCTGCGGTTAAATTAAAAGGCATGATGTCATGCTTTTTTGCAACTGCTACGGAACGTTAAGGCGAGCTTTTTGTTCGAAGCTTGTGTTCGTAGTACCCTTGGTTTCTGATTAAATATAAACTCTTGACAAAAACACTATTATTCAAACGTTACACTATAATTTATGGGTAGAACTCCAGTGCTACGAGTATACTCGTCAAGGAGCATAAAGCTTGCAATGCATAAACCAACAATAATTGGGTTAGAATAATTTGTTCAATGCTTTGATGGTTTCAAGGTAACAATTCGTGCGTCTAAGAGTGGACAAAATGGTCGATGATCGCTTTTGGCTCTCTGGCGACGCCTACACGCACTCTCGCAGCCAAATCGATCACTGCCGTGAAAATTACAGCGACCAAGCCGCATTTACCGTCTAACGACACCAAGAGTTCATCTACGCGCTAGACGTAGGGTTCAAATTTGGGCCAAAATACATAGATAATAATCCACGGAAAAGCTATGTTGAAAAGGAAACTGGCAGGAAGACATCCGTCACTCAATAAGGCTATCAGTGACACTCGAGCTCATTCCAAGAATGGCTGTGATGTTACTTGCCTATAAAGACTTCAGCGGCGAAGTATTGTGATAAATGAGTTTAAAAAAGACGTTAATGAAGTATGAATGAAAATTTCAACGAAACACGATTTCCAAATATTTAGCGTAGCCCGTAAAGCAATGATAGTAGCGTAAAAAGATCAAACGGTGAAAGAAATGTCATAAACCGGATGGTATACCAATCAATCCGAGTGTTAGATACCTGTGGAAATAAAAAAGCCGTAAAAATAGACGGCAATAAAACCACCCGTGTGAGTCAATCTTTATTTAAAGAACTATAAGAAATCGGTAAAAGGAATCAAAACAAACAATGTAAGACCACCGCAAAGAGCAGTCAAATTCGATGCGGTGTTCTGAAGTTCTCTAAATAATGCAGTGAGAGTCCATTATCTTTAAAAAAAAACATAATAAATCATACAAAGCATTATAAGCAAGTACAAAATAATTTGTCACAATAACTGTTCTCTTAAAAAAAATTCGCAAGCGAATCTTAAAAAAAAAGTAAACCGGTTACCGACAAGATATGTTTAGTCCAGCATAGTAATTAGCTCATTATATAGTTTATTTTCAAATTTCCTGTTCAATATTTTAAACGGCTTTAATTATATCAGCGGTGATTCAAATCCGGTCCGCGATAGATCACTTGCAAAGTGAAGCATTGAGCAGTTTCGTGATGGCTATTTGATTTGCGCTCTGCTAAAACGGAGATAGCATCAAGATTCACATTGCGTGGGAGTTGTCATTGTGCCGGTGATTTTTCGGAGTCCGTACGTCTGTCAGTCCATCCGTGTTTTCGAGATGCTATCTCCAATTAGATGTTAATGTATTACTTGGCACGGTCAACAGTCGCTCAGGCTAGAGTCGAGATGTCTGTATTATTAGCAGTGCGTAAGGGACAATCGCCATTGTTCTTTGTATTTTTCACGGTCTCCTAGTTTTTGTGAAAAGCAACGTCAGTACGAGTATTAAATTCACATTGACCTTCTCGACCTGTTCCGCTGTGAATTTTTATTGTGTTGAACCTAACTCTCAATGTAGTAAGGACTATGATTTACAATGTACACACGTATATCCGTAGTATTACATTAGGCTTCTTCGTCAAGTCCAACCTCTTTGTGGTATCTTGATAAATAATAACAAGACTTGTTTACGAAGCTCGTGTAAATAAACTCTACTTATCTGGAAGTGCTCCCTTCGAGTCCGACGGCAAAATACTGTACAAGGCCACTGTATTTACGAGAAGTAGACACGTGGTATCTACTTCACGGCCGAGCGTCCACATCTAGGGAGCAGCGGTGCGAAAAGCGATTATTACCAGCGTACTTGTACTTGTACTCGAGGAAAATGTGTTCAAAGACCGTGACCTAGGGTTCTCTTTGCGATGCGGCGGCCGCCCGAAACCACCAGACGGCGTGTCGCCAGCAGCGGGTGAGGGAGATAGGCTGATGTGTGACAAGCATGAGGAAGGGAGATGGGTAACGCGCTTCGGCGCGAAAAATAAAAACCGTGGGGTGACGTAATGCGCGAGAACATAAAACGCAATTTTATGATGATCCGCAAAAAAGAGTTGTTTACAAAATAGGAAGAGTGTGCCGTACAGTAGATTTCAATAAAAAAAGTCGATCGATCGTCAACAGTAATGGCCAATGTTGTTTATGAGAAACGTAAATAAAGTTGGCTTCACGCGATGTTTTCTTATCTCTTATCGTAATTTTAGTACCTTAGGTACTTTACATAGAAATAACAACTGATACGGGACGGCTAATACATGTCGTAAGTAAATTAAGTTTACGATAGTTATTTTAAATTCTTCCAAGGTCAATATAGAATGTTAAGCAAGTAACCGATAAAACTTAAAACGATAATTTTATTAAAATTTAACAAAAAACATATTTTGTCACGTACCTATTCTTAGCTGAGACAGTTCTGATAGTAAGTATTGTATATTGGACAAAGATGATTTTGGTTTAGGGAATCTTTTCTTTCTTCGAAGGGAAAATGTATTGAATGTGTATCAAATAAATGTATATAGGCGTTGTCACAGCAAACAAGTACAACATTCTTAATAAGAATTCTTTCACTAAAAGAAAAATACACTATCCTCGATCAACATAGGCATCCCGGAAAGTGTAAATTTCCTAGTTATTAAATATATTCAAAGACGTAATAGAGACTTTTAATAAAGATTCATTAAGCTTAATAGTCGTGGTAGCATAAGGTGGTAGCAGATTTTGTTTTTGTAGCACAGATTTATGAAACACTGAGAAAAGCCGTCCGACCGGTTGCATCGGATGCCGATGACGTCAGTAACATTTCTTACTCAAAGCCTCGCAGTTACCTCACTACTGTAGAATGCAATGATACTTTATAAACATTTTTAAATGATTGTTACGTAGTCCAACGGGGTCCATCAAATATTGAACAAGAAAAAGAAACTATCAACGAAATCGATGGGATTAATGATGCCTGGTTCATTATGCATACTAAGCCGTCAAATTACACAAATGCTTGTGGTAAAACTAAAATAAATCTGACTATTGAAGTTAAATAAGATTCTTTAGTTAATATCTAGAACTGCCGCTTCCGATTGAACAATTTAGGTCTACGGACCACATCATATTAGTCAGACAGATAGTATGACAAAAATATCAAGTCTTTTTTATTAGCTCAGCCAGTGGTGAAAAATTTCAGAACAATGTCTTAATGCCATATATGGTCACGTTCATGTTATATTATGCTTCCTAACATGTTTACCGCTCCTATATCTCGGTACATATAAAATCGCGAAGTGTTGGAGACTACAAGACCCCGCGAAGGTAAAGGAATTATAAATGGTAATGCATGTGAGAAGTTGAGAACGACGGAGCGAAGGTTCAATAAGTTTATTTCTACAATATTATGTTTTCGAGGTCGCGTGCGCATAGAACTCGTTCATAACTCTGGCGTCACAAACAGCACTATGGCGAGCTAGCCAAATCTACATTATGCATAAATAAGACAGCATTGAGATGAGCTCTAAAAAGATCTAGAAGGAGAAAGCTATAAACGAATTGATTATGCAAGTCCATAAACCGAAGATGTTCAGTAAATACTTGAGACAGAATTAAATGTTTTTGTAGCTCTCGCCGAGGAAAATATTTGCTGTCTAAAATGACATCATCTTTGGAGGCGGGCGGTTAACCATTTTGTGAGTCAATTCAATAGAATGATGCAATTTTGATCACCTGACTCGGGAGGTCTTATAATATTGGTTCAAATTTGTAATTATGTCCAACCTGTTCCAGAATGTCCCTGAGGGTGAGGTGATCCAGTTTGTGCTTGCTTCACCTTAAAGACGGATTGAATAGGAAAAAATAAACAAAAGAACTATTATAGCATTAATTTGTCAGATCCAAAGAGTTAAGGAAAAAACTGAAAATATTGTAACGAGCTAATTACCAATTAATGATTACAAATCACGCGCCTCTTTAATAAGGCCACAGCATATAAATATTACATTGACATAATCATAAATTTAATTAGTTATTGCAATTGAATCATTTGTCATACACATTATCGCCTGAGCTAGCCTTGTCAATAATAATAAACCGCATAGGATAAATGCAATAAATTTAAGCATTATAAGCCTACACTCCGAATTAGATAATCTTGAATCAACAATTAAGGGCAGTCGGTATTGATCGTGTAGAATTATTGTTACTGTGTAAAGCGCATAGGCGTGAAGCCATAGGATCAAGTCGTAAGTAGGTTGAGAGCCTTTCAAATGCTTAATCGGTTCAAGACTATACGGCGCGATAAGCTTTAACACATCATTAACACAGTTTATCCCATAATGAAGACAAAGTCGACTGCGAACTTAAAACACGACTTTAACACACGTTTACAGCCTATACTAGTTGGAACTAACGACACGCACCTACGCACAATGTTTTAGTTTTTAGAGCACTTACATAAACCGACTGTGCTCTTTTATTTACAGCAAATAAAAACAACATTTAAGTTTATTGGGCCGCTAATTTATCAAGCAATAAACACGTTGGTACATTTTGCGAAAAATTTGGGTCGAATGAGACACGGTTTCAACATTTCCAACGATCAACAAGAGTAGATAAATCTCTAGTTGACGACATGTGTTACGTAATGCGGTAAACACTTTAGCGCTCGAGTTGGCGGAAACTGCAAATCTATCTGTTTAACTAACCGATGACAAACGCGAATTAGCTCTCAGGATGCAGTTGAAAACAACAATAATCTTAATTTACTGTTTCAGAACATAGACGAACTGATAGTGAAACAGTACGTTACATAGAGAGACAAAAAAATTATCGTTATGAGTTTGGAGTGACGTTGCCGCAAGAATTGTGACATAATATATTATACCGTGATACTAAAATAGGGCAGTCAGTTATCGTACGTTACGCAACCGCTGCATATGTTAAAGGTTGTAAACAAATTCGTTAGCAACTATAGGGCGCGCAAACACGGACAAATTTAGGACGCTGTGTAAATACGCCCGTCAACAATGTAAGAATGATCGATGTAAACAGATTGCAAAATACATACAATTTATTAAGAAATAAGTTGCAAAGAGATTTACCAACAGCCTAAGTAAATTTGAGCAAACAAATTATGGACGAGAACCTATTACTTAAGTTTAATTGGACAATTAGGGATGATAAAAACAGCAAACAGTTCACGATCGGGTTATCGTAAGTTTACGATTTCGTTGCGGACATTCAAGCGGGGCAACAACATAAAAAGGTAATAGCCACCGCGATATTTTTACTGTAAACTACAATCAGCTCGAATTTTATTCGTGTGCCAATTATGCTTGATAACTGAACGCAATTTCAAGTAACCAAACAAGCAAAGATCAACAAGATGGATTCTTTTGTGATGTGGGTAATGGATTAACGTAAGTGTTCTTAGATAGTGATACATGGTAAACCATTGACGTCAATAGACAAGACCTTAGGACCCATTTCTAATTAGATATATCAGTTAAACTTAGTAATTTTGAGATAGTAAAACGCGTCATGATATTGACGCCAATCTTTATGAAGTATTAATATTAAATGTTTAATGTGACCTCTACTCAACAGTTTTGCTACAAGTAGAATTATTATTATTTCCAATAATGGATAGAGCGTGAAACAAAACGTTCATTTAATGATTTCTTCAAAAGCCTTTGATTCATATAATATGTTTAATATAATATGTTTTTATACTGAACAATAAATGCTCCACTGGTCAAGAATTTAATCCGTTTCTTAAGAAAACGACAAAAAACATTAATTTTAAAGTCAGAAACATTCTAGCTGCCAACGTCTCAGATACTTATACAAAACAATGTAAACGACATAGACTATTGACATTAAATATTTAGATCCCATCAAGTCTGGTAGTTGATATTGACGCGAAACACCAACACCATTAGCGTTATCTGTAGCGAGCGTGCCAGTGTAAACATAAACGAAGATAATGATGATAGCGATTTTATAAAAATGGCTGCCGTCAGTTTATCGAATGTTACGTGACCCCCTTACCGAGTGCCTGTGGTTATCTGGGAACATCAGGCCAGAGGAGCTGAACCGTCACCCAACACAAACATAGTAAAATTGGATTAAGGCATAAATTATGCAAGAGATGTTTGTCTTCCCAACTAAACAAAAATAGAGTATAAATTCAGTTTATTCAAACGAAAGCATTTGCTCTTATAAAACAGACCTTTTTTCGCTATGTAATGGTCTACGTTCAGCGCTTTTCATGCTGCTGATGTGATGTATAAGTTCGTTCATCTTGTAACCAAATTTTCTTACAATGCCTAAGACGTTTCATGAAGAAAAGTCCCTTTAAAATTTGTTCAGAAATATTATTAAAACCATGTAAAATTTCGTTATCTATTTTCAGCAAATAAGATAGTTTTTATCTACAGACATCATCATTGACTGCATTCAGACTCGCTGGCATGAAAACGATCAGCAACTAAGTCCAACTCCAGAATTCTTGGCACGATTATCGTAACAATAAAATAGATTCATTATTAATGATGCATTGACAACCATGATCATCACATTGATTAGCCGATCCGATAGCTGGTAATGAAGTAACTGGATGGGTGATAACATCACAATCGACTATTGTCGCGGGTCGTTAACTTTATCGGATGGTTGAACTTAACATTGGTTTGGTGTGGTCTATGCAAATACATGGTTCGCAACGCAATAATATGGTAGCTTACTACTCCTAAATTTTGTACCTACATTGAATGAATTGATAGATAATATTTGCACCAACTCCACGTCGTTTATTTATATTTTCATTATTTTACAGCTCATTCCAATCGCTCTCCGTTTATCCACGTTTAAGCTACACAACTAATTTTAACCAGCATCTTATTTGCTACGCGAAAATGAGTCATAAACGCCAGTCTCGGTGGATAAAAATTTAATTATGTGCCAAAATATTAAACCGCGTCTCAGGTGACCGTTGGCAGTATGCCCGTTCACGGCGTAAACAATCTATTTCAGATCTGAAAGTCAATTCGAACCCCGTATTCATATTCTACCAGGCCACTCCGCTGAAGCGTGCACTTTTAAATGGACAAGAGATCAGGATATTTATCAAAATCACTCGCAGAAAATGGTGTGCAATGAAAACAAGATCATCATCAGGAAGTTGAATTGTGAAATGTTTGCAAAACGTCACTTTTAAATCATAATGCCTACGGTATGACGCAAGCAACGTGTAAATATGACTTTGTGACTAACGTTGCTTTAAATATTTACTTAGGGCACTGCAGGTTTTCAGCTAAAACTTAGTAGCTCATCAAGTAGCGAGCATTAAACAAACATTTGGCTTGGCATATGAGTAATTCGTTGAACATTAAGTAACCACTGTCGGGGTGGATGACCGATTCTGTTTGTCCACGCACCGAGGACAGGTTCACGTATTTCGAGGCACGTCAGCTCGAAGTGCGGACATCTGACGTGCGAAATACAATCGCTGATGGTGTCAGCCAGTTGAAACTTCTTTTACAAATCTAGCACAATGTCCGAGTCATTTGAACAGTTTTCTTTAAAATTTGAAGATATTGATTGATCGCTTTACGTACCTTCGCTTTGAAAAGGACGTGACCCGTTTAGAAGACATTGCCTTACCTGAAACAGAAACAAAGCATAATGGTTAAACTACTTGTCTTGCAAAATTGTTGTCACTATTAAAACAACAATCAAACGTTGTGTGACATTTGGTAATGATACAGCTCAACGACAAATAGCAGACATAGCCAGAAATTTTTCCAACGACCAACGTTTACATTACATACCGGAGGAAACAAGGTCACTATTTAATATAATATGTATTGATATAGTAAATAACAGATTAGAAGCATGCTGCCGTAGGTACCTACTTGAGCACATGCGTGTGACTTTTTACATAATTAAAGCTAAATCGTGTTTGTCTACAGCTTGTACGATTAAAGGCGATCATGACTGATCGAAATTTTAATAAGGTTTTGTTGCTAAAACTAAAACAAAGTCACTAAATTATTCTCCAATGCAAAAAAAAATATGTAACTAGCCAAAATAACGCTTTTGAAATATAGCTTCTTCTGTTGAATTTAATGGCTGCATGACATTGAACCACAGCCGTGTATTTGCTTATTAAAGACATGTGCAAATGGTAGATTTGACACCGAATGAATAATGAGGTATTCAAGTTTGCCAGAAGCGCCGTGTGCCATGGTAAACAGAGAACAGTAAATAATGTTTGTTTGAAAATACTAGGTGGCACTAAAGCCTTTTCATACTTATGTTAACAAAATATTAATTGGTAAACAAATAAACTAACCAAATTACTCAATCAATTTATTAGGATTCATTTTTATCAACGACGAAGATGGAAGACGAGGTCGACGGAGATATTAAAACAATTCTCTTTTCGAGGTAACACGTGGCAGTCAAATTTGAACAAATAAATATCCATTTATATTTGAAGTAAGTACAAAGTAGATGAAACATCGCTATGTATCATGGCAACGTGAGTGTTATGGGCTTACTACTAGAGAAGGTGGTACTAAAGAGAACGAGTAAACTGCATACCTATCACACTCGTAAGTCGCGCATAAATAGAAATGCAAATGCATGTAGTTATCAGTTATCACGTCCACGTTGCACTCCCCGTTTGTTCTTATCATTGCGTGAGTACTTATTAACACAAACCACAATCCTTTGCACTATGGTATTCAAATAATTAGCCGCTAAGCGCTTAGAATCAAATTAGAAAAAAAGATGAAAAAACCGGCGATTGAATAACGGCACATCTTGATTTATCATCAATCAACATGAGCAGGCTTACAGCCAATGATCTTACAGCACTTGTATGATTGACCGTTGAAGTGTAAGGGGTGATCTGGCAAAACGGCCTGAAACAAATTAACAAAACAAATCCCTTTGGCGTAGTTCTAAATAATTTCTACAAGGCAACAATGTTGAATGCAAACCTTACATTCATTTAATAGTCACATCTTACTCAACTAAGTCATTAAAGCAGAGGATACCTACCTGACTAGTAATTGCTCTTACATACTCGATGTGCGAGATTACCTGAATGTTATATAAAATACAAGTTACATGTTACCATTATCGTATTTAAGTCTCCGTTTGTATTTTTTCAAATCGAAATCAATTGAGTATATTCGGAGCGTGCGGTTTTAGACAGCATTTAGAGCGTAACTCGAGATTTTTTGGCTTCGTTTTTTGTACTGTATTCCGGTTCATTTCTTGAATGCCTGCTCTGTTCAATTTTGTTGCCAACTGAAATTTCTAGATCACTGTTAACAGGTGACATATCACTATTTAAAGAAACAACACTTGGTCATTTAAATTTTGCATAAAACAAATGACGAACGAACTTCGTTAGCTGATACTGGTTTCTCAAAAAGTAATGTCTTTATTTCGCCAAGAGTCAAAGCCTTAAAAACTCGAACTTGTTTTAACGCAATACTTTGCCACGTCAGTGTTGAATGAATTTATACGAGATCCAACCAACGGGGTGTTTAGCATAGGCTTAAGCCTAACTGAGGCACCCCGAGGCATTCATTGTATGGTACTATCTGCACCGTTAGTCTTACGGCCTTATAAAAGTCGTGCTAGCGAGACGTTTCCAGCTCAAGTAACAGACGCACTTCATCGGATATAAAGCCTACTGACAGATAACGGTGCTAGACATAATTTCCAATGCGATAGAATAGTCTGATATACCTACTATGTTATTTGAATGAATCGTGTTTAATGACATGGATTTACGAATTACGGCTAATAATAGCTGTTTGAATGTTTTCATCAAAATATAATCGCACAGTCTTTACTAAACTATCTGACCAGCGATTTGCCTTAACTTCATTTCCTTGGTGTCCCGTTTTTAAAACAATCTCTGAGAAAATCTACGGAAATAAACTTGTCAATCTACTTAGGAAAACGACAAACTCTACTTAGTGTATTCGGTCATGAATTTCAGAATTTCAAGTTATTTTTCCGTGTTGCCCGATATGTGACCACAAGACAAATCTTTTAAATAGGTAACACTAACGATCCAGAAATGGTAGGTGATATAAATAAAACTGTACTTTAAACATTTCATAGTTCATTTCAATTTGTTTAAAAGGTCAATGTGAACACGCCAGTTAATTATAACGGTTGAATAATGACCGCACCACTAAGACTGTCAATCTTAATACAAGGCTATGGAAGTGTTTGTAATGAACCATACCTATTAGTAGTTTTCCGCAGAATATAATTGCGCTGACTGCATAGGTATTCATTGCGACCATTATGACAGTGAGCATTAATCAATTTTCATGCCGTCGAAGATTGTAATAAGTAGGTAGATATCACATCTGGTCCTGTACATATCACTACATCGCTTTCTTCTGTCTTTCCCTATGTATGCTTAGATCTTTAAAACTACTCAATGGATTATGATGCGGTTTTTTTAATATATAGTGATTCGAGAGGAAGGTTTATTATGTATAATACGCAGACGAAGTCGCAGGCAGAAGCTAGTTGAAAATAAATTTAAATACAACAATCTTTGCTGTGTGCAAGTATTTGTGCCTAGATAGCCTGTCTCTGTCTACATCTCGTATTCTCGCACTGTCAAATAAGATGAGCAAATAGCGCACAGGAGTCAGCTCATGCTAAGTTAATAAGCTAGTAGAACGATAATATTTTTCCAGCAAAATGTTTATTCTGACATTATGTACATACACGTCTATTTATTGTTCCTTTTAGCACAGTCTTAAACAAGTCTTATTACAACTTTGTCCATTAAAAGAGGTAGTAAAAAACACTTGCGATTGCGACGTGGGAGGACAAAAAAACCGAATTCAACTGAGAGAATTAATAAAACATTTTAAACATTTAGCGTTTACATTGTGCCGACATTATTATAATTCAGCAAACGACTGATGACGTCACGAATACTTGGCAAATGGAGCGTAAGTCTTTGGCACTTCCAACCAAGTCGCGCCCCCATTTTGAAGCTTGATGGGTCTAAAATGGTACTCTTTAAGCGTTGACATAAAAGTACTTGTAATTATATTAAGCGGTACATTAATATTTTGAGGGTTATCAGCTAACTTGCGATTAGGTTTCAGTCTATTTGGTACGATACGAGTATCATTAATCATTAGACATAGTACGCGTAATTTCCGATGAACTAGTTCATACGGACTAAAAATAATGGATGCGATTCTACTCGCACATCGCCTAAATAGCTGGAAGACCATCCAGACCATCACGGAAGCATCCAGACCAGCATGGCAGCAATGTCATATTAAGCCTTTGCAATAAACAGTCATTATGACTGTGTGACGTTTAATAATTAATATAAGTCAGTGCCGGTAACACCGCTAATGCCAAGACGGTCCAGCAATAAGCTTTAGGATGCATATTAACATGACGTATCTTCCTCAAACGTCAGGAATTTGGAATTCAGACGACATTTTCTCAGTGGTATAACTTTCTGTACGTCAACGACTTAACTTTTCAGGTTGGCGATTTGGGTATTCATTTTGTGGAATCCCTCTTCACGATCCACTTCAATATGGCGACTGAAGCTATTTTTAGTCAGGTTGGTCGTACGTTTGTAGCAATGGAATCTATGATGCCAATGGAAACGAACTCGAGTAGAATGAAAATAATAACTTTAGTATTTAACTCTACAAGATACTATTAAGCTCCTATAGCTTTAATTATTAAGCACCAAGGATATGCGTGTCACTATTTTCAATAGAAACAGAGACGGTCACATATAAATTCATTGGGCCAAGGTTAACTAGAACAAGTTAAGCTAGATGTTATAAATATAAAATGTTTCTACCGTCGTTTAGTATTCTGCGCAAATTCTGCACATAACTTCAATAACTTCGATAAATGATCTAATGCTGCCAATTAGCCGTCATTGCTATTTATGGTACTTACACCATCTAGGAATTGAATTTTTTGTGAAGCCTGGCAAATCATAGACTCTCTCTGATCATTTTGTAACCAGTAAAACCAGTTTTTGAATGTAGAACAATGAAAATAGCAAAACTAAATTGTTTTAGAAGTTACATTAAAACACGTGCCGAAAAATCAAATTTCGACAAAACTGTAATTCATTTTGCGAAGATGGCCTTCAAAAGACTCAGATGAAATCTAAATTTACAGATAAACGTTCTCACAAACAGGATTTTATACGAGCCCGATTGATATATCGCGAATGTTTGCTTTATGTATTTTTGCACCGTGCGACCTTTCAGCCAATTTGATACATCAAGGTTGGAAAGAGTAAGCCGGAAATCACCACATATGGGTCAAGTTCATTAATTACGTACGTTATAATATTTAAACAATGAAATACTTCACAGAACTCATGTCATAGTAATAAAAGGGGCCTCCCCTCGAGTATCTAAATTAGTTGTATGAAATACCTGACATTGTTTTAACCATAATCGTTTTGGCATTGAGTGCTACGAGGTGTTTAGAATGATGTATGTTAAACTTGAGTAGGTGTATTCAGAAAAATACTATTAAATTATGAATATGACAGGATTTTCAAAGTTCGTTAGTGTTCTAACGTATTTTAACACAAATACCATGTCAGATGGTATCGCCTTTAATGTTTTGCATTATTAATAAATCTTTTCGTTGCCAAAATTCCAACATCGTTCGTCTTAGGAGTAAAAATAAGAAAAGTTAAAAACGAAAACGACGTGTAAAAAAAGTCTGCGCAAGTAGACAGAAATGATAAACATGAATAACTTTTTGCTCTAATGATAAAATTATCTTTTCATATAGGTACATATTCGAAGTCAGTCGCCGTTGATTCATAGGTTGCGTTTATAAATATGTAGTAGAGTTATGCTTCAGCGTAATAGGACAAGCAAATCCTCCTCATAATTCCTCCTGCTTTATGATGTTACGATTCTTCAGGTTTGGCAACGAAACTTGCAAAACATCTTATCACGTTTTTCCCTTTAAGCCCGGTATTAAACTTAATCCTCGTACATTATAGGAACAAAATGAACGTTTAATAACCTCTTTATGGTGTCATAGGCTGTTGTTTATATGTGACGTGATTTGATGTCATTCTACGATGGCGTCATGGTATCGGTAAACTTGCGACACTCAACAAAACAACGCTGAATTTAGTGATTACTTTATTATGTTCGAGCTTAAAGTTGAGTCACTGTTGAATATAAATCGCCTCGTGTGCTTGCGGTATACTGAAGTACCTACGTGACTGCATCATAATTCGAAACGTCTAGAATATCAAAAGATTTCACTGCGCGAGTTTTGTCTTTAAAGCTGGTAGAGAAAGTATATATTTGTGCGAGGAGCGTGAGGGTCATTGTCGATGACGTAAGGCCGAGTCCTTGCACGGTCGGGTGCTTGGACGCATCCCGGAGCTGCGGTTACAACCACTCGGGATAAGTTTCACTGTAACACGAGGTGACGCGGTGCGTTGTTGCTAAGGGCAAGGGCAAAAACTGACGTGACAGGAGACCGGTGCCACAACAGCGTAATTTGCGCATAATAAACCGAGAATTACTGCCAGAAGTTACATAAATAACGTAATAAAGAACTGCGACGAAAGCTATAATCGATGTATTGGAAACTAAATCGAGAATATCATCGTAATAATTCGCAATACCCTTCGTAACGTAAGATATTTTGTGGTCCGCTAAGAATAATTTGACGGCGTCATATAATTATTTCCAGGTACATATATTTTATATTTTACGTGAATGTGTTTGACTACTAGTTGACAGATGCTTTGACAAGAGCTTATAATTGTAAACATAAATCTTTGGAAATAGAAATCTAAAATTTGGCAAACATAAAATAATATGAAGAAACTGGAATTGTGAACTCATAACGAACGCTTCCTGATTTCAGTACAAGCCTTGGTGATACGATAAAAATGAAGAGTTACTGAATTCTAAATAAAACTATTTTACTTATAATGTATAACACTGCGTTTTCCTATTAATACTAAGTGAGCTTAATGGTAATCGCAGAATGGATGGAAGCAGAAACCGTGAATGCTTGACTCTCTTGAGCTAGCGAATCATGTATTGTGTGACCTAGATGGAGCTGTCAACTGAAGAAGGTTTACGGTTGCCAGGCGGCACAATAGGTTACCCACTTAAGTTATATGTTAGCCTCAAATCATGCTTCGCCTCGCAACGTGTCGCCTAACCGCGAACCAGTGATTGGCAGTAACATAATGATGAATTGCGAATGTTGGATCTATGAGGTCGGTTTATTGAGATCGAAGCTTTCGCCGGGCATCGAACCCGGCTCCGGTTGGTTGCTACGCAGAGTAACGGGGTCCAACTTGGAGCCTCTTTACGGGGGTACGACTTCGCAAATTATAAAAGGTGACGGGAGGTCGAGAACTCACTTTTGGAAGAAATTTAGTGAAAGAATACAATGAAGAACATCGTAGAACTATCTCACGATTCCCATATCAGAGCAACTGTGTAATGTTGTTCTGACTATATATCCAAAATTTTACTTTGCAATCTTAAAAAATTATAACGATGCATATTTAGGACCCACAATCAGCACTCAATGTAGGTAGGTACATATTTTGTTATATGTAGATGCACGAGGATAAACAATAAACATCAAACTATAACCGCAAAACAAATTTCAACGTGGGTGTAACAACTATCTCCAGGCATTACGAGATAGCTATAACGGTAAACAATCATAACATTTAAGTAACAAAAAAGTTACAAATCGTTGCGAGCATATTTGTTGGTTCCATTGTTTAAATTAGCAATTGTTCTCTTTAATCTGTCTTGCTGACACGGTGAAGATAACGGTGTTAAGCTCCACTTTGAAATTAAAACATTTGTACATCTGACTGACGGACATTGACGGACAACGTTGCAAATTTTTTGGTACTTTTCATTATTTATAATTAAAGGGTACCGACCGAGATTTATAAATTTTAAAACACTGTCTGGAATATTACACCAAATGGTTAAGTTAATTTGACTAAACACAACTAGGAATGTTTTTCAGATTCTATTAATGGGTTTGACAAATGTTTCAAAATGGGCTTATAAAGAGTGAATTTCAAATCAAAAATGACAATGATAAACCCTTACTAGAGCATTCTAGCAAATTGACCCAACCATTTACAAAAATATTCCAGAACAATTCTAAGACGCCTTTTATATTGATGATTTCATCAAGTTTAACAAAAGTATCAAGTTGCATGTGAAACTTCAATATTCATATAATGTAAGTTAGCGTATCATCACTGCACACAGCATAGCAATATTAGCAATGACATTGAACAGCTGTTTCCTCCAGAGCTAGTAATTGTACGCGGAAGACTTCGCGATCGTATTAATGACAATTGGCAAGACTGCGTACGGAAGCTATTCTGATTGCAACTGGCATTTAGTGTTTCAGTCCTTGATCTTGTTCGTTTACGCACTAGAAAATAAAATTGCTTTTGTCCTCGTTGGTCATCATACTTATAAGGGTTTATTACGTTTACACCGTCACCGTGTTTATTCCTTTTATATTGCTATATATGATGTAGTGGTACAGTTATTCCTGTTATAGGTAACACTTTGCGTGTGTCATTAATCGTTGGTCACGGGTGTGTCTGTTGTCCTTATGAGTTGTTTTTGCTATGTACTAAGCATAGCTGGGCACCGTTAATCAAATAGTTAACTTCGTTAATCGTTAATCCGCTACAAAAAAAGTTAGCTTCGTTAAACGTTAAAGCGTTACATTTCGGAAGAATTAACGCAAGTTAACGTTAATCGTTAATCCGTTAATATATGTGAAACTGCATTTTTATATCGTTGCGTTAGTGAACTTATAAAACCTGTTGGTTTAGGTTCTGCGCTAAGTAATGAAATGATCAAACGAAACAAATCTCTTCGCAGTTTTCTCACTCGCACGCACTGGCAAAATGTACCTAGTTTTAGTTTAGTTTTGTTTTTATTTCACTCGCTGCCACGCGCCGCCCGGCACTTGTCGTTTCATACTTGTCTGAATCTGTTTTTCGCGCCGCGCCGCGGTGCCGTGCGGTAAATAGTAGGCATAGGATTAACGATTAACGGACTTCTGCATATTAACGGAAGTTAACGTGTCCGTTAACATTTTTTAAAGTTAACTTAAAAGTTAATCCGTTAATCAAAATGTTAACTTCGTTAATTAACGATTAACGGATTAACGAGTTAATGCCCAGCTATGGTACTAAGTCATCCTACTTTGATGTAGGTAAACACCTCTTGAATGTATTATTTTGTTTGCTTCATTTCGACATAAGAACTTGTATAAAGTCTAAAAAATTCAAATCACGTTTAGTTATCACAACAGCTAAGTAATCTTTGCAAGTTAAAGGAGAAACAGTCAACGAAAACTTTGCATATTCGCCTCATATTAGCACGGAACTCTACACTGCGCACGGCGCGACACGCACTTGGTCAGTTTTTTTATTGACTGCGTTAGCCTAGCGGCCGCTACGAGCTATTAATACTTAACAACCCCAACCCCATGGGGTTGCAAGTGGAGCGTGCAAATTAGCTCCGGCGACAACACTAAATAAGACATCAGGTGTAAGAGGGTTACTTGGCTTGGCATATTTAAAGGTAATCAAGTGGTTCGTTACACGAATAAAAGAAATGAAGTTAAGGAAACGACACCTCTAAATTGTTCGTTAAATTGCTAACCCGAGCTGACTTCTCAAGCTACATTTTGTTGTGTGAAGCATCAATTGAAAAAGTAATATCGATAAATCAATTTGCAAATTCTTACATCCAGTTTTTAAATGCTGACTTTTTGAATGGCGGTTTTTTTGACCTATTTATATGTGTTAATTTTTGACCGTTTTTTGTTTATCAGACAACAAGACAACGAATTTGTGTATTTTTTTTTCTTTCTTTTTAGAATAAGTTTTATTTTATCTACTACTTATTTGAATCTTACTTTTTCTTTCATGCTGGTCCGGGATTAAAGAAAAAACGTAGAATGTACCAGTTGCTTCTCTTCCCGCGCAAATGGTAAAAGCCCATCGAGGGAATGGACGAAAATCTTAGGAATCATGTTATAGGCGATGCGGCTAGCAACCCATCACTATTTTGACTCCCCTTTCACCCTAACGCCCACAATCATGCTAAACGTGGCGTTTAGGTCTTCTGACCTTGGGATCTGTCTACCCCGTAAGGGATAAAGACGTGATTTATGTATGTATGTATTAGCATATTAGTAGGTGGCAAATAAGTAAACCGTTGAGGGGATATGCGCAGTATGAACATGATGTTGTTTTTCATACTGCGCATATTCCCTCCACGTTTTACTTATTTGCCGCCACCTGTACTGTACGCCATGAACGCTTCGCTTAGAAGCACCACGTGCTCACACGCAGCCTACAAGACCGCTGGCTGCAATTATCACAGCTATAATTGCTCACTTTACAAGACCCAGTCGAACCCGTCCACTCGAGAATTATGGTGCATTATAATTGACAGATTTCGCGTTTTCCTCTTGCTCCGAGTGTCTTAGCAACGCGATATTTCAGATTTTATGAGGTAACTCCGCTGTGTACATGTACTTAACGCCAGAGATGATTAATGGCTCATTTTTTCTATTCTACAGAATTCTAGTTAGAGTCATGATGTAATTATTGTGTTTGTGTCTGCGAAAATAGGTAACATGTAAAGCAAACACGTTTACACGAGTGCTAAATACAATAAGAGCTCATCTTGCTTATATAGAATGCTGGCATTAGTATGTAAAGTAGTTCTTATTTTTACAAACAAAGCCAACCTATGTATGGAAATTGTATTCTTACATCGTCGAAAGTTCCAGAAAACGATTATTATGGAACTATTAATTTAACAAAGTCAAACGCTTGAAGACTAAGGGCCTGTTTCACCACTCGCTGTTAAGTTCCAGTTATATTAAGTGTCAGTTAAATATGATGACGTCTCTGTCTGTTTCGTAGTAATAAATAGAGACGGAATCATAGATAACTGACACTTAAGATAGCTGGAACTTAACAGAGTGGTGGAAACAGGGCTTAAATATATCAACTACATTTTCTTACATCTTCTTTCATTCATTAATTACAATTACATACAATCCCTACTAATATTATACATAAGAAAGTAAAAATGAACACAAAATATTTACCTTGCTACTCTCTCTCTTTCTCTTGCTCTTGCACAGGCTTGGTTATCTTGCACGTAAGTAGCGGAGTAGCAAGGTATTATTTTGTGTTCATTGAAATGGACCTCCGCAAAGTAACGCCTGATTCAATAAAATATACGAAAGTAACTCGTAGCTTTCACGCCTAAACCACACAACCGATTTTAATGAAATTTGGTACAGAAATAGTTTGAGTCCCGGGGAAGGACATAGGATAGTTTTTATCCCGGAAAATCGCATAGTTCCCGCGGGATAGCGATAAGTGAATTCTGCGCAGACGGAGTCGCGGGCAACAGCTAGTTATTTATAAGTTTTTTTTTTATGTGCATAGTAAGGCAAACGGGCAAGTACCAATTTCCTTTGCATCATTTTACATGGCAATCGATCACTCCTACTCGTGCTAACAATAAGACAATAACACACATCTAGATTCTAAATTTCAAATGCCACGTATAATATAATACCAGATTATATAAAAATTATAACATTTAGTCAGAAACACATTCATCGGTTAGGTATAAGAACACAATCACGTGTCAAAAATCAGCATCTGAATATCCGACGCACCACTAGGCACAGAATGCAAATTTTCACTACTGAAAAGCATTAGGCATCGTGCTAATAGAACGCGAATGCGCGATCATCGCGCGAGTAAGCCATGCGACCATCGCGTAGCAAAATCTGGGTGTCCAGGCACTAGAACGCGAATGATCATCGCGCGAATTGATTGAATCGCGCGACCGCGTCGTCCGATTGTCAGTTAGGACACCCTATTCGAGTTAAATATGTTTGATCGCGCGTTCGTACGAACTAATTTCCTGCGAATAGATTTATAACATTGGAGTCGCGCGACCGCGTCGTGCGATTGTCAGTTAGGACACCTATTCGAGCTCAATATGTTTGATCGCGCGTTCGTACGAGTAAAATTCGCGCGAACCTACGATGATCGCCCATTCGAGTTCTATTAGGAAGATGCCTGCTCGGTTTGATGGGAAGGCGCAGTTAACTGCTACAATACTGAGTTATCTTATCTATTACCCCAAAAAGGATTAGGTACCCCACAAAGCATTCAGATTTATAGTTCTTCTACACGTAATACTAATGTAATTTTAATGACGAAACTATTTAGTATTATTGTTCTGATCTTCTGATAATAAAGCTATAAGTAGTTTACGTTCCGCGAGCGCTAAATAATCGTGGCAATGTAACACCGCCTACATGCAAACATGCGTCCGAGTGTAAATAGGTACGTACTGTACGTACCCTTGCCATGACATCTACATTAGAAGTCATCAACCCACATGTGGGATTACAACAAATCTACATTGACAGCGTTGGCATTCTATAATTGGACGGTGACGTAATCTACGAAATCGAGCGCATCGCCAAATTATGAGCAAGTAGTATTTAGTGATCGGAGTGTTATAATGAGGACTCTCGAGATGCGGCAATGCTGTTTTGATGTTAGAATATGTATTACTATTGCAGATTGTGATTATGATGACAAAAGATGTTATCTTCGTAAAGATATCGTGAGACTATAAATTGAATCTAACTTAGTAGTTGGAATTAAGAGTAACATCATCGTTTGTGATAAGGAAGCACAAGTTGTTCGATTTATTACTACTACATGCAATACTGCAATAAATATGTCTTATCAGGAACTAATAACGGTTAATAAGGGTGTAAGACCCGAAGGACTTTCTCTGTAGCAATATAATATTAACTGCTTGATTGGGAAGTCCAGTAAATGGTAGCATGACGTCACATTATGAAAGTAGACTTTTACTTGTATTCTGTAACCTAACCTACTTTAACTTTATATGTAACTAAAAATGGCTCAGTTCTAGTTAGCAGTTACTTATGTATTGCTTGGCCGTGGAACTTGTAAATATTTATCAAGTTTAAGGACCTTTTCTCACATCGCGTGTGATGCTAGTCTCATGATGCCGTTATTGCTTTTTTCAAAGGCATAATTATGATGGCAGGCTATAAAACTTTTAGCTTGAAAAGCACTGTCATTCGGTTGCCGGCTCAGTGCCATAACGACATCGACATTGTCGTCTTTATGGTTCGGCAATTAAACTTAACGCTCGCTGAATAATGTATAAGTTATATCTCAGCTATTGACAATTCTTACCAGGTAATGATCCTCGTTACTTGCTTATAAATAATACTCACGTGTTTCTGTAGCAAAAAAAACCTAAACAACGTTCGACATGATGACGTACCTTGGAAAACGACAAAAAAGATAGGTACAAACACATACAAATTGCGAAATAAAAACAAATATAAGCTCTATCACCATACATAAAGAACAAAACAGACACTTGACAGGCAAACATGCACAAAGACAATGAAGATTTAAGTTTGATTGGAACACTAAATAACAATTGTAATACCGTGGCCCACATAAAAAAAACAACAAAAACAACACCAACACCTGGACAATATTTCCTTCAAGAAAACGTCAGTACAACAAAGTGATTAAAATTTTCTTAATTATTGTTTGCAACAATGATCTTTTAATCTTTGACAAAGTCATCATATGACTTTTTACTAACGTTTTCCATGGAAAGAAAAGAAACAGCCAGAGCCAGAAAAAACCAAAGGTTCGATCGCGTGGAGCGCGCTACCTGTGAGGCGGCCTCTCGGAGGGCGGCGGCGAGGGGGCGCGAGAGGAGGTCGCGGTCTGCTCCCGCGGTTCCGACGACGGGCTGCCGGCGCCGCTGCCACCGAGCGCCAACGCCAACCCGCTGATGCTGAAGACACACCACCACGTCACCACAGCCCTAGCGTCGGCTCACACGACTTATCTGCTCCACATACTTCAGCTTCCACAATTGACAAAGGTTAGGTATTACACAAAAGCCCTTGAAGATTGAAGCAGATAAGCCAATGATATAAATGGAACTAGTATCTACAGTTTTTGAAAGCGTTTAGTTTCAGATTAGAGTTGGACAAATACATCTTAGAACGAATTTAGAGACGTACATAAGAGAAGTCATGTACATCGAATTATTAAAATAACTGCCGGTGTATTTATGGCCTCTAGTCAAAATAAAATGTTTGGAAAAGCAAAAGACTAACCACACTGATTTCAAAAAACGATACTAAATTTTGATGGATTACAATATCAACCCATCTTGGAAAGATACATTTTTATAGACCATCTTAAAAGATCTTAATCTTACTACCAATTAGTTGCTCCTTAGCTACACGAACGATCATGTCAATATAAAAAAGATTTACAACATGTAACATATTTCCGCATCGGCATAGAATATAACACCGTCCTGGTTTCTTTTATTACAAGAGCCGGCGAAGCAGTACATTCTCAGCGGGGTGAAGAAGTACAAAGCAGTGACGTTCTGTTAGTGGCAAGGCAACGGGGAGTGTCAGTAACATTGGGGTGGCAATAATGGCAAGCAAGCATTCCGTACGCTAATCACTTGTTATCAACAAAGACGTCGTGATGATCCATCGGAAGTCACTTGATTGAAGAGCATTGTCAAGTCAATTAAATTGACTGCACTGGTCATCCGGGATAATATCATAGGAAGATATCATGTAACTGATCATTTAGTAATTAAATCTGTTTGAAATCAAGAGATTGGACAATGGCATAGCTCTTGGTGATATAAATTAATCAGTCTCTAACAATTGGTCAGAATATAACGATACAGATGCCAATCAAGATGAGGAAGACGGTGGGGCTGAAGAATCAGTCACGCATACATGAGTGGGCGAGAGCAGGCAATTAGCCTGCCTCTCACGTCAACGAACTAGAATTATGTCGCAAAGACGCACAACACAACGCATGAATGAGGACCGTGTCATAGACGCCGAGACTAGCCAACGCAGCCAATGCGACGCCAATACTAACCTGTTATGAAGGCAAAACCTAATTAGTAAAGTTGATCAAGCCATTGGAAAGAATGAGGAATCCTTTTACCTAAGCCGTGAAAACTAGTAGGTAATGGCAAAGGTGTGTCTCCGAATTAGAAGTTAATACGACCAGTTTAGTATGTGTCAAATTCTGTTAAAAAAAATTGCTAGTGACGAATAAATTCACCGAAGTACCAGTTTTCTCTTATGCTATTTGACTCGTTATAGAGTTTACGTAACAAAGTGTATTGTAAGGAGCATTTTCATTACCGTTGCTTTAGCGTTCTAACATTGAGACCGTTAAAAATAGCACCACGTAATCATGAGATGTCGTGACTCGGAAAATCACACTTCCATGAAAACCTAACGCTGAAGTGTACTTTGGCGTATTGAAAGATGCTAATCGCACAGCACTACATGACGTGACTCTATCGTCTAGCTAGTTCATAGAATATTTTAGTTTACTTTGTGACCAATTTGGATAACAAAGTCTATTTATTTTTGCTGACTAACAGTTACATAGTTACCTATGTGAGTCGAAATTTAAAATGCATAATGACTCCAAAGTAAGAGTATCTCAAGTTGTTTGGAAACAAAACAATGTATCGATGAGCTAAATACCTAATCGTGTGCTTAGTTCGTGCTCAAAACATTATTATCCACAAATCGACGTTTAAAAGCGATAAACACAAAGGTTACAACGGCAAGGTGATTTTTGTTGCAGGACGGAAGTTTGAATTCCCAACAAAGGACATTAACACGACTATCAGTATTTTAGCCACTTAAGAATTATAGTCTTGTTTTGGCACAAGCCGGAAAACCATAGTACCAAAATGGCGGCAGTACCTCCATAAAATTCAAAATAAATTTTCTTTTCACAATAAAACAATTAAAGGTAATTTAAAAAGGTACCGTGTGGCATGTATAACAGATTACACTCACTGCCATGAATTGTGCATTTTATGGTGCAAAATAAGTCTTTTAACCGATTTTAAATATCGCCGCATATGCCTACCTACTCAGACAAGAAGCAATAAAATAATGTGCATTGACGTCAGCACCGGAATCAGCAGCTAATTGAAGATAATCACACTAACGCAGCATGAAGTAAACAGGGATATTAATATTTTACTGTCCAATTATGCCGGGCATCTTTTTCTGATTCTTGTAACGGGAGCAGAAGATTTGGCCACGGGATTAACTCAACGTGCCAGTTATTTCAGCGTCCAATTAATGGGCCACCTTCCTAGATTATAACTGAGTAATTAAACAATCAGCGTTTCCCAGAAATGGGTAGCGTAAGAATTTATTTGCTTTACACCGCAACCTCACCCTGACGTTGCATTGTTTTTTGTTGCAGCAACTGATGCCGTGCATACATGCGACTTCGGTCATGTAGTCGGTCATTTATAGTGGTTAGATAATTGAGGTTTGAACGTGAACCATATGGTATGATGGACTAAACCTTCGAAAGAGTAAGGGTCACGAATAAGTTAGATTTGTTTTGACTGCAACAGGAGGAAACCTTTTTTTTCTTTAACTTCCAAGTGTTAATTTCATAGAGAAGAAATTAAACTGATCTAGCATTACTCAAGAAACTAATTAACTGCATGACGCCTAAGTTTAGTGCATTTCACTCGGAGTTCCGGTGTCTCAAGGTCAACATTGAAGGTTAGGAAAGTGGAGTGGTCTCAAGATAATTAAAAATAAATTGCATTCGTGTAGATAAGAATGCAATTTATTATTGTTGTTCGCTGATAAATTAAGGACACTACAGTTTCATTCCAAGAGTACTCTACCTATATCTACATATTTGAGTAGACAGGTTTACTCCAATTTTTCAGGGGAAAAATACAAAATTATCCTTATCATAGTAGGTCGGATACTTTTATTAGCAAATAGGAATAACACAGCTCCAGGAACGTATGACTCATCAGTTAATAGAGCCGTTTAACTCGACACGCTATCTGATCGCAAGTTGGTTCAACTGGCGTAACTGGAACTAGAAACAGAACAGTTGTAAATTCTATGCAACAAATAAACCTTATCGTTCAGAAAAAGGTAAACCGTATTAAATCTCCAAGAGCTATGAAGCAAAAAGACACGAAACAAAATAAGTTGGTATTTTAGTAATTTCAACCGGAATTTGTTCATTTGGCAAATGACCAAATTAGGCGATACATCAAAAGCACACCTGAAGCTAATTTAGTACAAACTTCCGTCGGCGTGTGTCTAATAGTTGATTAATGCCAGCTAATAGTATACCTACTCGTACTAGTTGCCAATACCCTCCACACTGTTTAGAACTACAAAGTGCTGAAACTATATAATTTTCTTAAGTACACCATTACATCACTGCCTGCAGTATTTAATAAAGTTCCGTTACGAACCTTTAATTAGTTTTACGTAATTTGCAATCAACAGTACGAAGTACAAACAACGTTAATGTAATAGGGGCACCTGATATTAACCGATATAGATATAGCCGCTAGCCTTAGGGTGGCTGATATACACAATTTAAATATCAACAACGTGAAATATCGCACAAAATTGTGATACGGTTAAACAAATGCATTCCCAATGATTGAGTTTAAATTGACAATAAGAAAATATTAACTGTTCAAGTGGATGGAGATGTTAAAAATGAGAATAAAGTAGAAATGAGTCGTGATAGTGATACTGTAGTACAATGGCGATAACCTTTGACAGGCTTCAAGGGAACCGTTTGTGTAACAGTCACCAAAGTCAATCCAACAATGGCACCCTTCACGGCGGTGTTGTAAATCATACAAGCGGTCGTTTGTGGCGCGTGCCCGGCGATAATGCGACAAGCAGCTCCGAACTACCATTTCATGAGAACAATAGCTCTAATACGAGAATTAGCTTTATTGTAAGAGCAGTGAAGCGTGAATTGTAAGTAACAAACCGGTCTTTCAGAACCATACTGTGACCTTCATTATTAGAGGTTTAGACAATTTGTGGTTTGTACAATAATAACGATAAGGCTGAACGCTATGTAAATGAGATCATTATTAAAAGCGTTTACGGAGTAACTCCAAGTACAATTAATTTTTATCAACAGTACTTTGACCCGTGATAAGGAACAAAAATACCTAAAGCAAAACTGTAAATAAAAAAATACAGAGCTTGAAACCTCTACTTTTCCGTTTGACGGCCGGATAGCCTAGTGGTTAGAGAACCTGACTATGAAGCTTGAGGTCCTGGGTTCGATCCCTAGATCGGGGCAGATATTTGTATGAAAAATACGAATGCTTGTTCTCGAGTCTTGGATGTTTAATATGTATTTATATTATAAGTATGTTTATCCATTGTCTAGTACCCATATTACAAGCTTTGCTTAGTTTGGGACTAGGTCAATTGGTGTTAATTGTCCCAAGATATTTATTTATTTATGTAAGTTGATAGGATTTACAATTCAGTCTTCTTACAAGTCTCAAAAAGTTGTTAAAAAGTACGTACCTACCTACTTAGTTTAATATTGTTCTTACCTCAAACGCGTCTCAAAATTTGCAAGGAACAAAACATCTGTTTGCCTGTCGTCAACGCACATCAATTGACCAAATTACCACAATTAATGCAGTTTTTATGAGGGTACAGAGCCGCGAAAAACCGTAGTTTACGATACTTTACGAATAATTTATTATTATTTTATCTTTTAGTATTTGAGTATTTTCTTGCAATCCGAACAAAAGGTCGACGTGCGTTATCCACACTTGAATTTAAAATACTTAGCGGGTGAAGGTACAAGAGTGGAAATTTTAACGTGATATGCATTAATTTTATAACTTACCTTTTTCACCTACTCTATATTCATTATTGTAGAAGGATACAAAGGAGTTTTATTTAAAGTTTCATTTTGAAATCGAATTAATAGGCACAGGAAATGTTACAAGAGAGGAGCTCCATAAATATTCTTAGCAAACTGGTTCAACGATAACAAGTCTTACGTAAGAGGACACCTACGTTTGCCGTCCAACAGGTAGCAGAGTCTCGCATATAATTTACACTTTTGCGATTGTTTATTTTATCTCCGGCCAGGCAGGCGCCGCGTTCACCTTGACCGTCAGCGCGGACGGTACATCCACCAAACAGGGATGACCTTCCAATCCCCTCGTAAAGCTCTACCCAAATGTGAATAAGAGGAACAGCCGTAAAACCACGAAGGTCTCAGTTAAATGGTTCGAAGCAGGCATTTATTGTTGCCGTGATTTCTGCTATATTTTAGCCGCAATTTTTTTATGTCAGTCTCTGTTTTTTTCGATAAAACTCGATTTGAAGATTAGAGACCGGTTCTCTTCTATTTTCGTTCAGTGACGTCCAAAGCAGTTTACGGTTTGTTTGCTTGGTTGTGCTGGTTAATGGCTTAGATACAAAACACACCAGTTGTTGTAGTTGTAAGGCGCCACAATCATTTCGTTTAGCAACAAAGCTTGTTTACGCTTGAATTAAAAACGAAGAGACTATTTTATATTCACTTGAATAAAATCTTGTGCTAATAGCAGCAACAACGTTTTGTGAAATACAACAAATAAAGAGATTCCTATGGTTTCTTCGAAGGAACTAGGTTTCAAATGAAATTCTGATGAAAAAATAAAAGCAAATTTTATTTTCTTTAAATGAAACAAGGTACATTGTAAGTATTCTCTCAACATTGTTGGTGCTGGCGTCAGGCGGAGGGAAGGCCGAAGGCCTTGTGCACAGGCAAGCAATTTAAGTGATCGTTTTAAATTTAAACCCCCAAAGGTGAACAGTCGTTGAATAAAATATGCAAAGGTTAACGTTCTAGAAAGGTCGGCGTGTCATTGAGGCGGGAACGAATACAGGTCTGGAACACTGCGCGTACACAAACTAACACCCTCGATAACCTCCGACACAACAATGTTTTACGATGCGTAAACACTACACAGTAAGCTACGGCAAAGATACAGTAAACGCGTGGGTAGCAAATCATGTTAAAATTAAATTTACTAAATCGTTGTCACCGTAAGTATTACTGTGCGGAATTTTAGGTGCGCTATTTGTTTTATTGCAATACGTAGAAAATGTTACACATGGCGAGTAGGGTGACACTGTTTGAAACTGAATTTATTTGCAAAGCAGGCCGCAGCCTTGTAGTAGTCCCGTTTTAAATATAGGTATTATGTTGACGCGCAAATCGAAATTCCGAAATATGCGACGGTAATTCGTACACGTGATGTGTCAGCTGGGTACGCTGGTTGTCAAATCTTGCACGCGCTTAATAAGTGTACAAAACTAGAAATGTATTTCAGACGCGAAACTAGAATTGTAGACAAATCAAAATCATTACCTCGATTTACCAGTAAATCAGTTTTAGTATTTTCGCCACATTAATTCAATTTGCGAAAAATAATTATTCTGAAACAAATAAATGATTTCGATAATCACACCAACAGGGAAGTGAGTCAGTCAGTCAATAATGATAATATCAGCCGCTGTGATACAAATTTAAAAAAACAGCACAGCAATGACAAAGATAATATGGGTAATGATATTACGAAGTTGCAGCTTCCTCGCCACCCACTGTGTCCGAAATTAAACTATGACGAATCGAATGTGAGTACAAACGGCGAAGACTCGCTAGATGGATGAGTTAGTGATCAGATAATATTTCACGCTAAACATAATGCACGGTGGCTAATAATAAATAATGCAAATTTAGCAAAATACGCAACAGAATGTGGATATTGCGACGAGAAGTTAGGAAGTTTAGTAGGAAGCTGACAGAAGAGACTAGTTTGCAAATACAGCTCAAATTATTCCTCAAAAGAATTCCGCATTTTGTTGCGCAAGCTAGAATCCGTCACCAAAATAATTTTTTAAGCCCTCACTCGCATGTTTACACGGTAACTAAACACAAATGAGATTAGTAATATGACACCCTGATGGGCTTGGAAGGTCGTTCGTTGAACCAACGCGGAAGCTTGTAGGCTAACGAGCAAGGAGTCAAATTACGTGGGGGTAGGTGTTGGTGCATGCAAGGGTGTTTCCACCCCAAGGTCGATTCTTCGGTATAGGCGAAGGTCGTCCGTCGAACTTTCTACAAACTTCCGGGTACCAGTGTTGATGGATGAGCCGTCGTTGTGGCAAAGCGCTTTCGGTTTGTTAGGTCAATGACTCGGAGCTGACTGATTATTGTCAGGGGTAAGGGTGACTCGAAGTTTTTGTGACAAATGAGATCACGACTCAACGAACGATACGATCTGAATTGGAAGTACATGAAGCTGTTGGAATAGTTTGCGTTGGTTTTAAAACGTAGACGCGTTTTATAGAACTGATAAAGATAAATTTAGTTGATGTGGCACATTTTGCGAGACCGTCATCCTAAATAACTCCAGGAATAAAATAAACTGCGACACGGAAATATAGTTTAACGACGGCGTTAAGAAATAGCAAACATAAAAATTTAAAGGGTCACTTTTAAATTCAAGTTAATGTTACTGCCACATATTTTATGAGATCATATCCGTTAGTCATATTCACACAGAGATAAGAAAATATTGTGTTATTTTATTCTGTTCGTAACAACCAGTAGAAATGATATGACGTCAGCTGTTGGAAAACGATCAATGCTTTAATAAAGTCTTAGGTACCTTATACCTGTAATGTGATTTGCAATAAATTATTTTTATTTGATTTGATTTGAGGTATCTACCCTAAAAGGATTATTTCTCATACCAATCCAATATAGAATTAATTTGACATCAACTAATTCTCTAATCAAACATGGGAATAAAGTATGCATGGCTTTCGTCATACGAAAATAACCTTATGACGTAAACGTGCTCGGTTCATTAACTGCACTGAAGCCCCAAAACAACGGTATTTAGCCATGAAAAAACGTAGCCTTGTCATTGAAGCATAAGTGGAAACTCTAATTAGGGAAAATGACGCAACAACAGTTTCAGTGGAAGGACAAAAAGTGAATCACCTTAACCCTCAACCTTATGCTGCAAGTTAATACGATTGTTTATAATTATAAAGTAGTAGGTATTAATCAAATCGAGTGATTCGAAAATCACTTATACTAAAAGGTAGATTCTTGAAAGGGAGAATGTTGATAAGGAAGCTGAACTTCGAAAACTTTATGCCAGAAAGGTCAAATACTAAATCAATTTAAACATATTTGAAGTGAATCAAGAAGCTCAAGCGGCAATAACAATGTAAATACATGATAAGAAGTAAATTCAACCAATAAATAGAAGCTTAAGAACACAATGATTTGCGAACACGAAATGATGGGAACGTGTAGGTGAGACGTTTAGCGGGCGACAGATTTAGCAGTTGCCTGCAAAGCGGCTGTCGCCACAACGGTTAAACTGTTTAGCATTCAGCTAATACTGTTATGTGAATATTAACGATATGACTGTGAAGTAAAACAAGAGCTTTCCGTGATTTAACGATTACTAAGTTATATAAGTATAGGACTTTACTACATGTTTTGACTTTCTTTATCAAATATTGTTTTCGCGAATTATGTATTTACATTGCCATACACAGTTTTACAACAGAGAAGGCCGCATTTACTGACTATAGTTCTCGAACGATCACTGGTAAAAAAATATTCCAATAATCAAGTCATATCATATTGGACACGCATACGACTGAAATAGTTTATTATAACTGAGACTGAATTCCGCTAAACTGCGCTCCAAATTTTTAATATGAAATACCTATACAGATTGCATTTTTACTTTCTGATTAATTGAACAACACACACGGAAGTAGAGCCATAAAGAAAACTAACAAAGGATAAAAAACGGCATAGTTGTTTACCCTACGATGTGGCGTCATCGCTTGAGACGAACAAAGCAAGTTTTGATCGTGTCCGATTCGACCTCGATTGGACCCTATGAGTACTTCTAGCTAGAAAAAATATATACAGTATTTTATTGAATCAGGCGTTACTTTGCGGAGGTCCATTTCAATGAACACAAAATATTTACCTTGCTACTCCGCTACTTACGTGCAAGATAACCAAGCTTGTGCGAAATATGTACGTTTTGCATGCAAGCCCTCCCACCACTACTACCACACAAAACGCACACAAATCCCACAAACTTAATTAATCCTAACACCACACAAACACTGACGCGCGTTTCGATCCCTCTACGGGATCATTCTCAAAGTTAGAGCACAACCGATGCACATGCGAACCAACGTCGTACCCAAGTCGTCGTAAGTAGCGGAGTAGCAAGGTAAATATTTTGTGTTCATTAATATATACAGTGTAAAGGGCTACCAATGCTAACGCTGCAGAATTATAATTCAGGCAATATTTAAATGTATAACATTTGAACTACAGCTATAAGAACATGGATAATTGGATAATAAACCTTAATAATGACGTGTTGGTTTGAAATTGACATAGCGCTTTCTTTGATAATAACTCGTGCAGATAGAAATTATTCTACAGCGATGATGATTTAACTATGTAAAATTAACGAAACTCAAAAGCGAATA
Organism: Pandemis heparana; assembly: GCA_963854515.1. NCBI lineage: Eukaryota > Metazoa > Arthropoda > Insecta > Lepidoptera > Tortricidae > Pandemis > Pandemis heparana. The sequence goes on from OY978007.1 coordinate 4,348,357, forward strand.
TGTAACTCTTAATTGCCTAACAATTATCTGATTGTAGAGGTACAGTAAATGATTCATCTGGTTTCATCGGCGGATGTCTATTGAGGTTATGCTATGTAGGGCATAGCAAGAGAGGTAGTGACAACTAATTACTTTCATTATCTTTACCAGGGCACAGCCGTTACGTTGGGCAAGGCTTGGTGCAAATATTTGATGGTAACGATAATATTGCACGTGAATATAAAAAGGTGCATGGAGTACTTGAGATTAATAGAGGCAATAAAGACCTTGCGAAAGAGTCTAAGGACGTAAGTATCAAATAATAATAGTCGGCAAGTATTTCTCTGAACATTCTGCAGTCGCACTCATTTGGTAGTGCTCTTGCAATGACGCTGAACACTAGCATTACACAAATGCCTTTTGGTATTTACTGTGTGCAATTTCCATACCACACAAAGGGACTTGTCAATGATCAGTTCAGTCACTGTGACCTGAATAAATATTACGATGCTGTGAACATAGTTCTATTTGAGTTCTGAATGCAACAATGAAAATATGAATCCGGTGTATGATATTTTCACTAACAATCAAGCAGTTCATGATTAACATAAAAACAGGTAATTCATCCACAAATCAGGTACTAATTTCCAGCAGTAAATATTGGCTATCAATCTTATAGCTACAGGAAAGGAAGGCAGATTCAGTGAAAACAATAATCGTAATAGGTTATAACAACCATACGCCATATCCCGGAAAGATACGCGCAGAAAACAAGTTTCCTAGTCGTAATATTGAAACGCATGATTAACATTTTCATGATTTTCTATATTCCAGACTACCCATAGCAACCTTGTAAAAATCAAATGATAACAGTTATTTAGTTGTGACACGCAACAACGCGTCACTATGATGCTACATTGCAATTTAAAATGTTAATAAAACGGTTGAACGTAACCACGGGCGGTAGGTACAGCCTTCGTTAGTTAATTGTTTTGTTATGTAAATGTTACACCAAGTAACATCTGCACATCTGAATTTCTATCAAGGTGCAAATATGCAAATGATTATTCTCAGGAACAGTGTTCATGTTGGGATCTTGGGATCAATATAGGTTGAGCAGCATGACATCGAAATACAATTCCATGGTTTTTAGTAGAAAGAAAACAAATTGCAATGATATTATAGTTGTCACAGGGCTTAAACTACATTGATTTGAACTTGACTTAACTGAACTAGGAAGAATCTCGTAAGGGGAAGATGAGCAAACCTAAATTGGCCTTCGCCAAGTCAATGTTTACTATAATGAATGAACTTAATCACAAACTAGGCAAACGGAGAGAAAACGAGAAGTCAATGAAAGCAATTCCGAGGTAAATCCAATTTACTTTCACTGTTCTTGTGGAAATAGATTAGAACTTTACGCAATTCAAACGGCACGTGGTTTTCCTACGAATTATTTTGTTTATATTTTGAGCGATATGTCATAATACCTGTTTATGAATTGCAATAAATACGAAATTAAAACACGAAAGGTGCAGATTACAGTTTCACTTTTAAGTGCAGTTTTACGAGATACTTATCAAAGTTATATATCCAGAAGCTTAATGAGAAACAAGTGCGTAAAAGTCGATTTACAAGTGCTATTTATTGATTAATTATCTCGTTAAGAAGTGATTTCAGTCGTATAACGAAACAGCTGAAAATAAATAAAGGGACATAAAAATCAAATTAAACCTCTTTGATTTAAGAATCGCATTCGGAATGAATAAATTACTGGAAAGCCATTAAAGTTACAGGAATAGAAAACGTCGCGGCGGCACCACAAGCAGCGGAAACGGGGACGTGTTTCAATTTGAGATTCGACTTTTGATTCAATCTTGTTGTTCATAAACTCGGATAGCAATTAATTAATTAGATAATAAAGGAAGGAAGGATCTAAATATTCAAAACGCGGTAAGCTATTAACTTCCATCTGAGTTTATTCGATTGATTAATTTACCTATTGAAATCATATCTATCAGGACTTTTACTTCCTCTCTCAATGACATCAGTAGGGACATAGGATTCTATGCATCCTTTTAACGTCACGAACGATCCTTATTAAACTCGTTTTCAAATAGCTTCCTATCTCAAATCGGCACTGAGTTAAAAATGAACATAAAATTAGACTTGCTTAGAAATAATATCCGAATGACAGCACCACAAGCAACCGTAATTCTATCATAACACAGCAATTCCATACACAACGTTTTCCTATAAATTATAGGCCGTTCACAGAAGTAATTTTCATAATTCTAAACGTCAACGATAAATATAGTCTTCTGTCCTACGGATTGATGTACGTCCTCGCACTCCTAGTATGGTTGTTTGGTTATTTTTTTATTTACACAATAAAACTAAATCTATTGCAATTGTAAAGCTGAGTGCTGTTAATCAAAGTACTAGTGTTTTTTTTTTTATATTACCAAGAAAATGTATGTACGTATGTATTTAAACTCTTCATTGTGTCAAATAAACATAAAACAATTGACAAACACTGAGAATCTGAGATACATGCACAAAGGCGTTGCAATGATTTAATATAAGATTATTCGAAATAAAATATCTAACTGTTCGTTCGTGGACGCATAGAATTTACTTTTAAGTTTCAGTGAGCTAGTCATACCTATCTTTTTTGAGTGGACACCGCGACTGAGCAAGCGTTGTGTAGGATGCCCTTTAACTAGGTAGTGACGTTTTGAGGTAGGGGCCAGGGAGGAGTCCCACATAGGCAAAAAAAAAAAGGTAATTGTCAGAATCTGGGTGCGACGCTTGCTGGCTAGAAAAGGACACAATGCTTTATGTCGACGACAACCTAGCGTGCTAGCCCTCCTAATGCCAGTTAATCGTCCCCCTAAGCACAAGGCATAGTTCATGATAAAGTTGAATAGCTATGAAGCAAATTGCCGTTATTAAATTGGGAAACACGCGATGCGGGTATTTGCACACCTGGCCTTAATATCTAGCTTTTAGGGTAAAGGCGTGTGTGGTTTATGTTACTATGCTGCATTTTATTTAAGTATATACGCAGGTTACTTACAGCATGCCGAAGGCTTCGTATAAGTCAAGCTGTCAGAAACATACTCTGTACTTTTACAAGCTTTTATTTAACTGTAACTGACGTGTAAAAACGGTATGGCGGGTAATTCAGCCCAGGGGCCTTACCATGACGTCTTAATGCCGACTCAGTTCAGGTTTTAGCTGTCATTTTTAGTATGGATCTGACAGCGAGCGACCCTAAACTGAATCGCATTAAGACGTCATGGTAACCCCCCAGTTGTTACTCTTGTTATACTGAATAAAATAAATGTATTAGGTATCTCAGTTATGCAATGGAATTCTGTTTTATGTCCTAGAACGAAATAAAATAGATAAGCAGAACTTTTTAATTGCCTAACTCACAGCAGTGTTGGTTTTAGGGCCAAGCTCCATACAAAGTTGCCCATGGTCCTTTGTTACACAGTACACAACGCAATGCAAGTACAGTTAGCAAAAATTAACAAAAACGTATTATTGTAAAATGGTATAAATAAAATTACGTCATAATAACCTTAACCTAAAAAAAGCACTTTTGGTACAAGCTTTTTTTGGTGACTGTACTTACATACTTCTTGTTGACTATAATTATAGCTAAATCCTTATGATACGGCTTTAATTCATCAAGACGCACGACAGCATTGGATTTATGCTACTGTAATAGTGTTGCGTGTATTTATGCAATGTGCGTATACGCATCAGCTTGATGCAGTAAACGCGTAATAATAACTTGACGTGTTATAGCTAGTGACGAAACTTTATTTCATCGGTTCAGCGGTTTAGGCAGACGTCTGTCGCATCTTTAATATTAGTATGGATGGTTACACGAAATAAGCAACGATGTATAGTCAACAGCATAAGTGGATGAGCAGTTGCAGAGCTCAAAATGATCAACACCCAACTCTATAGATACGAAATAGGAATAAGACAGTGCACTATGTACGTAGGTAAATGTAAATACAGACTAGTGTCCGACCGAAACACGATTTTTAGCCGAAACCGAAACCGAAATTTTTGAAGACGTATCATATCAAACAATATATTCAAAATTACTGTACAAATCGTAATTAAAAGGTTATTGCAAGGATTTCTTATATGAGAACAGTTACATTTTTTGCTAAACAAAAAAAAAAAAAACTGCATGCATACTACTGTCGCTGGTCCCAGCTGGACCGGCCGCCGATGCATTACCTATACCTACCCGGCCGAACGTGCCCGAATTAAGCCAAGCGCTCCCAATGTGAGACCCGCGAGAGGCCGCGAAGTAATTTCGGCCCGGCCGAAGGTTTCGGCCGGATTCCGGCCGAAACCGAAACTTCGGCCGAAATCACTTTTTTGGTCGAAATTGGCCGAAACCGAAACCGAAACTTCGGTCGGACACTAATACAGACGGCTAAGAAAGCATTCACTATTCGTCCCAATACATTTTTCAACAATCATTTTTTTATTTAAACTTATACCTCCAAACTAATTAAAGCAAAAACTCAAAAGCCACTAAAGACCTGGGTTTGCGCTCCGAATTACAAATACTATACCCATAGTACTCGTAGCTATGAGTTACGAAAATGTTAAAAACTGCCTCAAGCCTGCCTAAAAGTTGGCCTAACACTCTTGGGACTTCAGAGTTCAGAGGTTACTATCGGCAGGCGAACTCTTGCAGAGGTGAACTACGGAGATCGGACTTTGACCCTCGCAGCCGAAGCCGACTCTGTGTAATTTGAGCGTTAACAAATAACAATAGTCAACTTAAGAAAACCTTTAATCATAAATATTTATTTTCAAATAACACGAACCTGTGTGGCTTTAGATTTTGTGCCAAGAGTCCCTGTTACCCTCGGAACCAATTAAGAAACTAGATTAGAAAATAATTATGCGTCATTACGATTATTAAAATTATGCAGATAAAATCATGTATGATGCAAAAACAATGGAAGGAGAAAGAAGATTTATTATCATTCTACGACCACCAGGGTCATTAGCATTAGGTAAAGTTAAAAATAAAAACTCGCCGACGTACAGAAGAAAATATACCTATATTAGTTCAAATGCTTATAGTCAAGAATTCACCAGTTTACATATAGGTACAGTCCACGAGCTCTTAGAATGCCGTTCGGGTCTGTATGGCTGTCCCACTCACTCTTATGTGTTTGATACTTGAATCAGCCGATGGTACCCGAAAACCGAACAGCATTTTAAAAGCTCACGGACGTACCTATCTCACGTTCTGCCTACTCCGTAAGGGATAAAGACGTGATTTATGTATGTACGGAGTTATATTTCCGCAATCAGTGACGACAATGTGATGTGAAATACGTAGTAGGTGTATATTATTGTACCCAATCATTCCCTAGAAGATAAGCAAAGGAAATTCCATTTCGCACCCCGACGCCTGTGCCACGTTGCGTTCATTTTCCTGAACGGAATTTCGCTTTGATTCGATATTGATTTAATTCACGGATTCACTTTACGAAATTCCATTCAACTTCTTATGTGACAAGAGCTTAGTGGCATTAGCTGTCCGAATATAACACGAAATCAACAGCAATTTCACCCAATTTTACTAGCGATTGGTAATTTTACCAAAACCTATTATGTTGATGATATGACGATACATTCCTTCCGATCAAAATTCGTAATCCATCATAAACGCTTTTATATCGATGTATTAACTATCGACCGTCGCAATGCGGCGGCCGTGATTCTCAGAAAACCTATGGCGGTTCATTTGCATGCTAATCAAAATTACCTTTTGCCTTTCTAGTGAAGGTAAATTTTTGATAATTAAATAAACAAAATAACTTAACCTAAAAATTTCATTCCATATACAAGTTTTTGCTGACTGTACTTTTTGTTGACTGTACTTGCATTGTCATGATGTCCTACATTATGTGAACCAAATTTCAAGTCAATCGGACCAACTGTTGAAGAGCTTCCTCCTGCGGAGACGGTCCTGGCTGGACCACCAGGATTCTACTACCAGATTATTGTATTGGCATCCGACTTACACAAGTATGCAAAATTTCAGGTCAATCAGATGAAGATATCTGCTTCAAATTACGTAGCAAGATTTCACCCGGACAAACATACATCTACGTTCGTTGCAATTTAAAAATAAAGCTTGTAATAAAAATAAACATACAACCGAATTGAAAACCTTCTCCTCTTTTTGAAGTAAGGTTAATGGAACATGTTTCGCAAAAGCAAAATTAAATCTACAGATTTTACAGAAGAAATTTTTACTGGCAATTTCAATAAATAACAGAAAAAAACTGACGTGGGGCGTCTTGCTTTGTGAATTTACAACGTGCTCTGTGGGATTTCCAATGCCATGAACTTTGAAAAAGTCGAACAAAAACGTGCTCTTCAGTTAAAAAAAACCCGCAGACAGTGCGTATGCGTAGGTAAGAAGAAAAAAATTCCCGACTACAAAAACATTATGGAAAGAAGTAAGAGTCGGGCTTTTCGTTTAATAATAATACCTACTATTTAACAGTTTTTGTTTTAATATATTTAGCTAGTTCCTCCCGCTTTTATTCTACTGAGATAGACAAATGCTATGCTAGATGCTATATGTTTTGACACTTTTGTAAAACCTACATAAACTTACACAAAACACGTCAATATCCTTTACGGGGTAGACAGTCTAAGGTAACTAGACCTAAAGGCCACGTTTAGCATGATTGTAGGCGTATAGTTGTAAAGGGAAATCAAAATGATGGGTTGCTGGCCGCATCACCAATAATATAACATGATTCCTACGATTATCGCCCATTGGAAAACCTACAACAAGTATAACAATTTCCAGCTTCACTGCATAGTATAAAAAAGTCGCTTTCCGCTGTCTGTCCCTATGTATGCTTAGATCTTAAACTACGCAACGGATTTTGATGGTTTTTTTTTTTCAATAGATTCAAGAGGAAGGTTTCTAGGTTAATTCTACGCAGACGATGTCGTAGGCAGAAGCAAGTAAGATTATAATTATAATAAAGGTAGGAACATCAAATTTATTTTAACGACGTTAGTTACTTCCCTTTCTGCGGATAAGTTCGCTTTGTACTACTCTTGTGTCGGCACCTATTATATTTATTGTTATTCGTTTATGTGCAAGAGTTACTATAGGTACTATACTTGCTATAAGTACCTACTATAAATCCCAGACAGAACTAAGACTAATTGTAACGAAACCTGCAAGGCGCACCTAAGAAATAGACATATTATTATTTGAGTATAAATATGTATACTCACATACACATACGAAAACATAACCCTTATTTGACGCACTCAGGTAAAACCCCTAAAGAGTCAAGTGTCACGGGCCGCGAAGTCACGGCCTCATATAGAAAATAATACATACGCTACGTATGGCTAAATACAAAATACGAGTTTAAAAATACGTCATACGAAATTAAAAAATGCATACCTACATTGATGTGCAAAATCACTATCATTAATTATTCATTCACTAAGCGGTTTAGGCCATAATCCATAATGCCTAATGCATTACTTTAATATGGATGAAACGCTTCAATAAAGGACTACCAGCGCCATCTATTTAAGTAAGTGTGCAATTCTACCAAACACTACAGCTGACGCCATCTACTGGTACACTTTGGAACGTTTAAGGATAGCTCACTAATGGCACAGCGATTGGTCGTAATGTTTGGGACTTCAGTAATAATAAAATGATTCATCAGATTAACACTAGATGGCGCAGTAATACCGTAAGTATCAGAGAATTACCTATTGGATTGTATTGTACTAATTAAAGCTCCTGTAAATACCTATCTTTTTAGGTACATAATATTTTAGTTACTGCAACTAACAAGAAAGAAACAAGTAATTAAGAGTAATTTTCATTTTATGAATTAAATAGGTAATAGGTAGAGGTAGGTACTATGTAAGTCTATGCGCCCACAATCCTGCCAAACGTGGTCTTGTTACCTTAGGCTCTGTCTACCCCGTAAGGGATAAGGACATGATTTGTGTATACATGTATGTAGTATGTACTATGTAAGTCGAAGAATAATTATTTTACCACAGATATTATAAATGCGAAAGTTAGTGAGTCTGTATGTATGTTTGTTACTCTTCCACGCTGAAACGGCCGTAAGGAATATGATTTAAATTTGGAAGACATTCTTCGCAGACAAAATCGCGGAAACGTAACTCTGTTTCTCTGCAACTCTCTACTTGCCTACTTACAAAGGGCTTATCTGAAAATATTGCGAACAAAGGTCACCTTACTCATAAAATTACATTTGAAGAACCTAATTGGTTACGAAACCTATGCGACGAGAATTTTTTTGGCCTCAAATATTGAATTATTATCGTTTTTACCCTAAAATGTGTAAAAAACTAAAAATGAAACCGAGACCCAGATACCTACGATATATTTTCTTTATCTTAATTTGGTAACATGTCACAAAAATATAAATTTATTTAGACTTATTCTTATTAATAAGCAGTGTTAACTATGTATAAAATTATTCTTATGTCGTATCATCATATAAGAATAATAAAAAAAAACAAAAAAAGAGCCGCCCGAACAGGGACTTGAACCCTGGACCCTTGGATTAAAAGTCCAATGCTCTACCGACTGAGCTATCCGGGCTCTTACCTACCTCGTCGTAATGTAGGTATATGTTCGGACGACGAATATTTCGCCATAATACAGTTCATGACGTTGTTTATTTTCAATGTAAAATAACCGTACATATTTTACTGTGTACACGTGAACTATTAAATATGAATAATGATACCCTGGCATGAAACTCCATGCACGTGGAAAGTAAACAAAGCTTTTTAATAATACCGCTACTCGACACTAGATGGCGCTGTGCTCAGAGCCATCTATCGGTAATTAGTAGCGTTATTTTCATTCAGTGTCATTGTAAAAAGAGGAAACGATGATTTTAATTATGGATTTTGCATATCTGTCTTTTATAAATTATAAAAAACAATTAAGTAAATATGTTACTTCAATAATTGAACAGGTATTTTATCGACTTCTAAAAACAAGCCATATAACAAGGTCAGGTCATCATGACGTCACAATTTCTCCAGATTGAGCAATCAAAAATCAAAACCTTTTGGAGCGAAGGCATTTAGATAACTTGCACCACATACAGATAACAAACTCCACAACTGCATCAATGTAGGCATTGTTTTATTTTCAGAGATTAGATTAGATTTTGATTATTTTTAGAGATGAGAGATGTCGTTGTAAAAAAAATAGTTAAGGGCTTTAATTAAAACTAAAGTTAATAGATTCCTATATGTGATACGATTTTTTCAGTCTTATTGCAATGGAATAAAGGTGACACGGTCGTAATACAAAGGAGTCATTTAGTTTTTGTTGTACAGTCGCCATCAGATATACCTATCGTAGAGGGCGAGGTCCTCAAATATTTCGGAGCAGCATTAAATTTCAATTAATTCGTTACACTAGATATGGTTAATAACAACGGAACACGCAATCCGTCATAAATATAAGAGCAGCGACTTTTCAATAAATTCGGGACGTTCAATGAGCTAAAAATATCAGGAAGCACATATCGTCAAAGGCATCAACGCAGTCAGACTGATCATAAATATCGGAACATATGTGGAAAATAAACCTTACGTATATAATAATAGATTCGAATTCCAAACAAAATAGAAATAAGGCTCAAACATGCCAAAATGAAAGATAAATGTCACCTATAGGTATAGTATAGTGTACGCGTCTGCATGCATAATTCATGTTGTTAGTAACATAAAACCTTTTTTGTTGTAATAAAGTGTAAATTGTTACTGGCCACTAAATTGCCATTATACCTACTTTTTTTACGAATAAAATTTTTCTTCTGCTGTTATAAGTCAAAGCATGTTGTTCTATTTTATCAAACTAATTTTATTATAAACACACTGTACTTAATTTAAACTGTTTGTCACAAAGTTAAGGTATATTTTCTAAAAATGTTCCGATCTTTAGGTCAGCCTGCCTGCATCGATACCTTTGACGATCTGTGACGTTGACTTCCCAATTTTTTTGAAAAGTCGCTGCTATTATATTTATGACTAATTGCGTGTTCTGATGTTATTAACCTTACAGTGTAACGAATTTATTGAAATTTAATGCTGCTCCGAATTATTTGAGGATCTCGCCCGCCACGATATATCTGATGGCGACTGTAATTAAACCCTTAACTACATTTTTTTTTTTGAAAATGACTAATGTAATGTAATAAGAATAACGAAGTGTAGTGCCATTGTAACAGATATCAGATGACTAACATATCAAATGTACACATTGGGTGCAGAAAAAGCAACAATTTTTCTTGGTATTTTTATGGAATGTATTTAGGCTGGAATTAATTATGACCTTGACATTTACTTCGCGTTCGCTTTCGGCTCGACTTTTCAAGTGAATTTTTGTAGTGTTGATTTAATTTATCATTTTATTTATTAGCTTAAAATAAAACTCACTTTGCCGTTCGCAAAACACGGTCTTCACTTTTCATTTGGTCTGATGTACCAAACACCAAAAGGTCAATCAATACCATTTTTAAGAAGTTCAAAATCATCATAGGCAAGGTAATAAATTTACTTTTATTTAAGTGATAAAAGAATGGAGTAGTATTATAAGGGTAAAATACTTAAATGAGTAGGTCTATTTTGAATCTAACTGCACTCTATGCAACTCTATTAAACGAACTATTAACTTTGAATTAATGGATCTAAATCCTTAAGCCCTAGGGCTAGATCTTAACGAGTATAAAGAAAATGTTATCCTTGCCATCCGTTCCAACGCAACACGATGAACTTCATAACCCCCTGGACACAATGCTGCTTCTCCCGGCGTCATTCATTCACTCAATGAATGAGTGAACGTAGAAAATATTAGTAGAAAATCTGTCGAATATGTCGTAGGAATACAGAATGGCTATTAGTAAAAAAATAAAAAGAAAAGTAGTAAACCTACGGCAGATTTAAGCAAAAGTTTTAAGAAGCTCTAGTAAAACCTCATCAGACGAAGGCACAGGAAACTGGAATTCGTTTTCATTCCACGCAGCGTTGCATGGCTTTAGAAAATTTTAATTAAATAGCTGGCCTTTCACTTGACGAGAAATTAAACTCTAATTCCTAGCCTATGCCTAGTCACCTATACTAATGTGACGCTACGCTAATGCTTCTTAAAATATTTGCAAAAATCTTCACTGCCACTTTCTAGTTAGTTGTAAGAAGTTACTCAAATTTTTTATAAGTTTCAGTGATAGATATTCTCAGCGAGATAATCTTTCGTCTCTTTTACACAAATTATTTCTCGTAGCATACGAAAGAGAACCTGGCTGTGTTGACGTCGAGTCTACATGTTAATTCGACAAGGTGAAGCGAAATGACGCCTCGAGACGCGAGTCGCGAAACAACGGCAAATTCCTACAGAGTAAACACTATGGCTTATACGAATCCATGAAAAACACGTAACTTATGTTATCAGTATGACGTTGGTGAACGTTACAAGAATCACATAGAATTGATTTCACTGGCTAATGGACTCGATAAAATTGATTCGCGTACCAACGTGGAAAGTTCTCTCAACATTTGTTTTAATGACGTATCAAACGGAATTAATTATGTCATTAATTAAATTACTACGTTAATTGATATTTGATTAGGTTTCTTCGATTGTGGCCAGGACAACTTATCAGCTGCAATGGCCATGGTAATGACTAGACAGCGTGGCGTGTCTGGTCTTGGTCGTCACCACGGCCGTTGCGAACATTCGCTAAAAACCGCGAAGGTTCGTTAAAATAACGGACGGAAACATTGTAATTCCGAAAATATAATACATTTGGGTTATTTAAGTTTGCATTCCCATAGGTCAAGGGAACTGACACAGCCACTATCAGTTCTATGGGATTTAACGTGGTGGTCTAATTGTCAGCACATAAGCCTTTAAACACGTTCAGGTTGACATTTGATGAAAGCAGCTTTTGATTAGAGAAAAAAACCTGTCTTGATATTAAATACTAGTTCATTTGCCGATGAGTATCAATTCTACATAATTTGGATATTCTTATACAAACATTCCAATCGTTCTTAGTTATAGTGTTACGTGTTTTGATCAAGTTTAGTATTCGTCTCGAAACGTCATTTTTATCAGCGAATGACTCACGGTGTACGTCGCAAACGGTTGCAGTACCTGTAACAGAAAGTTGGTCAGTTAGTGCAATGATTAGTGCAATTTAGCGAGCCTGCAATAGGTAGGTGTTACAAAAATACTTTACGAGAGCTCTATGGTGCACTAAAGGTTAATCCGTCATGGATAATGAATTGTTCATCTCGCCGCGCTGCGTACATTTTATCATGTTTTTTTATGTGTTTGACCGCAATCACACAATGGTAGGCAAAAATACAGTCTAAGATGGAGCGTGCTTGCTTATAGATAGATAGTAAATCTTTATTCCATGGACTATCCTACTAATATTATAAATGCGAAAGTTTGTGACAATGTGAGTGAGTGAGTGAGTGAGTGTGTATGTTTGTTCCTTCTTCACGCTAAAACGACTGGACGGATTTGGATAAAATTTGGAACGAAGACAGCTGGCACCCTAGATTGAAATATAGGCTACTTTTTACCCCGGAAAATTGCACAGTTCCCGAGGGATAGCGATAAACATGTCAATTGCTAATTCTACGCAGACGAAGTCGCGGGCAGAAGCTAGTGCTATATAAGCTGTAAGATAGCTTTTATAAATCCCATGGACACAGAAGGGAGCTCACTAACAGAGTAGTTACTTTGCATTGGTACATCAAGGGCGCTCTGATTCAATCATATTCCAAGTTTCAAGTGTCAAAAAGTAAAGTTTTTGGGGTGAGAAAGGAGAAGAGGTAAGGTAGGTGGGGTAACTTTACGACACTTAAAACTGATAGAGAAGCGCCATATGGAAAGGATTCAAAGTAATTTTATTGTTTTTTCTATTGAAAACCGCCAGGTATTCCTGGTGGCTATATACATACTCTTAGGTAGCAAACAGAAAAACAAAACAATGGTAAAAACAAAAACAATTTAAATTGAGAAATACGTCGTATAGAAATACTGAAAACAAAATTGATAATCAGCAGAGGTTCTTATAAAATACTTAATTTAAAGTTCCATATAAATGTTTCAACTAACTGACTAATGGGTATTATAAAAAACTTCTCGTAGGTATATGACATCGTCATAAAAAAAACTGTTTATAAAATATAAATTACATAGCGAATGTTCCTTTCGTAAGCTCATGTAAACCAAAGCCATATCTTGCGTGGGACTACCAACTATTTGTTGGATATTCCAATTACAAGTACTGATTTGACTATACGGGCTTGGCGGCATGTAACGAAGTATTCTTTCAGTCATATAATCGCAATCTTAGCTGCAGGGAATTAGCAAACTTTGTAGCGTTAATGCAAAAAAATACGAAGTATAAAATATGTAACTGCCTCTCCTGTCGATAAGAAAGTATGAATGAAAACTTGTTATGCAACGTTCGACATAATCTATAGCGCGCTATCTACGCGGTCAACGACCTATTTGACGTGGTAATACGCTTTGAAAGCACTTACTGAGGCTTTTAACTATAAAAAATCTAGAGTTTTAAAGCCGTGTGTCTATATTCTCAATCTAGATCTAGTTCATATTTTCTGGACATTAAAATAAACGAACAGTACTTAATATTTTATTTTCATACATTTATAAGCAAATGCTTAAATAAAAACATGTACTTACAGGAACAGGTTAAAGTAGGTAATTTAAATCTTTAATTGCCCGACTGAAGTTAATGTTTAATGATAAACTACAAAAAAAGACCAGACCACGTTTAATAAGTATATGGTTGTATGTTGTATGAGGTATTATTTTTGCTCGTCTGTTTATTTTTTTGAAACTGCCACGTCGCCGGTGCCTTAAACTACACAGACAGAATACATTTCAGGGCGAACTTGACGAAACATGTTGTGAATTAATTATAACTGCTCCTTTTTGAAGTCTTTATTGTTGGTCTCGCCAAAATATTACTGTTCACAAACGTAATAGAACTTCGACTACATGTTTGGAGCGACTCTTACAAAATTAACAAAGAAAAGACGGAAAATTATATAAATATACGATTGAAAGAGAAAGCAAAATACTTCCATTTTAAACACCGCAAACTTATCTACAACAAAAAATATCTTTATGCAAAGAAACCTAAATAGGTACACTTTAACTTCACCTCTGACATAATAAAGATAAAGATAATAAAATAAACTTTTATCAACTTCACACACATAATTCATAATTTAAGTTTTTGACACGAGCTTGTGCTAACTTAAATACCTGACTCTGAATTAACTAACACAGAGTCATGTGGTATCAAAATCTATGGAAATCTCAACCGTAACTCAAGTTTATCGATTAATTTTGCAGACTATCAATTCTAACACAATTCAAAGCATCGCATCGCAGTACGAGTTGCAAATTAAATACAGTTGACTTCAAGATAGCATCGTAATTGGTAACGCGTGCGTCTCGCTTCGTTAGCTCAAAAACAACCATCCGATTTAGTAGGCGATCGACAAATTAATTAAGAGCAGGCGTTAGACAGAGTTGATTTTACGGTCAGAAACAATTGATGACAACGAATGAAATGTAATAAGAGAATTAGGTTTGGCTACGCCCAGTGACGCGCCTAGGCTAGACAGAAAGGCAGGCTTCAGGCGGCCATTACAACAAATATGTCTATTAGTCAGGCACGGCTAATCAATATGCTTTTAGCTAGCGAAATATTTAGGCTGGATAGTGTTTCCGATGTGGACTAAGATGTACATTGTATAAGAGCAAATATAACTAAACCAGTCTTGTGTGCTACACACTCCGTGTCGACTAATTAAGTGTTCTATCAGTTTTAATGTCAGTTCCTACAACAGAAAAAAAAGAATAAGGAATAACTGACGTGCAAGTAAAAATAGTATAATAAAGTACATATAATCGAGATAGAACCTTATGATAGTAAAAGAATGCCTTGATCGATTACTTCCCACATACATAAGAGAGTAGAAATTTTTGTATTATCAAGAAAATATTCAGTACTCTTTTGTCGTGGAAGTCTGTATTAAATACTCAAAATACATAATTGAAATAGAGTAAAATTATATAATGATTTTGTAATTTATTATTTGAAACCCATGTTAGGCGTAACAAGTGCATATGTCAAAGAAATAAACCAGGTGCCATTTCGTTGCAAATGGAAATGATAACCGCACACCTGGGCCCTATTTTACCAACTTGACAATTATCAGCTTGACAATTCGAAATGCAAGGCGTAGTCAATATGATGCAAACCGGCGTAGATACTGATCGAGCGAGTTTGTAATGTAAACAGAATTGTCGCTTGTCACCGACAATTGTCATGTTAGTGAAATAGGCGCCTGACGACTGTCATGCATTACGTGACATATTTTTTAGTAACAAGTTTCAACCATAAATTCAAGCATTCAGAAGTAGCCTATCTCCACAAAAATAACTATCAGTGTCCGTAGTATTTCCATATCAACGAATTATCCACATCACTATATTAACCCATAATATGCACTGAAGCCGTTGCACAAATGATTCATTGAGATTATGTAACAAAGAAATGATTTATGGTGTTTGACCTAATGACATCGGCGCGAGCGCACCAGTAAGGTGTGTTCTGCTTGAATGCCCCACAGCGGGCCCTACATGGCACAAATTCGTGGCATCATTGCATCAAGGATGCTGGTCACCTCAATTCATAAACGAGATAATGGATGGACAACAGTTTCAAGAATTTCCACGACAACTAACCACTTTAACAGGTTTTAGTATCACCTACGATCGGCCTTGGGAATTATATTGACCTTCCAAGTAATCTTATAATTAGTAAATGCGTCGCCACGCTATAATACAGCCAAATAGCACGTTTATACTTGCGTGAGAAAGGTAAATCTTGATTTACATTTAATTAAAATATTTTAACGCGACAAAAAAGAAAACACGAACAAAGACTAAAAAACAAAAAAAATTAACGCTATCTAAACACAGAATCAGAAATACCGCTCAGAGACAGTCCAATATAAGTGATAATCTTTAAAATAACTAATTAAATATCCATTACAGTCAATTGTCGTCTTTGAGTGAGACGATAAGTGCTCTTTGAATGCAAATGTTATAAAAAAACTATGAAGTGGTGGAGAAACAATGGTCAATATTAAAAATGTTGCTTAAATAGCGGATGCTCTATTTGACTACAGATTCAATTGAAAAATGCACCGTGTCCATCATAATCGGCAAATATCTGGGTCACCCGGCGACTCGAGGTTAATAGATTTAAGGTCACACAAATTATCCGTCGGTCTTTTGAGATCATCAACTATTGTTAATCTATTACAAAACAATCGACAAGTAATGGTTACATTATAAAACGTGATACTTCCAAAGTCAACATTACATATCGTCGGTGCGAATCCCAAAATCGCTATGTGTTTTTTTTATTTTTTTTTATTTATACATCAAACGTTTTGATTTAGTGGAATCCATCTTCCCTCGAAACCATTTTTTGATATCTTCACTGGTTTTGAAAATTGACAATTCCGCTATGTGTTAGTAATAAGAAATATGTCTTACTTAATTAGCTATGTGCAGTTTTCCACATAGCGGATTTTTCTGAAACACATTTTTAGTAGTAAGACGGTCATTTATTTTCGTCATGTGTTACTTCTACCCACATAATTCTATATTTTATAAAATAAATTTGTTGTATTTTTGCACGTACCTAGTGACTTTGTTTGGTCAGTGTTAGCTAGTTATGCAACGAGGCATAAAGCATATCTTAGGATAGAGGATATCTAAGGATTCTTAAGGTAAGAAGTTATCTGTATTAATAAATTATTTTGGCGCATAAGTGGAGTCGTTTCTGTATACAAGCAAAACTGTAGTAAAATCACACACTCAAGAACAATGAAAGTGGGGATTTCTTCAAATAATTACATACATTCCCCAATTTCTCTATATCTCCTAACTTGACAATGTACAATTCATGTAGGAATTTTAATTTTTATTGAATGAATCTAATCTAGTTTTCATTGATCTTTACTTGTTTTTCTTCTTCGATGTTAATATTTCAGTGCAATAGTAATAGGATTACTTATTATTCATATCTACGGTATATGTAGGTACCAGTGGCGTGGCGTCAAGTATATCAGAAGGCAAGCCGAAGGGAACTTAACTAGCCTTTTCCTCTAATTCTGCACAATAAATTGCCCAACTGCCTTAAAATAGGCAAGCCGGTGGGAATCGAGTTCTATGGACGCCACGCCACTGGTAGGTACATGGATAACACCTTCATTCAATTAATTTTTTTTTTTATTTGACAGATATGGCGACGTATAAATTATCCAGAGGCAAAAAATTAGTGGCATTATGTGCGGCTAGTAAATCAGATCATAACGAAAAAGACACAACAAAATCTAATAATGCAGATAAGGAGTATGTTTGTGATCTTAATATGATATTGTCTGAAGGGTATGATATGGATTTTTTATCAAGCCCTGTCAATCCCGTAAGAGTTAATGAAGAACAATTTGATAGTTCAATACATAGCAACAATTCCAAAGGCATCATTAGTAATAGTGATTCTAGTGCATTAATTTTGACTGACATTTCGTTCAATAGATCAAAGAACTTGACGTATATAAGGGATTCGCCTAATTTACTACCCAATTTGTCAGAAAAAGAAGACACTGTATCCTCGAAAGCACCTACCAATCATGGTTGTTCGGCAAATGACCATAATCTAACTGTACCATCTATATGGCTTGAAAATAACATGTTGAATACACCCCAAATAACTTCATTATTGCTAGATGACGACCAACGAGATATCCTTGCCATTGAAGCTGCAGAATGTTTGAACGCTGAAAGTGAACAGGCTGAATCTCATAATACTCAACAAAGCAAGCATCCTGAAGAAACCTCAGGGATAGATGATGATCATGGAGCTCATCGATTAGTTTTAAACGATGAAACCGGCTTGTTTGAGAAGCAAAGATTAGACAAAGATAAAAGAAATAACGAAATTATTGATTTAAACTTACTGTCAAATAAAAAGAGCATCAACCAAAAACTAAGATTGCTAGGGAAAACATACAAAGGTTCTAAAAGACAGCGGGATCCTTCTACAGCAAGAATTCAAAGTTTCAACGTTGCAAAGAAAAGTCGCACTATGAATGAAAAACCTTGCCGCCATGGAGCAAACCAAAAATCTGCTCGCAGTTTTCTTTGTTCAGCTTTAAATGAAGACTATCGGAATGACCTTTTTAACTATTTTTGGCAGCTTACGTCGTGGGAAGCGAAGAAAGCGTACATTAATGGCTTGGTACAACTTCGTACTATATTAAAAAGAAGACCAATAACGTCAGAAGTTAACGCAACAAAATGTTACGGTTTTGATTGCTTTTTACCTGGTCAGAATGGGTCTAAAATACGTGTTTGCAAATCATTTTTTCTAGCCACATTCGATTTGAAGAAGGACATATTTCAGGAATGGATAAGGACTGGTGAAACAATTAAAACTGTAACTCATAAGCTTCGCAAAATTGACAAGAAACAGTGTTCAGTTTCAAGTAAACCTTTGAAATCAAACTCTGTGTACCAATGGCTCGAAAAATTACCTCTGGTGCCAAGTCACTATTGTAGATCAGACAGTAATCGGACATACGTTGAAGACACTTTCATTTCAAAAAATCATATGCATAAAGTGTATTCTGATTGGTGTAACGAAAATGGCTTGCATGCTGTCACTAGAAAACTTTTTATTAAAAAGTTAGAAGATAAAAAGATCTCCATTTTTAAACCACGAAAAGACCAATGTGACACGTGTGTTGGTTATAAAGAAGGCAATATTTCTCAAGACAATTATAATTTACACATCATTAAAAAGGATGAAGCTAGGGATGCCAAGAAAATGGCAATCAATGAGATATCATTGGGAGTATTAGTTATAACAATGGATATGCAAAGCGTTCTTCTCTGTCCTAAACTACTCGTATCTGAACAGTACTATAAAATGAAATTGGCTATTCATAATTTTACATTTTATATAAAGAATAATAAGGATGTGCATTTATACGTCTGGCATGAGGGAGAAGGCGGCGTGACAGCCAATAATATAACAAGCTGTATAATACATTTCTTACGGGAAAATTGTTCATCGTACCAAAAAGTTTATCTTGTATCAGACGGTTGTACATATCAAAATAGAAATAAAGTCCTTTGCAGTGCTTTATCAAATATTTCTTCATCTATGGGAATAGAAATCGAGCAATTGATATTAGAAAAAGGTCATACTATGATGGAAGTCGACAGCGTGCATTCAACCTTAGAAAAACAGTTTAAGCCACCCATTTACTCTCCTACGGATTATATAACACGTATGAGGCAAGCTAGACCTAGTCAGCCTTATATCGTTAACTACTTAGATTACTCCTTTTTCAAAAATTATGAAGAAGTAGATGGCAATTTTTCGAGTATTAGGCCTGGTAAGCGAACTGGTGATCCAACGGTAAATGATATCAGAGGACTATGCTACAAAGAAGGCGTCGTTAAGTATAAATTACGGCATACAGAACCTTTTCAAGTATTGCAACAAAGAAGGTGCAGATCCAATGGAACTGAAGCGGATGATCCGAAACCTTTATATGATTGCCCTTTGAAGATTGACTCATCAAAATATGCTAGCTTACAGTCTTTAAAATTATATATGCACAAGGATTATCATTGCTTTTATGATAATCTTCATAACTAAATTATTCTCAGGAACTTATTTTTATTTCCTGTTATACGGGGCTTCAACGTAAACAGGCTAAAGAGCGATTCTGCTTCTCCAGACTGAACTACTTCCCTATTGTTAAACAGCTAAAAATTTAATTATTATAATCAAATGAAAGCTGAAAAAATTCATTCAGTTTGAGTGGTAAAATCAATTATTATTATAGTGCAGTGTATTAAATAAAGAAAAACTGAAAATCCTTTACGTCTCGGTCTTACTTGACGTTACTGACATTGTTGTTTGTTGAAATAAATAACTATTTAATTACTATTATACATGCAGCGTGTGTCTAAGTGCCGACGTTTATAGTTCATCTACTTATTGTACGTAAAACTATTAAAATAAAATAAACTTGAACTTCTAATGATAACATGTTTCAATAAAATCCCGCTTTGTGTCATTACGGAAACCAATAACACTATAAAAATAAATAGCTAAGTGTTTGCTTGTTACATGGCGATATTAAATGCCCCAAAATAAACCCGCTATGTGTTCCAATTATCGTTTTTGGCTAATATTGGTGAAAATTCAAAGTAATACTTGATTTTGGTAACCACGAATAATATAAAACCAGATTAATTGTTCATAAAAAATACTTCACGTATTAATTTAACTTACTTTTGGAGATAAACGTTTTTTTTGTTCTGGTGAAAAGTTGGTATAAAACACATGGCGATTTGTGAATTCGCACCGACGATATTACGGAATTATTAGGGTAGGGTAGGGCTCAGACTATCCGTGGAGACGATGCAACTGCGTCTAAATATCGGGAACTCGTTAAAGTAAGTCTACATCCTGTAATAAATATATCTAACATTAATAGAAATACGAACCGTATGGACACTAAAATAACAATTAATGATTGCAAAAGAACGGAAAATTAAATTACAAATGCAGGAAGCAACTGCAACCGAGCGACCGGAACCTCGCATTGTCACGCGAGCTCTGAAAGTTTCGGCAACACAGTTTGCACACACTTAATTGATCGCATTTATGAAGCGAGCTTCGAAACCGACTTAATTGAGATTTAGTGGCTCGTATTACGCTAAATTTTACTTTAATGGTGCACTTAAATGGAAATGAGGATTAGTGAAATCACAATTTAGCGAATTTGCAATGTTATAAAATACTGTATGCAACGTTGTATAAATAAGTCAAAAAATGCTACGCTCACATCGTAACCCACACCACTCGCCTTTTTTGAACCCTCTTATACAACTGTTGCATAAAATACTATTATCTAGCAAAAAATAATGAGGTGAAGGTGACATAGTAGGTAAATGTTTGTACCAATAGATTTATGACAATACATGTAATAGAATACTTTGATAATAATTAGGTTACATTAATCACAGATGGGCCAACTAATACCCGAAAATATTCCAAACACTATGTTCAATGAGGAAAATTAAAAAAATGGAAGCACTGTTTACGTTTAAATGTGTACTTACCTACATCAAATGAGTATGTAATATGTAATATCGATATGGATGTAGCTTTTCACGTATTGCATCCAAGTAAAACAAAGAAGAACGTACTAGGTATTAGACGTTAAGTTTGTTTGAAGCAGATTCGCGCTTATAATGCCGACGAATGTAAATAAGCAGTAACAAGTCTCGCATAAACTACACAGAAAACCACTTCTGCGGACAGACTGCGCGGTGTTCTCGTATATTTGTTTAATCATGCGACTTAATGACTTTAGATCCCGAGGCTGTGATCATGCTTAGTGCAAGTTTAAAAATGTCAAACACTATGGGAACAGATTGTTGCCGTTTCGTTCCGCAAGTGGCGCTGCCCATTTTTCCATAGTAATTGAGACGTTTATGTGGACGCGTTCGAGATGTTTTTTTGTGCGAAAACTTACACTAGAGGCTAGGAAGTTTGTTTAACTCAAGGAAACGATAGCTCGGCATATGAAACTCTTTTGAGATCTACCTTGCTGTTTACCAATGAATGCTATAATTCCTCAGACTTTGTCTATAAACATGTTTTTAAGTAGCGATAAGGCAATCAAGCACAGTCTGTTTTTTTTTGTAATATTGATTCAGATGATAATCGAATTACTAAACTTACTGGTTTTCCTTGACTAGACTGATAGATCACGCCTTCCACGAAAATAGAGACTCAAACACAGCTTTAATGCAAATGAGACGATTTATTTGAATCGGATTAATTTTGTCTAAAAATCTCAGATGCAACCAGGCAGTCCGACAAAATAAAATAATCAAAAAATAACATTTTACATAGTAACCAATTTCGGGTAAATCGTTATTATCACCCATCACTAACATTGTCAGTCAGCAATCGTCCAAATGACGATTAGAATCTTAGAATACAAAAATATTTAGCTGTCCCATAGAAACAAATAACTATCCGAGAGAACTGAACATTTACGTGTGCCAAGAAGAGAGTAGTCTAATTAAAAGCAACAGCTGACGTTTCGTATACAAAAACTACAAATCTAGATTCTTGCGCGAATCGTAATTCAGCTTTTTACAAAAAAAAAACAGTACAGCGAGACATTTATTATGCATCAAAACGAGAAGGCCACAAATAACGTGAAGTCATAATAACAACAAGGGAAATTACAAATTAGAATACATCTTATTTTCGTTTTGTGTTAAATTACTTTCAAGGCACAGGCAATTTCAGCCAAATCTGTCGTGAAAAGAGATTAATTTCAATTAAAAACAAATGCCCAACGTCAAGACATCAGAGGCGGGTGGTGAGACGGTTTTGTAACACGCCGGTGCGCAGGCGCCGTAGACGCCACTGACACAGTGAGCGCCATGGGACAAAAAGAGCGTGTGTAGCATTGCCAACTTTTTCACTTGGGCGGTTCGCAAGTGGACGTGTAAAATTGTACAGCAGCTGTGGCGTTACTATTAAGGTAGCCGACCGCAGCTTAAAATTAATAGATAACCTGCTAGGGTAGTCACACATGTAGTACCGAAATGTCATAGGATAGATTCGGGATTTATATCATTTAATCATAATCTGGTAGGTAACAAACGGGTAATCATGGAATCGTTTTAAAAAACCACGTTATTATTAATATGTACGACGATTTTCATGTCGCATGCGACATACGAGTTTATGTCTGAGGCAGTTAATATTATCAACAGCAGTAATCCTTATCAGACAATTTATTCCATTCTTAGAATTAGTTATCTCTTGATAAAAATATCAATTCTATTTTTGGAAATGCTATAAATTTTCCGGTATACACATTTTATCATGTTCCAGAAAATGAATTATTTTACCGGTTACGGCCGACTGAATAAGAATTTAGATAGGTCAAAGTTAAAAATCATCGCATCGACAATCGATTCCATCAAAGGCTAAAAGTAAATTTTCAGAGTTCAAAATAAGCTGAGTAAAATGTTTTTAGACCAAATATAAAGAAAAATATTCAAGCCGGTCCCCATTTCACAAAGATAAAGTTTGTTGGACGAATTATTTTGTACTGGCGAATGAACACATTTCAAAATTTTATAGAAAAGAAGTTGCCCACATTACAGAATAACACTAATCGCTTTCAGTCAGTTAATTTGGACGCTGCCACTGCATGGATGAACTAAAATCATGTGATGTGCCAACTATTTAATGTAGTACAGGAGCAGGGGATTAGCGAGCACGCACTTCAAGTCATCGGGGCATCACAAATGTAACGCATTAATAGTCGAAAAGCTGCGTTAACTCAGTAGTTGCCTCTCAAGCCGAAGACCGTGGGGTCGAACCCGGCCTGATGCCTCGGAATTTTTCAGAATTGATGTGATGTTATCATGAGCTCATCGTGGGGATACTTGTATAAAACAGCGAAGTATTTCAATGGTGTGTGTTAATAAGTGTGAAGTTTCCAAACTGTACTGGGCTGTGACAACATTACAGTGGGACTCAAGTCGGTAGGTCGGAGATAATTAAGACGATTTGTTTAAAATTACGGTAGTTATCGATGTGACGCCAAGTTGAATTTTGATGAACCCTAGACTTTACTAGCACTTATTAAATCCATTCATCTAAACTAAACTAAACAATCCAATCCAACAAAACTAAACTAGAACAATGAAAACCGGCAGAAAGTACGAATTTCAGGAAGCGTTATACTTAAAAAAATGCTACGGTGCCAACTAGGTTACTCGTGTCGTGTCTGACATTACGTCAAAAAGCGAGATAGATAAATAATATTACGGGCATCTGTTCCATACGTGAAGCTTACAGTTTCTGGGAACACAGTACGTCATTTGGAACAATAGTTCAATCAAATATTTGCATATATCGCAGACATATAGACACGCACACACACACACACGAGACCACTAATAAAAGAGAAAAATATTTTTTTCTGTATTATAGTTGTTTTACAACAATAGCTTGTCAACATAGCTGTGAATAACAAATGTTATTTTAGTTTTCGTTTTGCGGTAAGTGAACCAAGTATCACAAAAAGTTATTCAATATGGTTTATTACACAAAGCAACGTCGTGTTTTGCTTTGTCTAGCTCGTGTCTACTTTGATTTCCTTTCACGTTGCGTCTCATTGGTTTTATAACTGACTGAACAAATATTATGTGTAGTATCTATTTAATAACGAGTTCATTGACCCGCTTATTTAATTCCATTTTTAGTGTCTTATTTTAATATTTTGCTCGCAGATTTAACAAGAGAAATTATTAATCATCTTCCATGTACATATTACTACTTCGAGCTCTGGAAGTACAATAACGGAAATATTAAAATGGCGACAGAATCCTACAATTTAACACTAACAACCAAAAGATATCAATATTTGAAAATAAAATGACAACCAAAGATATACGTCCTAGAGATGAAAAGGAAAAGCTTTTCTTTAAACTCAGGTGCAAAGCAGTCTAAGGTGATACTTATTACGCGAAAGAAAGCAGACAGCTTGCAGACAGCATACAATGGCCGGACCAGAACTGGGTTAATTGAAGACAACAGCGCCCATCGCCGGCGGCCAACGTCGAGATCCGATCTCCGTACGGACTAAATTAATACTGTAATAAACTATTCATTCGGAATTACGGACGACAGCGTCGTACATTGTAATAACGTAACGCTTGCCGCGAGAATTTAATGCCTCCGTAAGTGGTTAGTGCATTTCAACGTCGTTTAAAATAGAGAAAGTTTTTTTTTTTTGTAGACGCTTTTCATATTTTACAGCACATCAATTCCGCTCAATTTCTTCACTTCACACGTTTAATTTGATTTGTGGCTATCAAAATATTGAAGCTACTTTGGGAACTTTCTCTTCTGCACAGGTCTGCAATGCGACATCTTTGTACCTACAGCATATAAAATCTATTTAGCTTTGATCTTGACTCTGATTCTGAGTGATCCTGAATTTTCAAGATGTTCAGTCGTTTATTTTTCAGCTTGAATCCCATATTAATGTTCACGCAAAATCTAGCCAGAAATCAATTTATTATAATACAATAAACGAAAATCAAAGCGGGAAAGTATGTTTCCGTGTCGTTTACTAATAGATTGTGGCCAATTTTGATGCAAAGCGTCACTGAGCGAACAATACTTCACAGTACAATAACGCCACGTAAACGGTACACTGTTTCCTGGCTCACAGACAGACTGCGAATACTAAACATGGTTTCAAAACTGCAAACGATATTGGCAAACTAGCATCTTAACAGTACAATTCAGAAGTAAACCAAAGAATATAATTAGCTGTTCATTGGTATTTGCAAGGGAAAATGGATTTTTGGGTTGTGCCAAAACCGTAAGCCCACTTGGCGCGTCTGCAACGTAACTCACCATCCACTTAACCGATCGAGCGGAAATTTGGAACGTACGTGAATGTAATGTTGTATGTAAGTATTTCGAAATTGACAGTCAAGTAAAACATTGATTTTATTGAAACACGAACTAATGAAGCAACTGACAGTATTTTGATTGTGTTAGAGATTTATTCAGGAGTAGAGGATTACGATGAATCAAAGCATGACTCACAGCGTGACATTGGAGGAACGTGAAATAGGGTTAGAGATTCTCTCCCAGGTATGACGCAGAATCCTGTCATCGCTCTGTGCCTACTCCAAATCAGTTTTTTTTTACACCCACGCCGCTGGTAACCGAACCAGAGCATAGTTCAACAACATCGCGAAGTGTGAAAGCTGTAATGTTAGGTACCTAAAAATCTCTAAACAATAGCGAATTAGCGGATGCGTCATTGATGTTTTCTTTGATGACTTCATTGAGAGATTTTTACTCTTACACGAGTTTAAGCAGTTGAAGGTTGAACTGTTGAGTTTAAGCAGCAGCAAGAGTTAGAAACAGATTAAAAACCGGCCAAGTACGAGTCAAACTCGCGCACCGAGGGTTCCGTACAATACGGCAAGTGAATATAAAATCCAGTGCTAGCCTGTTGCCTCATAAGCAAAATGTAGGTAGTGTAAGGTTTTATATTGGTTACTTAGACATAAAATTGTTGTTTTTTACTTTTTTGTATGTATTTGTAATGGCGGCACCAGAAATACTCATGTCTGTGAATCTACCACGGTTCATGAGATACAGTCTGGTGACAGAGCGATTGTGGAGTCTTAGTACTAGAGTTTCGTTTTTAACCTTTGGGTACGGGACCCTAATAAAAAACAATCTGTTTGAGTTAGTTGCTAACAAATTCAATGAACCAATTAAATAATTGAGTCTAATAATAATATTATACATAACAAAGAGTTCATTGATAACGTGGACAGGAGGAAGGCGCTGCGGCCAACCGTTCCGGGAAGCGGCCGCAGACGGTGCGCAGACGCAGTGACGTCACCACGTGACCAGCCAAATGGGGCAACCGACTGACACGATATTTTGTTAGTTCAAAACGGTTTGCTGTTTTAATTAACGTGTTACGAGTAGAAACATTTTACGTAACATCATTTTTTTTAACATAAAGATTTTCAAAATTGATCAGATAATGCACGATCAGCTATAAGTACCGTCACGTAAGTCTAGCGATGACCTTGTATGCGCAGAAGTATAAAATACGGTATCCGTGGGTGCGCAGATCCCCTCAACGTGACTCGTCATCGCTAGACTTACATGCCGGCAAGTTTACATGTACGTACATACACAAATCACGTCTATATCCCTTATGGGGTGGACAGAGCGCAGCAACAAGACCTAAAGGCCACGTTTAGCATGATTGTGAGCGTATAGGTGGAAAGGGGAATCAAAACAGTGATGGGTTGCCAGCTGCGGGCTTTTACCATCTGCGCGGTAAGAGAAGAAACTGGAACATTCTTTGTTTTTTCTTTGCTTCCAAAGCAGCAAAACTAAACAAAAGCGCCAACAGACGATGTGAATCGTTACAATAGTACATTGCAATGACAAACACCCTTATCATACGTGATTAGAGTGTATATGGCAATTAATGAAGTTAAATAACAGACTTAGCAAATTTCAAGGACATACAACTACGTAAATACACAAGGCATTGCCCTTTATGGAAAATGTACGCATAACTCCCAACCCGGGCGTGCGTGGCGTGGCGTCGTCAGAAAAACAAGTTGTCGACCTTAAAAGAAAAAGTTAAAAGCCCATGTAGTGTCTACGACCATTGATCTTGATACAAGTACCAAGGTCGCTATGTCAACGTACACGGCAGGACGCCACCTGTATCCGCCACTGATGAATAGACATAATATATACATTAATTATTGCGTTGGCATGCCTCTTTAGCGTGTGAAAAAAGCCTACTCGAGCTCAAGTTTGCACGACGAAGGTGGAAACGTGAACGGGAAAACTTGAATGCTGATGAGCAAAAATACCTCGCTATAGGCCGGTTTTATGCTAAAAAGATCGGTGCTTTTCTTAGCATTCCGAACACGTATATCCCAGGTGCCTTAAGGACGTTGTACCATCCAATACTAGTTTTTTAGGGTTCCGTACCTCAAAAGGAAAAAACGGAACCCTTATAGGATCACTTTGTTGTCCGTCCGTCCGTCTGTCAAGACCCTTTTTCTCAAGAACGCTGCTGAAGAGCTCAAGAAAGAAGCTGAAATTTATATCAAACTAGCTTCTTCCTGCGACTTCGTCCGCGTAGAATTAGCAATCGATATGTTTATCGCTATCCCGCGGGAACTATACAATTTTTCGGGATAAAAAGTAGCTTATGTTTTAATCTAAGGTCACAGCTACCTTCGTACCAAATTTTATCCAAATCCGTCCAGTCGTTTTAGCGTGAAGAAGGAACAAACATACACACTCACTCACATCGTCACAAACTTTCGCATTTATAATATTAGTAGAATTCTCAGGTCTACTGCCCCTTGGAGCTGTGAAAAATCAAACTTCTAAGCCAACGCAATGAAAAGAAAAATTCGTTTATGCCGCAAATTTTCGAAACTCGCAAGGGAATCAAAACTTACAAGGTACAAGGTACTTCCCGTGAACTCAGAATCTTGAAATTTAGTATGAAGGTAGGTCTTATAGCACAGATTAAGGAATAATTGCGAAAACCGTAAATATGTGTGTATTTCTGTATATATCAGTGACCAATATAAAGTGACCCCACATTGCGTACATTTTGCTTTGGAGCAGGGCTCTGCTTACACTGGCTTATAGATATTTATAATGATACGGAACCCTCGGTGCGCGAGTCTGACTCGCACTTGGTCGGTTTTTTTAATTCCAATCATGTATAAATTGTCTTCAACTATTACTTCGTTTTTTTAGCATTAGAAAAAAGGTAAAAAAATTTGACATGTCTTACTTTAATAAAGCAAATGACAGCAAATTACATTTTAAAATCCCTGAAATATTGTGATTTGCTTCTTATGATTTTATATTTTCCACTTACCGATTTTTAAATAGTGTTTTTCGATAAAAAGATATGTCAAAACAAAATTGTTTACCTTCTTACTAATGCTAAAAAAACGAAGTATAAGATTGTGTTGAATAACGACGTCATTATGCATGTTATTCGAATGAATTTAGAATACAATTCACATTGAGCGCAATAACGTGAGCTGCAATTTAAGAATGCACTTCCGCCAATCCCTAAAGTCGAAGCCTTGGCCAGCACTGCGCCTGCGCACGCAAAGCAATTTGTTTCGTTCGTTTCGTTGGGTACAGGAGAACCGAGCCCACCGCGTCACAGCAGGCTATTAATACGCTGCCACATCAAAATTCTTACAAAAGATTCGAAAGCGTATTCTATTGATGTACCTTGATCGCAAGAAAAACTTTTTTGCGAGGGAGAGAACATTATGAGAGATGATGACGTAAGACTGAAAGCTGAAATGTGAAAAGATATCACATCAGTTTCATTTTCATTCAGGTTTTTACTGCTTCAAGTTATGGATATAGAAGAAGCAAAAACAAGCTATTCGATTCCTACATTATTGCCAACAACTTAGATAGGTACGGCATGAGTCGCAAGTTGTGATTCACGAGATTATTCCCGTAGGCGCGGTAGAGAAATTGTATCTGTTTCCAGAAATGGAATCAAATATTATTCGCCGATGTTCCAGAACCTTTGTTAGACAAGAAGGGCAATGCACTAATAAACACGATAGCAATATTATAGAAATAGCAAGTTAGTCTGGTAGCCAAGGGGCAACATTGGTAATATAATAGCGTTATTAACATATTCACGGATAATCCCTTTGTAGCCGTACTCGGGCTAGTTGTTACTGCAATACGGTGTCCAGTGGTGTTATTGTTAGAAAAAACTTGCATGCAAAAGTTACAACAATAAGTAATGTAAATTGGTAATAATTGAAAACTTCTTTTAAAAACGTTAACATTGACTGATGAGAAAAATTATACAACATAAAAATTACTTTCAAATGGAGCAAAGACCGATTTAAGATCAGGGCTAAAGATAAAGGAGAACAAAGCTTCAAATAGCGTCTGTCAGCGCTTCCATTGAAACCTGACGTTAAAACAGTAAAATCAGTTATCTTACGTAACGACATTTCTTTAAATTCGCAATGTTTATACCGATGCGGACTGGCAATGGTCCAATGGTGCTTTTTAATCCCGTTAAATTCATTGAGGAGCTGCTTTATTACCACCAGTGGGAATAGACAGGGACGACCTCACGCAAGGTCATCCCATATTTTGGGCATACAGTTCGGAAGCCGTGCATTTCACAGGAAACGGTTTGTGAATTTGCATATGAAAGGATCAGTTGCATACGAACTACGTTGGAATAATATTGCTGTCACGGACAGAATTAGTTTACTTTTAGTATAGTGTGAGGTACCTAGGTACTGTTAATGACCCAAAGACCTACTTACGGATTATAGGTACATGGAGTTTATAGTTGGTAAGGAATTATCTCAATTCAATAATTTAATCTGATGTGAAGCATGAAGTAAACGAGACAGACAATATAAATGGAAATGACTATGAGTAATGAATTAAATCAACTACTCAGCGCCCGTACCCAGAAGCATAGGACTAAATCAATAATGTAATATTTTACAAAGAACTACGCAGTAGACCATTATTCTAACACAAATAAGTGCTATCAGAAACGACGAACTCAAGTAATTTGTAAAAACTGCGCAGTGCCCTTAAAATATTACTTAATGAATTCGAGCTAGTTATTAATACTATTTTTATTTAAGGAAAAAAAATAGTGATATTAACACAACATAATAACGTAAATTGACATGATTTACTTCATCGATGAAGGATGGAGTGAAAAAATAGCATATGACGCTTATGGTACTAATATTATACTAGTTATATTTCAGGAAAAGAAAATTCAACCCTAGCGGGGGAAAAACTCGTGATTTTGCAGTCTCCTGGCGTTAGATCAAGAATTTTATCTTTACTGGAGTAATAAAAAACAAAATTGCCAACGTTTGATTCTAGGAAACCCACGTTTGGTCACCGTAACTCGGTGACGTCAGGGGATACTCTAAACTTGAGCTCTTGCTAACAACAGTTAAATAAGTTCATCAGCTCTAGTGACGCTATAAACGACACATGTGTAGACGTTTTATAGTAATCTATTTGTTAACGTCACTGGCAATGATCTGTGGCCAAGCGTCGCCAAACAATAGCAATTCTACATAATCAGCTCCGTTTAACAACGGTGTTTAACGGTCTAAGTAATACAGCAATTACGTTGGCTAATACCTATGCGTACGCACTTGGTTACGTAATAGCAAAAATGTCAGAAAGCGAAATTAGCCTATGAGTGAAAGCTTCAACCTGAAAAAACTAACAGTGGATTACAAAATTAGAAAGTAAAACAAATCTACTTAATGGTCTTTGAGTTTTAGGTGCGCTAGGAACTATCAATCACTTCATAGTGGATATCAATCTTCAGATGTTAATTTCCATTTGTTTCATAGACATAGAATTATATTAACACATGTTCACAATTTACAAATTCGTCCGGAAGGAAAATCAGATTCGTTTTGATAAACGATGTTCTGTTATTATTAGTAGTTCGAACGGAAATACGCATTAAGCCTGGATGAGATCACAATGAATTATGTTCATTTTGTGTGGAATCATTTCTCAACGTAAATGTCCACCAGATTTGCATTTGGTTAACTGTACAGATATCGTTGCACTTACAGTAACATCGAAGGCACGCATCATTCATCAAACAAGTTATATTCATGTAACAGATGGTGTCTGACACGAAGACATATCGGTGTCGACACAGTCATGTTTTAAATCATCCATAAACTGCAGAACGACTGACGAACATGAAATACTGAAACTGCTGGGCGTAAGGTAAGTGTGCTAAAATTTGCATAATGCGAGTAATAAATGTGATATTTTGCACAAGTCAATGTCGTAGTATCTCAGTAAACGTGATATCCTAAATAAGTCGGCGGTGGGTCCGCCCAGCACTAAATCATCTAGGGGCATATGCCGAGACGCGAGTCGGTAATTTATTGCATTTCCCCGCACCCACAGAGACGCGCATTCAATATCCTCATGATCAAACGTCTTTACGACGATAATAAAACTGCAAGTGCATTTCCTGCAGGGATAAATGGAAGACGTAAATTAAGCTACTCCTTAAATGTCCGAGAAAACGGCAATCAAATAATTGTGACTTACGAGCAAATAATTTTATAGTCTATATTTCAACGCAAGGAAACGGCAAACACGTGTATAAATTCTACTACGTGATGGATAATAATCATGAATGGTGCGCTGATTGCGTTGTTTCCACTCCATTGAGAGAAAAATAGTACGCATGGAGAGCTGCGATAACGGTTATACCGGAATTGTTTTAATTCCGAATACATCGAAGTAAGTGGAAGGGCTTTAATTAGAGACGTTAATGATCGGGCGTGCGTCCACGCAGGCAGCGGCGCCCACTGACCTCAGCGTGGACGAGATAAAGGCTATTTTAAGCATGGTCGCGATAAAATTGAATACGTCGAATGTTTCACAGATACGACATTGGAGGCGCCGGAAGCGTACGACGCGGACCTATGATAGCTACTCCACAAAGTCAACTTCCGTGGTGCAAGTGCTCTGGCCACATTTCCGATTTCTGTATTAAATCAAACATTGGATCACCTGCTGGAATGAAAAATACTATGCGAATGCTTAACCACGAGCGCGACTTGAATGGAAACATTTACGCCGTATTTATCTACTCT
This sequence comes from Pandemis heparana, assembly GCA_963854515.1. Taxonomy (NCBI): domain Eukaryota; kingdom Metazoa; phylum Arthropoda; class Insecta; order Lepidoptera; family Tortricidae; genus Pandemis; species Pandemis heparana. Next base: position 4,380,884 of record OY978007.1, read on the forward strand.
GAGCAGAGTTACATCATCTTTGCTTGGCATGCGTTCAGTAATGTACATACACGTAGTTTACTATTAGTTAAGCATCACAAGGCAACGTAGACTATACATATAAAGTTCGCTACTTACTTGTACTTAGTAAAAAACATTTTCACCATAAAACAGAAATCAATACTTGCAATTGTATTGTATACAGCTTTTGTTTTGGACGTTTTGCTAACCAGCTGTACAGTTGTCATGTTATAACGTCATTGAGTGCTTGTTAACGAAATAACTATTTATCTTTTTTGTAGATTGCTTTTAATAAAATGAAAAAAAAAGTCATGTACGAGTCGGTTGTCTTGGAAGGATTCCGATCCGTTTTTCCATTCGAAGTACAGAACCATAAAATAACGATATGACCAACACGCATTGCTTCAACTCAAGACTTCTGGGGCATTGCGGTCCTTAAACGGAAGAATTATTTATAGATCACATCGCTACATTGCTCGGAAGGCCTCGACCTCAGGTCCAGTTTCACGAACGCTAAAAGGATTACCTACCCAGTCGGATGACGTGAAAGTGGAGTGAATTGGGCTAATCTTCTTAAAGCTGCGGCGTACACGGATAGATCTACACATTCTGATTTAGCGTACAAGATTATGCCACGACATGATACAATGTGTTAAAGTATAATGTACAAAGGCATGTCGCACCGAGACTCAAATCAATAACTCCTCCGCGAGACAGCCGCAGAAACTTAGGAAGCGATGAACGTGCAACCAAAAAACTACCTTATCTAAAGAATGCAGATACAATTTTCCACTTGCGCCGAGAGAATCGCGAGACAAGACGGTGAAAGCCCGTCTGCCCTTGCGATCTCTAGCTCCACAAGAACATAATTGTACACGTTCTGTAAAACGATTCAATGAATCAACGACATTAACGGTCAACGAGAACTTAATTTAATGCTTTTCTACCTGAGAATTAGCCTCGTTAAAGTAAAACACATTACTAGTCACTTTATTGTCGGTTGGTGAGCTCGGATGGGTTTCGTGTTCGTGCCTTGGCTGTCTTTGATAGAGATGTAGATTGTGGTGTTCGTTGTTAAGAATTTCATGTATCGGATACCTACATCGATTAAGCGCGGGAGCTGCAATTATGATCTCAATGCGCCGGCTGCATTCCGGCTGTGCGATCGTTTTTAGAGACATCTTGCGACTGCTCAAAGTAAGCAACTTTAATCTCATTAGAAAGTCGTAGATTCGGCTGCGAGGGCGACGACCGGCACAGTTCCCGAGCCCCGCCCTGTACTCGCGAATGTGTAATACCCTTCTATTAACACTACTATAGATAAAGCGTTATGGCGCTTTTATATTTTTATTAGCTAATAGCCCTTTAAGGGTTTATTTACGTAGGAGGACAATATTTAGGAAACACTGGCGTGTTTTTCAGTTCTGTACAAAAAATGCATACCTACAAAAAATTATCAAGACTAATCTTAAAAAACACTTCAAGGCAAATAACCAGCACAGTGCTCACAACAAAAGTATCCTATTACTTTTAATTGTCAGCTTCAAGTTTGATAAAAATAATCTCCGACGCGAAATAAATGACCCGTCAGTTACACGTCAATGAATGACTTACGGAATTCGGACAGGAAATTATTGTTGATTTAGACCCATCACTGGACAAAAGAGAGTGAGCGGATCTATTCTGAGAATTGGCGATGCTAAAAATAAAGTAACAGTATTAAAAAATGGGAGTACTGACCTAGACTGACCTGAAAGCTTTACATTTACAGGAAAGTACGGCCTTGTTGCCAGCAAAATTTGTACGTTTGCAACGCGGGAAGTTTCTTCGATATATGGGTAATCAATTCGACCCTATGTGATTTGATCGAGAATAACTCTGAAAGTAATCCTATATCCTAGTAATGTTGGTAACACCAAGTGATCATTCGTATACTTGTGACAAAGTGCGCGATCGGTTACAGACGCCGGCAAAGTTCTGAGTACCATGCACGCGCAGAACTGAATTACTTTAGAACAAAAGTAAATGCTCAAAATTATCCCCACTACGTCGCCCAATGCTCAAGAACTTTGTCGGCATCTATAAGAATTTTGTTGACTGTACTTAGTATTATAATATAAACGCGACATCTACACATATAGGTATACAGATGTTGTACTTGTGCGTATTGGGTTACCTAAAGCCACCGATACACTGATAGTCGGCCTAACTGGCTTTAAGGTTCACATAGTGCACAAGGGTTTTATACTGAAGATAAGTTAGATCTCAATATGACTTATATTACTTCTCCCTCAAATAGCGAAGTCAACTATGAACTTTGCACTACTGTTTACAAGTGAAATGCACCACTAGCACAATAGGTACAATATTATTAGTTTTAATAATATCAGCATTTTAAACGGCTTTCCCGACTCGTCTATAAAACAAGCGTTTCGTGCCAAAAGTTAAGAAAACACATCAGGACGATCGACGCAAACATTTTAGATGTTCACAATCAGATGGACACAAAAACAACTCTTTGTGTTAAAGTGTTTTCAGTAACTAAGTATTTAATGTACAGGATGTAACGTAAAACTGTCACGTTGCCAGTTTTCAGTTCACGGCCCTCTACATCCATACAAAAGTTGTTTACTATTATTGAAACAAAGTTGTGAATGTTTAATGCTTTACTATACAACGTAATGCTTACAGCGTTATGTCCTTAGACTGAGAAGGAAACGTTGATTTATTAGAAACCTATTCAATCATGGTGCTTTAAATAGACTTTCTCGCAAGAATGAGCACCTATTGAGGTTTTATTTTCATTATAAGTTTATCGACGTTTGATTTATAACTAAAGTTCTCTTGTTATGGTAATTTGCTAACCTGAACTCTATTAAAAGTTTTGTTTACTTTCTTTGGGAACACAATACGTTGGCGGCATTGACAAAAAAAGGTCTCTTATTTACGTTCTAGTTGATTTATTAGACGCGGAATTGCGTAACGTACGCGGCAAACTTGTCCCTAAACGCATGTACATCACAACAATAACTCTTCTTAAACGATGGGGGATCTTGTATGCCTCTTAAGTTTATGACTATTAAGACAGGCTTAATGTGTAATGATTACGTGCGTAAAAGGTTTAGCTTTCGTAGTAACAGATTTAATGTTTGTTTAGTGGATTTAAAAGGGAAAGGTTAGGTGTTAATGACAATTAATAGCATACAATCAATAGACGTATTATTGTTAGTCGTCGTATAAATACAATTATCTCACCGACGTAGCGCTGGTTCTCCCGGTATTTCTGCCCGTCCCGCGTCATGGCTGGATGTGGACTGGCGGGAGCAGCGATGTCAAGCATTGCCTAGTGCACAAATCTGCCAACGCTCACCTCTATCGGCAGATGTTGATTTAGCTTTTGATTTTCATCAAGTTCAACGTTGTCTGATCGTGTTTTGTTTGCTTTTGCTTTTAATCAAGTGTTTGGCGACTTGGCAAGATGTAACCTTCGACGCGTTGCAAGTAGAGTTATAACGACCGTGTTTTTAGAAAGAGTACCGCAAGAATAAGCGATGCAACATTTGATGGAGGTTTTAAATTTACATTTGGACGATACCTATGTACACGCCTGTATGTCTAGGGAGTAAGAGCGTGTTTTGGATATACTTGACCACTTAGACCGTTACGAATATGACGCCGACTGTATCACAAGAAGTTTGTAACAATACATGAAAAACTTATGTTTTCCATACAAACGAGGAAATAATAATTGTACTGGTAAATGCAAGTAATGCAATGCAACTAAGCAATATTATGATGTGATGACAATTTTAATCATACTCTTTGGTGCTATCTCTGCGAAGGTTTAAACGTACTGTATGATAAATTTAGCAAAAAGGGTTGAAATCATTAAAACTGCAACAAATTTCATACCTACATACAATTTTGTTAGGATTGCCCATCCTAATCCAGTAGGCTTATTGTCTAACTCGCTCGCAATCGCCATCGTGTTCATTTTGACAGTTCTTGTATGAATGTGACAGCTAGCTGATTCCGATACCAATTGTCAGCCCATACATGAACTGTCAAAATGAACACGATGGCGATTGCGAGCGAGTTAGACAATAAGCCTACTGATTTTCCCAATTAGTTCATAGAAGCTTCGGTCGTCGGCCCGTGTCTCAGTACTCTCAATGAATGCCCTATATTTGTGACGCATATATGGTATTGTTATGGTAAACTATGTCGAGCAAGTAGTTAAAACGGTCGTGATTAATACAATTTGTAACTAGATAATGATAGTTATTACATTTCCTTACACGGAACCAGACAACATCGTGGCTCCTTTTTGGCATAGAACCGGAACTTAAAATTCTTAAATGGCTTTTTCATATAGACTACACAATTGTTCAAAACAAACTACAGACGTAAAAAAAAAAACAGTAAATTACACAGTATCACAACATAGTATAAAAGTCGCTTTCCGTTTTCTGTCTGTTCCTATGTATGCTTAGATCTTTAAAACAACGCAACAGATTGTGATGCGGTTTTTTTTAATAGAGTGGTTCAAGAGGAAGGTTTATATGTATAACTCTACGTAAACGAAGTCGCGGGCAGAAGCTAGTTCACTAATAGTAAATATGCTGATACTAGGAAAGTTTTGTACATAAAATGTTTACCTTAAAATAAGCTATAAATAAACTATGAATTTTATCTGTAACGTCATTTCTTTTCTTTAGTTGCGTTATGAATGAGTTGAAATTAAAAAATAGGTCATGTACCGTCTTCAAGGTGGAAAAAAAGCGTTTGCAAAGACAAACAAAAATAGAGTAACATTGCAATGCGAAATGGGATCACCTTGTGCTTAATTACGACGAACTATTTTCGGATAAATACAGACAGCTGGATCAACCAGGTAACAGTTTACGGTTACGGGATTCTCCATCGTGACAGTATCGATGTCTTTAATCGGGTACTCGTAAGTAAGTAAATATATAAATAAATATTTGGGAACAATTCACACAAATTGACCTAGTCCCAAAGTAAGCGCTAGTAAGGCTTGCGTTATGGGTACCAGACAACGATATACATACTTATATAGAGAAATACATACTTAATATAGATAGAAACATCCATAACTCAGGAACAAATATTCGTGCTCATGCTCATCACACAAATATATGCCCTTACCAGGATTCGAACCCAGGACGCTTGCTTCGCAGGCAGGGTCACTACCAACTAGGCTAACCGCGTCATACTCATCTACGGGCTGTTACCGTAACTGTTGCACGTTAGGCCCAGAACAGACGGCGCAACGCGACTGCAACAAAACTACAACCTCTAGTTACTTTAAGAATTTCATTTGAGTTTCTGCCAAAGACTTCTCCGTCCCTAATATAATACTCCTCACATCCACTCAAAGGTTGGACGGGAAGAGATCGCTTAAAGGGATAAGCCCGCCTTTTTGCATGTATCTCAGTGTTTGTCAATTGTATTTGTTTTATGTTTATTTTACACAATAAAGAGTTTACATACTTCTAATCTAAGCGAGACCGCACACGGCGGCGCGACCAGTATTAGTAGTGTAAGTTTTCGGTCACAGAACACGTCTCGAACGTCCAACATGAAACTACCGTGAGACTCACACATAATTACAACACAACAGATAACTCACGTATAAAAGCCGAAGGATTGCTCCGACAATTGTTTCGGACTATTTCGACGCCCGTTTCGTTTTGTTGTAATTACGTCTCGAACGTGTTTGCGTTAAAATGTCAAATACTATGGGAACAGTTTGTTGCCGTTTCGATCCGGAAGTGGCGCTGCCAATTTTTCCAACATAGTGATCGAGACAGACGTCTCGATGTGACACGTGAACGCGTTCGAGACGTTTGTTCATGTGAAAACTTACACTAGAGGCTCAGTTTGACAGTTTGAAACGCATTGCAAATCAGTTGCGTTGAAACCGGCGAGCAGGAAACTTGTGTTTGCGTTTCATCGTTTTGGCATCGTTTTCGGTACACCAAAACTGCCGACGACGAAAATAAAACACCGAAATGATTGTCAGGTTGCGGTGTGTGTGGAATTGTGGATAACGATTCAAACTGGATTTAAACTAATAATTTCAAAGGGGTTTCATTGGAGTTGCGTTGCGCCGTCTGTTCTAGGCCTTACAGTAACTAAAAACCCGTGTCGACGTGGCTCGCGAGCCTGCCGCGAGCGGAACGCGCGAACGCCACGCCACACTGGGGTTTTTGGTTACTGTAACGCGCAACAGTTACGGTTACAACTCCCAGATGATTTTCCCGGCTTATGCCGATATTGCCTCTCTATACTTCATTTAATTTAGAATGAGAAACCACAACAACATTATATGATAAGGGGGTAAATGTTTTTGCGTATCAAACAATTACGTGAGACATTGCAATCAAAATTAATTTTAATCCTGGAATGTAAGTCATAAAGAGAATAAATTATGTAGCGCGATTTGGTTACAAAGAAACACAAAGAATCTTAATTAAAATCTAGATTGCACAACTATGTGCATTGCATATTACTCGAAACAATAATCGAGTAGAAAGTCTTTTTTGCTCATTGTTTTGTAAGCTTTTTAATTTCTTCTTAGCACCAGTGCCTTAATATGAAACTAGATAACTCTTTTAAGACTTCCCGGAGTAAAGCCCGGGAAATACGTGTTTTCTAATGAGATATCTACTTAAACCATTAATGTTAACGAAGATTAGTGAACGTCGTTACAACTCAATAAAAATCGGCCAAGTGCGGGTCTGACTCAGTATAATCACTACATATTATAAAACAAAGTCCTCCGCTGCGTCTGTCTGTTTGTTAACGATAAACACAAAACTACAGAACGGATTTTCTTGCAAATTTCACCAATAGAGAGAGTGATTCATGGCAAAGGTTTAGGTATATAATTTGTCAAGATTTTTTGTAAATTGGTCGAAATACGACGATAAAAGGCATTAAAAAAAATAGTCACATTTCTTAATAAAATAGAGAGATCCATATGACATAAATATGACGTCATATCATATGTCACAACGCCCATAGACTCCATTAAAAATCTGTTTTTCTAGAAAGTGATAGACAAATTTTTAGTTTTGACAAAAAAAAATGCATAATATATTGAGCTTTTAATGAAGGCCATGAAAAAAAACATGAATATTCCCTATTGTAGCAACGTCGCTAGTTTCGTATAATCAAGCAAGTCAGTAACGATGATATATCACCAGACCAGACATACAACAGACATTGTTAAGTTCCACAAAGAAAGTCAATGTTTAGAAAAAAGTGGCAACGCTAAAACTTCAACCGCCTAAACACTGAAACTTCAGAAACAACTCTACATTTAGTAAGCAAGGCATAGAGGAAATAACCACAAGAGTTGTAATACGGAGTGAAATACTATCCAACTCTGCAACACACTAGTGATATATCACTTACATCATACTAACACAAATTTTTCGCGATTGTTTTTCCTATATACCCTAGACGGAGCAAAGTCATTTAAGTTATTCTTTTTCTTCTTGCAGTGCCATCTCTTATTTCCGGATCAATCATTATACTTAGCTTCCCTGGAGACAGCTGCTCGGAACAGGGATATAGTGCTCACCCATGCGGAATGAAGAAAACAGTATTTTAGGAGAATAGGTATAGGTCGTTGCCTAATCCTAATACAGAAGAGAGAGAGAGTGACTACTTTAGAACATAAAGAGGTTTCTCCTACAATCCTGAACCATCTTTTAGATTCTTGAACCATGAGATTCGACTTTTTCCAGGTTTCCTATTGCTCTGAATTTTACCCTGCATTATAAGCTGGTGGAGTCCATTTCATTACGCATTAACATACCCGAAGTATCGTAACTTCCTGGCTTTTAGTGGTTAGCATCTCCACTGTTTTGCAAAGCCCTTTTCTCTGCAACACCCTTTCATTGGACAGCATCCGCCATGTAAGTTTTCACATTTTAATTATATATACATTTGCCTTTTGATTTTATTAAAGTTGAGCCAGTTTCATACACTCTGCCACGCAACGACTAAACATTAACTACCCATATCGATCATAAATAGCTCCTTGACCTTCGGCGATCCATGCCGTGGCGAAATTTTCTTTCACACAAATTGTACGACATTTTCTATCTATCAGTTATTATCTCTATAAACAGGTAAACAAATCACGGAAACAGTGGGTTACGCGGCAGAAACTATCCTGCCGTGCCTGACTGTCCGATCAATATCCTAAACGAGGCACGAGACAACTGAATAAAGAGCAGAGAAAATTGCGTGGTACTAACTGGTGCGGTACCGTGACCTTGCCGCCCTTGCCGGCAGCTCGTTTGAAGAGTGAACCTCAAATTAATCGATGTAAGATTCTCAGTATTTATAAACACAGGCTAGTGTTTAAAAAAAACCGGCCAAGTAAAAGTTGGGCCTGAGAAAACAAAGTGATTCTATAAGGATTCCGTTTTTTTCCCTTTGTACCCTGACAGTTAACGACGATTCCTTGACCTATCGCAACGTGTTATTTATGTTGCTGACACCTGACAATCAGTTAAGACAAATGCACGGTACAGACAAGCTCAAAAGTAGCACTAATTTGAAACAGTTCAAACTATCTCAGTTCTAAGGTCCAAAAGGTTTGCTGCCTTCGAGCTCGATTGTACATCCAAAAGCAGAGGCGAATTCAAATTGATTAGGTGTGACTAATAGTGTCATAATGTACCTATCCCTTTTAGACAAAGCCGTAGTGAGCAGGATAAAACCACCGTCCATAAAGCTCCCAGACAAGAATATGCGGCTGAATGGCACCAGTTCTGCAGCGTCGCCGTTTATGTTAATCTTCATTGATTGCAAATGGGGTCTGATCGCATCTAGGTACCACATTATGATTAAGGCGCGCCAATGCAACCAAAGGCTATGAATAACCTTTTAGATTGATATAAAGCTATTAAAGAACTTCATTACGGCTATAAATTGTTTATTTTTCATTCTTCTATTAGGGAACAAAATTAAGTTGATCTAAGATAGCTGTTTTAATTTAAAAAAGCGTGTTGAAAAGCAGTAACATTGTTGGATTAAACAAGCGTGTCTTGATTTACAAAGAAAAAAAAACATCTTATTACTGTTCTTCGTGTTTTATGTTAGGCACCAGTAAAAATAAGTGTAATGCAACCGTTTACAGACAAATTTGAGATGATTCGAAATTTGGTTGGTAAATTATATTGCTTTTAACGACTATCTGCCAATTTCTAAGCGACATTGAAAATTAGAACACATAAAAAATCGGAAAAGTAAAGCTATGGCCGGGAATCGAACCCGGGTCCTCGTCATTCCGTGACTATCTGTCACTCACCTCTTACCTATGATAGTGATAGAAAACAAACAATTAACAAAATCATAGATAGACGAATTTTTATAAATCACAATAAACAAAAAGTACTTTAAAACTATGAAGTTATTTTCAGGTGCCATGATACGCGTGGGCAAAAATCGATAGGCTCGTCGAAATTAATTGCAAATTGAAGCAACAACTCACAACGCCGCAAATTATATACTTCGCAACGCTATTTATAGATCCTGGCAGTAAACGGTGCTGTAATAGTAATTAACTGATTAGTACCAGTATTAGTAAGATCTAGTGGAAGTCAATAAGCGTCGTTCGTGTTCCTTCGTTGATTAAAGGAAGCTAATAAGTCAACAATAGCTTGGTTCTTGTGAAAAATAGACATCAATTTACGCTTCTAAACTGCATAGATCTAGACATTTGAAATGGAGATAAGTTACTAGGTTATATCTTTTATTTACCGGCGAGCATGTTTGAAGAGATTGATGATCATGTGGATGAAGCGAAAGAGGTATGTCAGGATCGTAGCAAGTGAAACAAAGTAGTCTCTGTCCACCACTATGGAAAAAAAACAGTTCTTAGGCTAGTATGTATGTATGTATGTATGTAAAACTCTTTATTGTACATAAAACACATGAAAAAGATGAATACTAATGAAATGATAAATGAATGATGATGATGATGATGATGATATTCTAGTAATCGTGATAGGACAGAAATAGTTGACTACCAAATGAATAAAGCGTAATTATTTTCACAAGGGAAAAGATTTGCACGCTTCCTGAAACTTTTATAGTTTACACGAGCGTACATGCGAAAGTTTATGAGTCTATATGGATTTAATAGATAATATTTTTTATTTACTTTTTCACGCTAAAACCGTGATGACAGCTTATACCTTGAAGGAAAGTGTAGGTTGTGTGTTGTTGGACAGAATTTAGTTAAAGCTCTTGGTCATCAAGATATGCGAGAGTGAGAAATTAAAATTCCTCCGTAACAATGAGTAATAGCCTAATAGCTATTGGCATTTTATTGGAGCATGCAAACGTTTATCGAGGTATTACCCGTGGGAGGGTACACTGGTCGGTGCCAATGAACTTGGCTCACCGTCGGGAAAGCAATAGCAGGCTCGCCCCACTGGGTCACACATAGACCTAGGATCCGCCGTCGCACCGGCTAGAGTCTAGCCGCTAGACGAACACAAAGCGAGAAAGAGAAACCATCGTTGATGCTGCCCGTGAGATAGAGAGAGCATATCACCAATGCGACAAGTTTTTTTTGCTAAAATAATTTACGAGCATATTTAGAAGCTAAACTGTTTTTGTATCTTGTTCTGTTAATAATTGTGATTTACGAGACATTTGGTTGATAGTCCCCTATATAACGCTTATGTAGCGTTGTTCTTCCCGTACATCTTAATTCTATGGTAATGTTCACAAGTAAGTGTGTACTTTATCATCACGGACTTGTGGTACCCGAGCACAATAATGCAATGCAGTACTTTAAAGCGGCACATTGCAAACGGCACCCAAAGCAACTAAGCCAGCTTAAATTTTCAATGAACTCCCATTACGAACCAATAAAGCACTGCGTTGAATTGCAAATGCGTATACAAAATACGATAGCGTAACTAGTTTAGTTTCCCACGTCTATTAGTTGCAGTAAATGCAAAAATTATTGAGGTCGAATACAAACTAGAACGAGTCGGATGTGTTATTAAATAATGCAAGGATATTCGAGGTCGGTATTAATACAACAAATATTAAGTCTCAGGGATATCAAAGAGGGAGGCACAATATTGAACTCAATAAATCTGAAATAAAACTAGTAGTATCGTAATGATTGCCCGACGACAAAAATAAACTAGTGAAACAGAAGGACTGCGACAACAATGACCAACAAAGCAGACAATATCCGTCTTTTTTGTAGATATTTCTGAGTCATACTGCAATGAATAAAAAGCAGTTTAGTGGTCTCGCTTTACTTCAGTTTAGTTGCACAGACTAGAGGCCACTGCTGGTATAGTAGTAAGGGTGCGACCACACCACCGCTTAAAAAACGGTGACGTTACGGAATCGCAACAAAATGTACGAAGAAACGGCGAAAAAACGTGACGCATACGACACGTCACTGCGTATACGCGGCGGTTTGGTCGCACCCTAAAGCTTCTGAAAACTTTATCGCAAGACGAAAACACAGTGGCGGCAGTTTATACTGCCTTGAATACAAATCATGATCTCAAGACGTCCTAATCCTACTTATTTAGAATGCTTTAGACGAAATATTTAATGGCAATTGTATTGAAATGTGTTGTAATGATGGCATTCATTAGGACTGGCGTTTTGCTATGCCATGGACGTTTCCGGCAAACGCCAGCAGCCACCTATTAGTTCTGGCGACGGATGAATTACAATCCGCAATTGGTAACCATAACCACTAAGTAGCGGACGTGGTTGCACCATGCGTCATCTTATAAAGCATAACGCATTTTCTATAGTTTCTTGAGCACCATGCTAAAGAAACTGACTTAAATGTTGTTTTCAAAACAGCAGCGAACGAAAGTAATAACATAAAAATACACGAAACTAATGAGTCAAGCTGTACGTTTAGCTGGAAGTACAAGCTTGGTGTGACTGAATTGACTGACAGTGAATCATCTTGATGCAACGTGCAGTCACGGTAGAAATAAAATTTTACCATGTACCTGATTCATTGTAAGACTATAGAGAAAAATAAATATTTCAATTGTTTCCGATTTCTTTTCTGTCTGTTCAAGCTAATTCACGAAACTATTGAAATGATTTTTATGTTTTTATTTTATCAAAATCAGAAAACCGGAAAAACATATGGACCTTTAGTTTAAAGTCACTACAAAAAGTGATGTCTTATTCTTTTAACCACATTGAATATTAAACCACTAAGGAACGTTGCCACAAAAATTGCCAAGATGCGCCCTCCAAGGAAGACACCATGGCATTATTTAAGGGTCCTGAGAGGTACAACATTCACTACGCGAGACGTACAGTTAAAGCCGATAGTTCAAACATATAATAAAGCTGATGGATATACACGGTGATGTGCGAAAACCATTTAACGTGCAGAACTTTCCTCTCAATGTGGGTCAACAAACCCAGATGCTTTATTAAGCTCAATATACAATTCAGTATGGTCGAACTGGAACTGCATGCGGTAAACCTTTTCTCCCTCCTACGCATTTGGTATAACATTCCAGCTAGGCCTTTCCTATCTGTTTCATTTTAAATAGAGCTTGGAGCTCCTAGCTTCAATGCTTTGCTTTATTAAGCACAATTTATGCTGTTTCAAGTTTTTTTTTTAATGCTACATTGAATTGAACCAGTGGCATTTCAATTAACCCATCACTTGTTAGAACTTTGGTATCAAATTTCAGATTTCAGACACTTACGCGTCTGACAAGTTGCAAACAAAGAACGATAAAGGATGTATTATTAGAAATATCGTATGGGTACGGAGGTCAATACGCATTGGTGCGCAGTTTCCAATAGCCGTTATAAAGTGCACGTCGTTATCGGATTATTGAACCCTATTCCCGGTCATAGCAAAGCATTTGATAAGCACACACGCGAACTTGTAGAAACGCTATCTTTAACACAAGAATCGCTTTATCTTAAACTGGAAGATGCCTTTAGGCTTACGTAACAGACGTATCAGCCAAAACAGGTAATGATCCAATATATCGATTTATTGGCATTTAACATGGCCACGATAAATTTGAACATGGGTTCACACCTGTCTGCCACAACAGATCGATGATATAAATTATATAGAAAGAATCACGTCATATTCAGAAGAGTAGTGTTTTGCGATGGTTGGCGTTATTCACTGAGGCATCACATCATCGGCTTGCATTGTCAAAGTTAATTTGGTCGGCGCACAATTTTAATTGGTGGGATGAAATACGCACAAGGACAAGAAAGTGTATTCCGTCACGCTTTGCAGCTCACAAACAAAAAATAATGTGATGCAGACTGTCATGTTACGAAGGAATGCTGTAAGAATGTAACTTAAACAATTCAGCTTATGAAATGAAGATAGTTAAGATCAGCATTAGATAACTCGAGTATGTTCATTGGTGTTGTTTTGAACATTATTTAACATCAATCTGTTATTTATTTGAAGTTATATTATAATTGATTCTACCGCACAAGGTCGCAGCACTAATTAAGTGGCGTGGAAATATTCGTGGAATGTACGCGAGATCTAACTCATCGGCTAATAAGCTGGATAATTAATTACACGAACGAAATCGTAACAAAGCCAATCCAATCAGTTAATTCACGAATCAAGATTTAGAAATTATTTGCAGGAGAATTCAACAGATATGATGACGTGTTTTTTTTATCGCGGACTTCATAAAGGTAAAGTTGTCAAAGATTGTGATAAAGGAATGCATTTGTAAAAAAGCAAATAAAATCAAAACAATGAACTCATTATCAATTCCGATAATAGAGTAGAGATAGCTAGCCGCCATTCGTTACAAGTCATCAAACCGGACTAACACGTACTAAAACTAGAAAAAGTAACTAGTTAAGATAAATACTAGAAAAATCTAATGCAATCAAATAAAATCAAATTAAGTTTGAGGCACTTCCTGGCTGCAATTAGCGTGAATACAAACGATGAATCTACTTGCCTCGACTACTAAAATACTTGAATACTCGATCAGCCAATGAAAACATGTTCAAACTGGTACAACATAGTTTGACGGTTATTGCGTCGTAATTATAATATTACCAGTAAATACGGCGCATGGGCAGTTCCTCGTGCCAAAGTGACTATAAACTAAAAAAAAAACTTTTTGCGCCTTGTCAGAGATAAAAGAGCGAGTGAGTTCGCCGCTCTGCGTCCTTGCGAGGCGCCGTCTACAGTCACGCACTGCCAATGGCAGCCTACAGCTGTTTTGTTTGACAACAAACAAGCGTGATAGCACATTATCGCACCTCTTATACTCTTAGGGCATCCTTTTAGAGGGATCCGCTTAATGGAAAGGACGACAGGCAATCTTCAATATTTATAAACATTTCAGTTCAAAACACCGTTGAGAATTTTTCAAATGATGCACAGGCTTACTCGAACGATCCAGCTAACGTTAACTGTTTACAATTGTAAAAGAAAATAGGTCACTCCTTAGACCTAAATGTCGAGAAACATTTGTCATTGTTGCTCTAAATTAGATATATTAGTCATCAGCGATATCTCTAGATGCCTACTAGTAACTTTCCAATGGCTAACTGTGCTAAATTCAATGAAAAAAAACCTTCGTTTTTGAGTGAGAGTGTGCAGAGTGCATTGACGTCGAAGTTATCAATTATCATTAAGTGTACTTTATCAGAATTTGATGTAGCGGCATCGATGACGTCAACACCTCTACCTACAGATAAATTTTAGTTGGCAACACATAGCGCGCCGGCTATGTGGAACTTTCTGTCTGGATAAAGTGTACCTAGTTAGTACACTTTAGTTTATTGGCATTTTAGTCTACAAAAAACTCAATCATATTACCGAACCCTTTTAAAACATCTTAGACGAGGACTTTGTTAAAAGAAAAAGGACACGATCCGTTTAGTACATTGGTTTTCAAAGTGGGGGGCGCGCCCCTCTAGGGGGGCGCGACCACATGTTAAGGGGGGCGCAGGTCCGCGGCTCCGAGCTCCGAAATGAAGTTATTCAGTTCTTGGATATTCAAAACCAAAGTGAATTATTAGTACAATTCAAAAAACCATGGGTACAATTGGTATTTGCCTATTTATCGGATATATTCGATTCGTTGAACTCATTGAATTTGAAACTGCAAGGAGGAGATTCGAACGTAATTCACCATCGAGATGCCATCACTGCGTTCACCGAGAAGCTACAATTATGGAGTCGTAAAATTTCAGCAGGCAATTATTCCTGCTTTCCTAGATTAGCTGCAATCACAGATGAAGAGGGTTTTATGGAGATTTTTGATGAAACTAACACTAAGACCGAAACCTCCAAACACTTGCAGCACCTCACTGATGAATTCAAGCGCTACTTCCCTAACTCGTGTGATGATAATATTTACCGATTGACTACGGATCCTTTTCGTGTTGACATAGACGAGCTGCCAGAACTACTTCAAGAACAAGCTTTGGAAATCAAAAATGACTCAGCTGCCAAATATGACTTCGAGAAGATGGATAAGTCATTATTTTGGGTAAAATATCTCAAAGTTTATCCCAACATAGCAGAAGAAGCACTGAAACTGTTTTTACCCTTTTCGAGTACTTATTTGTGTGAAAGGGCATTTTCAGCAGTTGTAGCTATAAAAACGAAGTATAGAAACAAACTCGACATCGCTAGTGATTTACGTTGTGCACTTTCTTCTATTGAACCCAGAATTGAAAATCTTGTTAAAAATATGCAAGCCCATCCATCACATTGATTTTGACAATTTATATCTTCATATTATTTGCATTACAGATTCTGTAAAAATAATATTACCTAATAAAAAAATTGTTGATTAATACCTTTATTTTATTTTATTTGGTTAGTCAAGACACTTGGCGAGCTCACTGACTACCCTCTTCCATGCATGGAAGCGAAGGGGGGCGTGAGTATTTCATTTTATGCAGTAGGGAGGCGTGCAAGATAATAGTTTGGGAATCCCTGGTTTAGTAGGACATACACGAAGTATGCCAGATATTATCTTCGGCCAACATTTGATCCAACGTTACAACTGCGACCGTAGACAAAGCAAGCAATTACGAATATTGAGCATGACTTCTCAGTTGACAATACAGCAGTATGAGAATGGAACCAAGCCGGTATTTTGTGCATGCACTTTCACCGATATAACACGCCAATACTCAGCATCGTACAGTAGAAATTGCTGCTAAGTAGCGGATTATTTCGACAAAATACAACAGCTTCGAATTAAGATATGAACATTCACTAACCAGTATTTTGTATACGCTTTGTAGTGGCCGACCCCAAACCGCAGTATGAGACTTAGCAAAAGGGTCATGCAATGTTATATAAAAGAGTTTTTCCAGGGTGCAATTTTCGTCGAAAAAACAAGTTTTTTATTCATCCTGCTCAAGCAGAGTTTGTTGAAATTATAAGCATTTAAGCTTTTTCATGACGATTTTATAATTACGATAGGCAATCTATCATTGACACAACTAGATTGACAAAGTTCTTCCTATTTAGGAGAGTCGCGGAACACATTACGACTTAGTCCGTCAGTATATTTCCGTCGAAGGCATAAACTCGTCATTTAATTGCATTAGAGCGAGAACTCCACACGAGTATGATTCCATGAATGGTAGGGAGTTCAAAAACACCGTTAGACAATGGGCTATTGAAAAAAACTCGCGGAAATTAAGTTTAAAGTTAATATTTTGTCGCAAAATACATTTCAAGGAATGCGCATGCTTATTTTGATCACAGAACATTACAGAGGCGTTGCCAGACTAGATGGCAAAGATAAAATACCTTAATTGCCAGTTATTTCACCTGTTACACTCTCCAAGGTACACAGCAGCACAAGCACTAAATGCTATAGGATCAGGGAGTGACACGGTGGTAGCAATTCGGACGGATCCTGTAGTTGATCGCAGAATGGAGTTTTTAAGATAACTAAAAAGCTGACATATTCAAGAGGTTCCCAGATTTTTTGTTATATGATAGGGGGGAAACGAGCAAGAGGGTCACCTGATGGAAAGTAAAGTAACCAATGCTGCCCGGCTCTTTAAGAAAATAATAGGCTCGAAATAGAAATGGTTAGGATTTATGGATTTTCGTCGATCATTCACTCAAAAAATAATGAATTCCTCGTAGAGGAAGTTGGGGGCAGCAGCTAGTGAACAGATACCTTATCAGGCGGTTAATTGTATGCGCAAAAAAAGGGTACATATTAGCTCCACCAACAAACAAAATCTATAGCAAATGATGAACGTAAGTCGATCAGGAGCGAACGGAAGGCTCAGGTTCCGTGGCCTTCGGTTCTCGGCTCGATTACCAACGACGCCAGTGACGCTCTTGCGCCGGCGCCTGCTTTGCCTTTTTAAATTGTTCTTAAGGATCAGAGCGATATAAATGTGGCTTAAAGTGCGAGACGACGAAGCGTTACATACTAAGCCTTAAAGCATTAAAAGAAAGACTGATTACCCATGAGCTAGATTCTTTATTTTACAAGACCTTGTGAGCAAAATTGTGTACTTTTTTTAAGTGCTACACTACAATTGGATTTGAGTCATCGTGCGTTGTTTTGTTCCATTAATTTGTACTAATGTTACCTATATACTTTGATACGTAGTTCAGACAAAAACACATTTGGCTGGATGGATGGTCATCATGTTATTATTGTGACCAAGATCTTATGTTAAACATTTATCGAAATATTTATGTAAGTGTTTGAACGTTTGAGAGGTCGCCGTATAGTTTGGAACTGGAAAACCTGCTGAAGTATATCACAGACTTTCTTCAGACTTTCAGACAACGTAAAAATAACCGTCGCCGAGAGCACAACAGCTCGCGGCCAGTCTCAAACGGAACCACATTGCGATGTCAAGATCGAAAAGAAACTGCACGAATCAAGCCAGACCAAAAAGAACGCCAGTCGCTTTTTTAAGCCGCGTAGATGCGTTGCGCGTGAGTCACTCGGCGGCATACCGACGCGCACCATGCACCGTACGTGTCAACCACCTATTTATGTCGCAGGACGAAGCGCAAACGCAAATAAACAGCATCAAAGGGACGTCGGATTCCGCACGGCGGTACGCAACGAATACGGCCGCCATTGTCTGCGGATGGGTTATTTTCGCAAATAGATGCACAAGGCCCGTTTTGTACTGTGCCTGCGTGTGCGCCTATCTGCGAGCACTCGATAGATTAATGAATTGGAACCCAGTTAAAGATTTCACTGATCTTTAGTTAAGAAGGCTTCACTAGATTCACTAGAATTCGTCTGCCAAGATTCTAGCAGCGTACCTACTATTCTTGGTAATGATAATCTTTTCGAAAGGGCTGGTAGATTTAATATCACGTCTATATCCCTAACGGGGTAGACAAAGCATAAGATAATAAGACAAAAAAGCCACGTTTAGCATGATTGGGCGAATAGGAGGAAAGGGGAATAAAAATAGGATGTAAAAGAGCCGTTGGCAGCCTATTTGCAAAATAAACCTTTCAAACCTAATAAAAAGTCAATACGGAGTTCTGCGACGAAGTGAGGTCGGTAAAACTACGCCTCGCCGTGTGCGTACAGTTGCACTCGCACGATCACGCATACAGCGTACTAAAAGCAAGCGACGCCAAACTGAACAGTTAAGCAAAGGATCGAATCCAATCCATAACAGTGTTGAATTCAGCTTCAGTTTCAGGCAAATAAGAAATTGTTAGTGAGCTGGATTATTTTATTCAAACAAAACGCGAAAGTTATCCCTAAGTAAAAAATGACATCCAAAAACTTTGCAACTTAAAGTTTTGTCCTTAAGGGTCTGGCCGGAAGGTAATAGTAAAATCGCCCCTGGCTGTATTTGAAATATTGTTATGCACGATTGTTTGTTTTATTATAAGATATAATTTTACTGAATATTAAGACTTAAATGCTTACGGTTAGCGAAAAAATAAAAAAAATAAAAATTCAGTTTTTATTTTTTTTTAGCCAAACTACGTTACCGATTAACTTGCCCTTTGGATATTTTGTACATATATTTAAGATACATTTATGAAAAAAAAAAAAAAGTTCTAGCGTTTTTCAAAGTACACAATTTTGGCTGTTTTAGTTTTTCTTTTTTTTTTTTTTTTACTTGCAAGTTAGCGACACCTACCATATTTTGATATAATATGCGCAATTTTATATTCTATTACATATATTTTTTTCAAAATTATTCATTTGGATCAACAAAGTGAAAAAAAATGTTTTGTTTAAAAGGGTGGAAAAAAGTTCTTCCATATTGTTCAATCGTTCAAACATTCGTTCATAGTGTTAGTAACAATTATCTTATTTGCTATGTTAGTAACATGAAATAAAAACAGAAAATATGGATAAATAAGAAAAAAAAAGATTTAAATAGATTATTTAAAAAAATATATTTTGTATTTTTTTTTTTTTCGAATGGACTGCCGTTAGCCTCAGACGGCTTTTACAGCTTACCGGAGAGAGGGCGAGCTGCCAGACGGGCAGCTCAGCAAAAGGGTAGTTTTACTTAGCTGCCAAAGGATGCTCCTATTGAGCCGACCTCGGACTTTGGACGCTAAGGAGAGTCATGCAAGCAATCGGATTTTGTTTTGTAGTTGCAATTTTTTTTTTTCAAAAATTCAAATTATTTTTTGTAAGAATACAGTATATACAGGGTGTATAAGACACCCCCTAACAATAATCCACTGGGTTATATAACCATAGCTATAGAAGCTAAAAAAAAAATTAAAAAAAAATTGTAGTAATTTTTTTTTGTATAGGAATGGTAGTATTAACTGTAAATACTGTAATCATTGCTATAGATAGAAAATATTAAAAAAAATTTTTTTGGAATAAACTCCAATTTTTATATTTTTTTTAGCTTAGGGGGTTGAAAAAAAAATACCGGGTCTACTGAAATTGTAGTGAATCCGAAATAAAAGGGGCTATATTATAATTATTATTGTTATGAATTATTTTTGATTTTTCAAAATAAGTAAAAAATTGCAACTAAAAAATATATTTTTTTAAATAATGTATTTAAATCATTTTTTTTTCTGATTTATCCGTATTTTCTGTTTTTATTTCATGTTACTAACATGGCTAATAAGATAATTGTTACTAACACTATGAACGAATGTTTGAACGATTGAACAATATGGAAGAACTTTTTTCCACCCTTTTAAACAAAACATTTTTTTTCACTTTGTTGATCCAAATGAATAATTTTGAAAAAAATATATGTAATAGAATATAAAATTGCGCATATTATATCAAAATATGGTAGGTGTCGCTAACTTGCAAGTAAAAAAAAAAAAAAAAAAAAAACTAAAACAGCCAAAATTGTGTACTTTGAAAAACGCTAGAACTTTTTTTTTTTTTTCATAAATGTATCTTAAATATATGTACAAAATATCCAAAGGGCAAGTTAATCGGTAACGTAGTTTGGCAAAAAAAAAATAAAAACTGAATTTTTATTTTTTTTATTTTTTCGCTAACCGTAAGCATTTAAGTCTTAATATTCAGTAAAATTATATCTTATAATAAAACAAACAAACGTGCATAACAATATTTCAAATACAGCCAGGGGCGATTTTACTATTACCTTCCGGCCAGACCCTTTATAAAATTTACTGGTACTTAGTCTGATAGTTGTCTATAATCCACTAGATAGGTTTATGTCGTCTCTTCGTATTTTGGAATCCAAGCAATCATTGTAAAACAATAATTCGCTCCTTTATTATAAACAACGTCGTAAATGCTAGTTTTACGTGTTTCAAGAATACCAAAGCGACCGAGCTTCGCTAGACATTGGCACATTCGTAAAAACGCAGCTACGTTCCAGTTGGATTAGAAATGCGAATTATTAAACAGATAGCGCATTATTTCAGTTAAGTTTAAAATCAGACTATTTACTAAAATCATTTCTGTGACACACTTATTCTTGGAGAAAGCGTTTCTGCTCATCTTTCATAATGTGGATGGATGACCATGACCAGCCCCGCTAGTACGAAAGCGCGCGAGATAGACTATCCGTCTCTTTCCAGAACGAACAGTAAGAAAAAGACGGGCAATCATCTCGCGCGAGACGTGACTCTTGTGCGCTCTCGTGTTAGACATGCAGTACCGGCTAGCACGATTGCGCGCGAGATAGACTACCAGTCTTTTTCTTACTATTCATTCTAGTGCTAGCCGTAGCCGCACAGGGCGAGGATCTATTTGTCCCGTCCGTTTTCTCTGAACACTGTAATTTGGTGTAATTTAAGTCGGGAACAATTGGGTTTTTGCAAGAAAAGCATGCTCTATTTTGAGCTACATCATCATCACTTACTACCAGTATGTAATGCCTTGATCTTACGCACCGAGTACAGTGGCAACACAACAAACTGCTGCTCGGCCGAGAGTGTAGACTGAGTGGGCCTAGTAAATAAAACAAGATCTGAGTCTGAGTCCTTTTGCTGGGTCGAGCACGCCATAAAGTACACACGAACCGAACACAAATCATCCCGTGATCAAATCATCAAAGCATTACTTTACATTATTGACGACGCGGTTGGCCTAGTTGGTAGTGAGCCTGCCTGCGAAGCAAGCGTCCTGGGTTCGAATCCTGGTAAGGGCATATATTTGTGTGATGAGCACGAATATTTGTTCCTGAGTTATGGATGTTTCTATCTATATAAGTATGTATTTCTCTATATGTATAAGTATGTATATCGTTGTCTAGTACCTATAACACAAGCCTTACTAGCGCTTACTTTGGGACCAGGCCAATTTGTGTGAATTGTTCCCTAATATTTATTTATTATTTATTTATTACTGTGATCAAACGTAAGCCCATTTTACATGCAAACCGAATCATTGGAAGTGTCATATTAACATGCAAATTAAGCTAATAACAGCGAGACTGCGATACTAGTAATGACATAAACAAGAGCTTACGCTTACACAAAGCATTGTTACGCCTTCTGCCTTGCCGCTATACAGTCAAAAGCAAAAATGTTACAGCTATAGACCGACTGCTTAAATGAGTCCACGCCCGCGCGGCCCAGGGGCACGGGGTAGGACGACAAAGGGGGCTGAGAGGTGCGGGCGGCAGGCTCACTACCCGCCCGCACCTCTCGGTCCTCTTTGTCGTCCTACCCCGCGCCCCTGCGCCGCGCCTTAAAAATATGTAATTCCAATGGTATCGCAAGTCATACATTTTGAGATTAGAAATTACTGCCTCTGACTAGTTACTTACCTACCTAATAAAAGTCATTGACAACAATAGATGTTAGAAAGTACATCTCTATCAGGTCATTGACCGCTGGTTTAAAAAAAACTGTTACATAAACTAACAATTAACTGATGGACAGACTGTCTGTTGTTTATTTTGTTGCATAATTTATGTAAAATAAATGCCCCACTTATTGTGACGAGGATAATTAAATTTAGAATCAAATTTATGTAAATAAATAGTAATAATTATAACGCGAGATAAAAAATAGGTCAATTGAACTAATAAGGACATGTTTATTTTAACTTTAGAGAATGTGTAGTATTTTTATTCCGGAAAACAAATAGCTTTTTATGTCGGTTGTAGTTTTTTTTGCGAAATAGGCACGCATTTACTTAGACAGGTCTATTTAGGAACCTGTAGGCTTATTGTCTTACTCGCTCGCAATCGCCATTGTGTTCATTCCGATGCCAATTGTCAGCCCATACATGAACTGTCAAAATGAAGACGATGGCGATTGCGAGCGAGTTAGACAATAAGCCTGCTGGTATGTTGAATGGGTAGAATCAATTCAAACACAATGTTAAATTCTTGCATTAATGTTGCCCTAAATTAAAAGAAAACATTGTATATTTAATGAAGATGTAACCTGTTCAAGGTACATACACACATGAAATATCAATTACTTTGTTAGGTATAAAATAAATCAAAAATTAGAAGCCAATATTTACTGGTTAACTATACTTTTAGTAACAATATATTTTCTTCCATGAACCCAGTTGTGTAAACATAATGAAAATCTGTTCTGTGGTTTCCAAGATCAGTATGATATGAACGAACAGATGGACAAAATTTTTCTAGAAATAAAAGGAAATGTTTCTCATACTCCTCACCTCCTCAGATAGGTTTACTGAAACATCTGCAATAAAAAGACTTTTTTTCTACTGCTCTATCATTATCAAATTATCATATACCTACTTTACAAATAAAAGAATACTACATGAACATGATTTTCATTGAGCCTTAAAATTATAATAGTTCCAAATGTCAGTCAGTTTAATGATTTAGGGCCTGTCTCACCACTCCTTAACTATCAATTAATCTATGATTCCGTCACTCCGTCCTCACAATATTTACCTTATTGGGAAGCACATGGCAAAGCTCAAATATAGCTCCTATAAATTCCATTTAATTCTGCGAGGTGTGAGCCGGAGTTCTAATCCACAACACTGATTTAGAGTCCATGGGTCACAATACTGGCTTATTGATGGCTTACTTTACTGTAGCACAATGAAATCATTAGATAGACAAAATTAACTCAAACTTAAGTTGTGTATCCAAAACGTATGATGAAAAGAATGCAAAAACATTAATAATATTTGTAAATTAGATCGTAAACGTAAGGCAGGCATAATATAGGTTATAACTGACCTTTCATCTTCATTGTTGGATGTGGCGGGATCCTCCTTTCCATCGCCAGTGTCGCCGGCCTGCAGGTTGTCCGTAGGCAAATCCGGGGCAGCACTATCACACGCATTCACATTGACACTGCTTACCACCGCGCCACTGATCGCGTGAGACACAACCGCACTAACAGGGCTGCCAAAGCTCTGACTGTCATGAGCCGGCTGGGCCGCGTTGGCCACGTAAGCGGTAGAACTGACCGGCAACGACACTACCGGCGAGTTAGTCCCCGAAACCGCTGCCTCGGGCGCGACACTGCTTTGCGACATCACCGGCACGACGCCGCCGTACGACAGTCCCATGCTGGTCTGCGATTGGACCACGTTGGCGTGCACTGGCGCGCCCATGCCGACCGGCATGGTCTGCTGCATCGACATGGGAATGTTCTGGTGCGCGAGCGACACTTGCGGCACTGCCTGGGCGGGCACGTACTGCACGCCGAGCGGCGCGGACGGCGCCACCTGCTGCGGCAGCATGCCCTGCGCCTGCGCCATGTGCTGGCCCATCGTCGGGGCCACGCCTCCCGCCTGCATGAACATCGGATCTGAGGCGGGTATCTGCATACTAGGCTGATTCCCGTCCAGAGTCATCTGCATATTCTGAGGCGCCTGAGCCATCATCTGCATGGCTCCTTGGGGCACATTCCCCTGTTGTGAAGCCATCGTGTGCACAGCGTTCGACTGTTGCTGGTTGGCTAGGCTTTGGAGATTCGCGGGCAACGTCGACCCCTGAGGCTGGTTGGCCATAGGTTGAAGATTCGAAGGTAGTGTGGCACCTTGCTGTGATGTAGCAATGCTGGTCAGCACCTCTTGGGGTAGGGTCTGGCCTTGCTGGCTCATCTGTGGCTGTTGAGTGTGGTATTGAGGAACATTGTGTTGTGGCTGAACCATCCCTGGCTGAGAGGATGGCATACTAGCATTTATCATTGACTGAGCAGTGGGCTGCTGATTGACGGCTTGGTTGTACTGTGGCTGGACACCCGACATGCCCTGCTGCTGAAGTTGTGGATGCATTGGAACAACTGACTGCTGAGGCTGGGATGGTAACTGATGCATTTGAGCCTGCATTTGTGGTATCTGTTGATTAGCTCCAGTCAACTGCGTGGGCATCTGCATCTGTTGTATATGATTAGGTATTTGTTGATTCTGGAGAGCTTGAATTTGAGCCTGACTGGGCATGTGCTGAAGTTGGGCCTGCTGCCCTCCCATTGACTGTTGTTGTTGCAGATGATGCGGCTGCCCCATATTGGGCATCTGAGCCTGTTGCATCTGATGCAATTGCTGTGGGTTGGGCTGAGGCTGCATCTGTTGCATTTGCATCTGCTGCATCTGCGGCTGCTGGTTGGGCACTTGAGAGATCTGTGCTTGGTTTGGCAAGCCCTGCATTTGGGGCATCTGCTGCTGCATTTGTTGCATATTATTGATCTGTGCTTGCGGTAGATGTTGATTCATTTGTTGCATTTGCTGATTAGGTATTTGTTGCATCTGTTGTGGCATCTGAGGGTGCATGGTTATTTGCTGCATAGGGATGCCTTGTGACTGAGAAATTACTTGCTGGAGTTGGTGCTGGGGGTAGCTCTGTGGGATTTGCTGCACTTGCTGCTGTGTGGGTGGTGGGTGGCCTTGGGCCGGGTTCTGCATGGCTATGTGTGTCATGCTTTGAGGGTGCTGTTGAACCACCTGGTTATTTTGCATAGTTTGATTAGATAACTGCTGAGGCTTTTCTAATGGAGGTGACTGCACGGAGAGGGCCTGAGGCACCGACATCTGCTGTTGCACCATGTTAATTGGTTGCGTCAGCGATTGCCCAGGGGAAGCCATTGGAAATTGTTTCTGTACATTTTGATCCAGCTGTTGCACTACAGGAGCGTTTCCTTGCATGTCTTTAGGCACTCTATTGGTCAGATCATTACATATGTCATCGTGTTGACTATCATTTATAACAACACCACTGTCCGGAGCCTGAAGAGTGTTACTTTCTGTCACATCCAAGTTATTATTCAACGTAATTGGTGCATTCTGTTGGGTCGTAGTGTGATCCAAGTAGTCCATACACATCCATCGCCCCCTTCGGAAGGGTTCCGTGCTTTCTATTTTAACAACTTTAAATCTTTCATTCCTAACATGTTCTTGTATTTCTTTCATACCTTCTTGCGGTTTGGCATTCCCTATTAGATTGATGATGCTACCGCTGCCTGCGTTGGTGACGCTGACGTGCATGTCATTGGGTTCGGTGCTATTGCTATTTGGCACGGCTCCTGTCTGGATGGCGGAGTCCTGGCCGACGATCGCCAGTCCGTACTGCGAGCTGGTCGGGATGACGGGCGCGCAGCCTAGCGACGTGCTGGAGGCGTTGTAGAACACGTCGTCTTTAGAGAAGGTGTCTTCGGAGTAGCTGGGCGTCTCATTCTCTATATCGGTCACCCGCGAGATGTCGTCGGTGTGAGATTCGTCTAGATCGTCGGCAGAGTCTTCGCCCGCGTCAGTGCTCACCCGAGACCCAACTGTCACACTGGTGATCTGAAACGAAGATATTTTCCTTGGGTTATGGGCGGCTTGGAGACTCGTCGGGTGAGTCACTCCCTTCTCCGACTCGTTCAGTCGAAGAGATTCACTCGTAGTGCGATGGACGACGTTGTTATACTTGTTTTTTTCACTACTTTTATGTGACTTTTGAATCAGATTGTCAGCCATTATGCCGTCCGAATCGAATGACTATCTAAAGAAAATTTCACTGTTTATTGGCTTCAGAGACATTTGACAGACTTTTCGAGCATATACATGTAATATAAAACCATTGTACACTCACAATTTCACAAACACAGTAATTTTACTATTGAAAGTTCTTAAAATTCATTGGTAAACACACACAGTTGCGAACATCTTTCAGACGGCAGCAACATGGCGGCCATTTATGCGCAATGCATTATGGTTGACAATTTGCAGTAGACTATAGACATTCTAGACCTACTATACAACTTTCTATCTATGGTCGCTAGATGGCGCTACAACGGAATAAATTAGGTCAAAATGAAGTCAAAATGAATTAGGAAATCATAATTAAAATGACTTCAATCATTTCAAGAAATTAAAATTGAAAAATTATGACGTTCATGACAAACAAATAAACGCAGGAAATAACTTCCCAATCACAAAATAACTAAATGTACACGAGTCCAAAGTACTTCAACTGTAATAAAAATTTCCACTTTCATGATGAACACAATATTTACGTAAAACACTAATGAATCACTACAATAAACATAAAATCTTACGCTTTCATTATGCGCCATCGTGAGGGCTGTATCATGGTTCTTTTGCAAAATTAACAATATTAATTAGTAGGATTCGTTTAATTCAACAATACTACACAAATATCTTATACTTTCCACTCGTTTAATTTTAGTATTTAGCCATGAAAATCATCTGAAACAAATTATAAATAAACATCAAGAGTGTTGAGTGATATAACTCACTTTTAGGTTTGAAATCACATAGTCACTGTCTGTCTGTAGTTCAGCCACTCCCCAACAGATGACACTTTCGCTTACATGATGTTCCGGTAGTTGTTCAAATTAGTTACAGGTGGCGCTATAATCACCATTTAAATTCAAGCAGAATAAAATTGTTATTAATTTATTAAAGAACAATTTCGAACCACTAGATTTTTTTTTGTTTTATTAAGCAACCTTTGAATGGTTTTGTTATCTATAAAAAGTTGAGATATTAAAAAAATGAGAACTGAATTAGTTTCAGTTCTTGCCGCATACATTAAAATAGCGCTGCTCTGCTATCATCTTCACAAGCTGGTCATCTTCACAAAATGGTCAATACTGTAAAAATGTGACACAATAGTCACAAGAAAAAGGAACTAAATGATAATTTGAAAATTAACTATTTATCTTTTATTTCATTTTATATTTTTACTAGCTGTTGCCAGCGACTTCGTCTGCAAAGAATTCGTTTATCGCTATGCCGCGGGAACTACGCCATTTTCCGGGATAAAAAGTAGCCTATGTGCTATTCCAGACTTTTCTCTATCTATGTGCCGAATTTCATCCAGATCCGTTGGGCTGTTCTGGCGTGATTGAGTAACAAACAAACATAAATCCATCCATACTTTCGCATTTATAATATTAGTTAGATATTCATCATATTTTCAAATAGGTAAGTACTATATTTTAGAGCGAAAATTAAAGTTTGTTGCTTTTTCTAAACGGATACCTATGTAAGTACCTAAGTATTAAAGAAGAACATATTTTTTTGTATATTTTCTATTAAAAATGATTAGACTAATAAATTGAAACTAATTTTAATATTATAATAAATTTTATGACCGGGGCAAACATTTAAGAGATTAAGCACAGAAAATAATAATAATAGATAATATGATGATAAATATGTTAGTACAATACTTACTTTAAGTATCTACGGACAGCACAAATGATTTCACGAAAATCTAACGCAAGAGCGAATTAGAGTCGGGCACGAAGGGTTCTGCAGAAAATATCAGTTTTAATTAGTACCTAACTACAGACCGTATTAGCCTACCTAGCAGCAGTTAGCTTAAACTCAACCAAAGAGAATAATAATAACCACTACTTGAGTGAACCTGACTACGAAATTTGATGTCCCGGGTTCGCTCCCCATACTTGAAAAGTATAAGAAAAATACAAAAATTACACGAATTTTCGATGCTAAATATGAATATGGCAGAATGCAATTGATGTGGATTGTCTTTTAAAAAGTTGAAAAAAATAGCTGAAGAATGATGAGAACCCGGTCCAAATGTTTCAAAAATACTAGTGGCATTGCCCCGCTGATTGGCCAGCGATATTTGTTGGACAAGGTACCCACCGCCAACAACCCCTTGCAACTCCTGTCTCTCAATCTACATCACAAGTCCCTATCCCTAAACAATTGCTTAGCCTCTTGTCAATTTAGTATCCGAGATAAAAGAATAGTTTTTAAGTACCAACAACTGTTTTCCGCTATTCCTTTAAGCCAAGCAAAGTAATCCTTACAGTAAGTAATATGTAATATAAAAGAACAGCATAATAAACTATTCTGTTCTGTTTGTAAAGTTTAGTTTAGTCCAATGCAGTATTTTGGCCTGTTAAACCTCCAAACCCCTAGACAAAGGATTCTCACAAGCATGCATGAGTTACCTTAGATCCTATTCAATTTTAACAAACGCTACGACGCAATTCACCAATGTGCGTAGTCACGAGGTCCCAAATCTCTATACATTAGACCCGGAAACAATAGCCCCAGTACCTTATTATAGCGAGATGATGAGTATATCCGAAAGCGGGTCTTGTCCTACTTGCGATTATAATGGACAACAATAAATAAATAGTTATACTCACGTTAGACGTTTCGCACAGAATCCGCAAGCCGCGCCACCTCGGGGTTTAATGTCGTCGCGCCCCGGCTCAGCCTATTACCTACAAGGTCTCTTCGCCAGCCGATTTAACATCCCCACCAATCCACTCGGACGGAGGTAATTTTTAAATTGAAAATTGTACCGTCGTGATCCGCTCAGTCCGCCGGGACCCTGGCTTGCTGGCGGCAAATCCTTAAGTAAATAATCGTAGCGCAGCTTCTGCCGAGTTAGTCGATAAGATACCGCACAGACTCATGCTCGCTCCGCTGTGCGCGCGTAACCATGGCGAAGTCTTTAGAGGATCTATCTAAAAAGAACAGCGAAGAAAGCATGGATGACGAGAGCGAGGCACCCACCGGCCGCGTACAGCGCCTCATGGCCTGGCTTCGCATCAATCCAAACCTCATAATGTTGAAAGTGACACTATTTGTGATGTACGGAGCAACAGCATCGCTACTCCCTTACCTGACGATACACATGCAGAGTATAGGACTCACTGTGCCTGAGATATCGTTTGTGTACTTAGCCTTGCCGTTTACCACTTTCTTAAGTCCACCGATAACTGGTAAGTATCGTCGAGGTTGAATGAAGTCAACAAATACTCAGTGAAATTATGTCTTAGTCCCCAGCGTTCGCCTATCCAAACCAAGTGCCTGTTTTAACGTAGGACGTTATTCTTATAGGATTTCTGGTGGACCGTTTCGGAGAGTACAAGCCAGTGGTTATCACGGCGCTGATACTTAATGCAGCCTTCCATCATTCTTTGCTTCTGATCCCGCATCAGGAAACACCAGGAGTGATGCCATCAGCTTACGTGATGCGACATCCAGACACAAGGAGCGTTGAGGTATTAAAATGTCATCCATCATCAGGAGGTTTCACTTTTAAACTAAGCGCTTAGCTTTAAAAAAATGTGCAATTCTGAAAGTAAACTAAGAATGTTTAGCTTTGTCTGGCCCCTCTGCTACACGGCTTATAAATAGAGGCACTTAGTTACATTTCGTCACCGTCTTTGGGCGAATTGGTCCATGTCTCATATATTACGGTAAAGAGGTATACTAATGTCACACTTGGAAGAATTTGAGCAAATCGCCAGCATCCGGCTACAGGCCGAATTAACCCGCAACAAAGTCTTACACCGAACCAGACTATATTCAGCAGACGTGCTATATTACTGGCTTAACGAAGCGACTATAGAATTTAAAGTTTTCTCTCGCGTTTTTTCGAAAATAAAGAACTAAGTACCTAATGAAAACTATAGTTTTATGAGCATAACCGCAATACAAGCATTCGTTTATCGTATACTAGCTGTTGCCAGCGACTTTGTCTGCAAAGAATTCGTTTATCGCTATCCCGCGGAAATTATGCAATTTTCCGGGATAAAAAGTAGCCTATGTGCTATTCCAGACTTTTCTTTATCTATGTGTCGAATTTCATCCAGATCCGTTGGACTGTTCTGGCGTGATTGAGTAACAAACAAACATCCATCCATCCATCCATACTTTCGCATTTATAATATTAGTTAGATAGTTAGATTAGATTTAATGTACCTACCTACCTAGGTAGGTTACGAATTACCGAAGCATCTTTCCAAACACTTTATTTTTCATCTGATTCTGAATTTGTTTATCGCTATCCCGCGAGAAGCAATTTTACGGGATAAAAAGTAGTATAATTATGTTTTAATCTAGGGTACCAACTATCTCCGTTAAAAATTTGATCCAAATCCGTGCATTCGTTTCAGCGTGGTAAAAGCCCATCGAAGGAATTCTTTTATTGTTTTATTTGGAGAACAAACAGAAATAGACGTATACAATAACTTTCATGATCTTAACTTAACTATACCTAATAAACAATTAAACATGCATCTACCTCCTCAACAGTTCTCACTAAGAACTAATGAAGCGAATGAGCTAAAATCTTAGAAATCATGTTATAGTAGGTATAGGCGATGTGGCTAGCACTATTTTTATCGCCTTTCCACCTGTACGCCGACAATCATGCTAAACGTGGCCTTTAGGTCTTGCTACCTTTTGCTCTGTCTACCCCGTAGGGGTAATGACGTGATTTATGTATGTATGTATGTTATTTTAATTTTCACGTTACTTTTAACATCTATTATCAAGCTGCTTGGACTGCGGGTCTTAATAAAAATATTAGTTACACACTCATAGTTTTATATACCTACTACGCGTTTTTTTTGTTCAATTTGCTATCGTTTCACATACCTACATCGTCGTAATCATTGTGAATTTGTGAAGAACGCGAACGTCATTTGTAATAGTAGATTGATAAACTAGGGTTGAAATATACCCATTTCATCTGAGATATTTCTGGCACCCGAACGAAGTGAGGGTGCCAATAGTTCGAGGGTGAAATGGGTAATTTCATCCGAGTTGAACACTCTACTTTTCATTTCGAAAATGAGGAAATTAAAATTTCACTAACGTCGCATGGTCGCATTTAATATTTGTTACGTTTGTCATTCTCTTCCCGCTCTTTTTTCTATTGCGCGATTTGCGCGCATTGCGCATTTCTTCTGCGCACCAATGGCGGCCGGCTAGTTTTTTTTTAAACTTACAGACACGGAGGTCTCTATCGATTAATTGTTGACTTAAATATTTCAAGCTAGAAAAATTACCGAACGTAATAATTTCCACTAATTCTCGTTGTATACGCTTGCATAAGCTTATATATAGCGGGAATGTTATTTTAAGATTATGTTGCCTTTTACAATTAAAAAGGAACTATTAGTATAGATTATTATTTTAAACATAAATTACATGGCTGTATACGTATTTCCATTGCTATGTACCTCATTTGGAATAGCTAGAAAAAAAAAATACTTTCAACCCAAGGGTCGCGATGAGTCACTTTCAACCCTATATCCAGATAATCAATGACCTACTTTCAGAGTATGAGAGATGAAATAGTAGATTGATAAACTAGGGTTGAAATATACCCATTTCACCTGAGATATTTCTGGCACCCGAACGAAGTGAGGGTGCCAATAGTTCGAGGGTGAAATGGGTAATTTCATCCGAGTTGAACACTCTACTTTTCATTTCGAATATGAGGAAATTAAAATTTCACTAACATCGCATGGTCGCATTTAATATTTGTTACGTTTGTCATTCTCTTCCCGCTCTTTTTTCGATTGCGCAATTTGCGCGCATTGCGCATTTCTTCTGCGCACCAATGGCGGCCAGCTAGTTTTTTTTTAAACTTGCAGACACGGAGGTCGCTATCAATTAATTGTCGACTTAAATATTTCAAGCTAAAAAATTTACCGAACGTAATAATTTCTACTAATTCTCGTTGTAATACGCTTGCATAAGCTTATATAATAGCGGGAATGTTATTTTAAGATTATTTTGCCTTTTACAATTAAAAAGGAACTATTACTATAGATTATTATTTTAAACATAGATTACATGGCTGTATACGTATTTCCATTGCTATGTACCTCATTTGGATTGGCTAGAAAAAAAAATTACTTTCAACCCAAGGGTCGCGATGAGTCACTTTCAACCCTATATCCAGATAATCAATGACCTACTTTCAGAGTATGAGAGATGAAAAAGCAATTTTTCAACCAATTGTTTCAGTTTACGAACTAATACCTATTCGCGTCGCTGGTTACTTATAAGTCAGAACGGACGCAGGACTAACCCATTACCTACTCAAGAACTTCTAAGGGGGCACTACCTTTATTACTCTGGACAAGCACTCACGTGCCATCCAAGGACATAGCTCATGATAATTTATAGCCGAATTAAGTACGATGCCTCTTAGCCTGGTTGGACTTCTGACAGTCTAATGTATATCAATTTGACACTCGGACATGCCATGGGCTAGGCACATTAACGACCACTTGCTGAAAGGATAAATCTCGATTTTCACTCGCTAAATCTGGTTTAAATTTAGACTCTACTAAATCGAGATTAATCGAGCTTTTTGTGTGAAGATGTCTTGTTGGAAAAAGTTAAATATCGTTTTTGTTTAATTCGATTAATTAGTAGTGTCACATATGTATGAAACTGTCAAGCTTTAAACAAGGCACAGCCACTAATTCGGGTTTTTTTTTCTGCAAGAGGTCATAATTTGCTATTAGATAGATGAAGAGAAAGTAACGCCTGATTCAATAAAATATTAGATAGATCACAAAGGTACCAAGATAATAATAGGTACCTATTTCGATTTTTGATGAG
This sequence comes from Pandemis heparana, assembly GCA_963854515.1. Classification (NCBI taxonomy): domain Eukaryota; kingdom Metazoa; phylum Arthropoda; class Insecta; order Lepidoptera; family Tortricidae; genus Pandemis; species Pandemis heparana. The sequence goes on from OY978007.1 coordinate 4,414,189, forward strand.
GATTCTAATTCAGGAAACAGACAAATCAAAAAACAGTTCGCGGTTCTGCGTGTCCAGTGTTAACTCTTCGAACATTGAATCGAGGACTGTCTGGTAGCCGTTTTACTTTACGTCATTACCTAGACAATAATAGCAGTATCTTCCAGATCTGGTGGAGTCCCTGCCCCAGCAGAGAATGCCCTGATGAGGATGAACAAGTAGACTTTGTCCTCGACCGCTGCGTAGACCATTGCATGCTGTCAAGACCGACTGAGAGCCCTGTGGACCCTTCTGATGATGAAGACGACTTGGATTTCCACATCAGTCAGAAAATTAAGCTACGTAATTTGACGTTGTCTGATACCAGGTAATTATTACAAGTTTTTAATTACGTTTGAGTCGGTGTAGTTGCCATCAGATACAGTTAGGTTGTCAAGAATCTGTTTATGAGTGTTGTGTATTGTATGTTAGTTACTTTATTTTTGTACCATATAGTATTTGCATACAAATTACATGTACCTATATCATCTCCAACTTATATCCGTCCCACTGCTGATCACATCTCCTACTCGGGCCCCCTATTTGAAATTGAATGACACATGTAAACCCTGACAACGATTTCATACTTATGCAAAATATTTGTTCCTCTACTTTCATCCATTAATCATATCATTCTTACTGTCGTAAGTATTCTACTTCAAATATTAGTGAATTTTAGATTTGGTAAAACCCACAAATGCCAAGAAATGTAGTAAGATAGCAAAATTAGCAGCAGGAACTATTTTTTTTTAATTCTCTCAGGTGGTACCTCTATGTAGTGCACATATTCAGATTTTAGACTTGATGCCTTTCTACCGTAATTACTAGGAAGTGAACTTATTTTAATCACTCATGACTAAGAAAGGTAAAAAACAAAATAGTCATGTTTGAGATTAATATCCAAGTAAATGTTTATATTCGACACTGTACGGTTTTTATGACTAGCCTACCTGGAATTATTTCGAGCAAACAGAGATAAAACAGTGATAATTACACAGTAGTCGTACGAATATTTAAATCAATTTATGATTGCAAAAGAGCCTATTTCCCAATATTTTAAACCAAATGTAGTTCTGAAAAGTCTGTTCTATGAATTTAAATATCAATCCTGAGTGGAGCACAGATGCGAAACCACGTTTCAGAATAAATCGTTGTAGTTGCAGATCTGTTGCTTTCTACAGTCTGTTATGGTTGCCTGGTAGAGATCGCTCTGTAGCGATAAGGCCGCCTATTGTTACAATACTGTGTGTGTTCAAGTAATAGTTATGGTATTGCATTGTATTGTATTGTTGTAGGCAACGTTGTATCTGAAGAGTATAAATGTTTTAGTGTTACTTTTAATAGTCGAAGAATTATAAAATAAGTTTCGTTCCAGCTTTTTCAATATGACTAATGATGAAGAATACAATGATGCTGCGTTTTTCCTAATTGAAGTTCACGACGACTTAGGAGAACCTAAGGAGCAGCTGGGGATAGAAATGGAAAGGGTAAGATAAGATAAGATAAGACAAGATCTTTATAAGGGTATTTAGTTCAAATATAGATATAAACCATCCATGCTAGTCTGGGAACAAAAAAAAACATAGGATGTAGTTGCTTCTCTTCCCGCGCAGATGGTAAAAGCCCATCGAGGGAATGGGCCAAAATCTTAAGAATCATGTTATAGGCGATGCGGCCAGCATCACTATATTATATAATAAAACTGATTTAAATATTCGGTCTGTACATTAAAACATTCGAGATACCAGAGGTACCAGTTTTACCTAATAGGGGTATTTATTAACGTAATAAAATCTTTGACGATACTTATTGGAAATTTTGCCGGTTCGTCTGAGAGTCTACTCACGCTGATCTCAAAGATGGTTAAACCGATCCTACTTTGCAAAATCCAAAGATATAAAGAGACATAGATTATGAAATTTCCAAAATTTCAAACAATAGTACACCACAATCTCATCAATATATCATTACAAATCTGTTCTAGGATGAAAACGATACAGTCACAGACTTCAGAACAAGATTCGGAGAAAAGCTTTTAATAGCTCAAGGAATCAACATAACAGCATTAGAAAAGGAAGATCTAAGGTGTGGAGGTCTGGTAATGTTCCATAATATGACCAAGTTGTCGCAGCAAAGACTAGAATTAATATCCAAGGACTGCATGGTACAGAAATGCGATTTCAGGTTAGTCACTTGTTTTCTATTTACGAAGTAAATTATCTAAAATACACATAGCTATCAAGGGATTATAAACTTTGTTTATCATCGGAATATTACAGGAAAGGTGGTCCCGATATTTGCCCTCCGGATTACAAAGAAAGTGACGACAAAACGTTCTACATCTACTTTTTCATGAGGTTTATGGGTACTATAATGTTGTCAGCGGGCGTTACCATCATGGATCCCATAGCATTGACAATGATACAAAAATACGGTGGTGATTTTGGCCGTGAGAGATTGTTTTCAAGTATTGGGATGGCTATATTCTCACCTATAACCGGCATGTTGATAGACATGAGAAGCAAACAAGTTGGTAAGTTAACGCCATCTCGTAATCGTTATCTTGTGTCAATAGTTGCTTGCATTTACATCGGTTTGTTGATTGCAGGTTACACGGACTATTCTGCTGCATTTTATACATACGACGTGTTACTCCTAATATCGGCAATAACAGTAGCAGTGATGCCTCTAGGAGCTAAACTACCGGCGGATAACCTACTTCATGATTTGGTTAACATCATTAAGATGCCTCATATCATAATTTTCATATTCTTCTTATTTGCGTTGGGCAACTTCTGGGGTTTTATCGAGTCTTATCTCTTCCTGTATTTGAAGGAGTTGGGGGCACCAAATTTCCTGTTGGGTAAGCATTTTTCGTTTTCTATTGTTTCTGTTTCTATACTATTAACATATGTCACGTAAGCAAATGTAATTAACACGCAACTAAGCATAAATAGGTAATTACCTAACTTATGAAAAGGATGCGGAAGCGGACACATTTTATGAAATTAATTCTTAAGAGGGTGCATCCGTGCTGAGCTCGCAACGTCGCATTTTTGGTGATTTTTTGCGATTATTTCACACAAATTGAATGAAAGTATCAAATATCCATCTGTAGTGCACTTCGTTTTTAGTGTATTAATGTGTCTAATGCAATAATTGATCGTGATGGACTTTTATTTTCTTATTAAACGAGGTATAGTATTTTATCGCTTTAATACGAAAATAAAAGTCCATCACCATTAATCATTGCATTGGACACATTAGTACCCTAAAAACGAAGTGCACTACAGACGGATATTTGATACTTTCATTCAATTACTTTGAAATAATCGCAAAAAATCACCAGAAATGCGACGTTGCGAGCTGAGCACGGATGCACGCTCTTAACTCCTTGACCAAAACTTGAACAAAGGGACGCACATTTCAATAGTTTTGCATCTTTCTTTACAAGAAAGGTGAGATACTGGTCAGCTTATAATAAAAAAAACCTAATAAGCCTTCTAAGACTCCGAACAACATGGCTATCCTATAACAATGAGTTTTCTAGACTATCCGTGAATACTCTCGTTCAGAACCTTGTTCACTGCAGAACAACCTTCATGAGTTCAATGTATACATACATTAACATACATACATAAATAACGTCTTCATCACTTACGGGGTAGCCAGAGCCCAAGGCAACAAGGCCTTACGACCACGCTTAGCATGATTGCGGCGTATAGGTGGAAAGAGGAAACAAAATAGTGATGGGTCGCCGCATCACCTCCTAAGATTTTCGCCCATTCCCTCGATGGGCTTTTACCATCTGCGCGGGAAGAGAAGCAACTGGTACATTCTGTTTTTTCTTTGCTCCCAGACCAGCAAGGAAGGAGTTCAATGTATTCACGCTAAAATTATATCCCCATACTCATTACCCTTTAAATCTCGTGTAGACTCTATCCCCCTTATTCATAAACGCTCTTTAGGCTTCTGCTAACTTAGAAATCACTTGTCCTTATCTATTAAAAGTAAATGTCAAAGTGACAAATAAGGACAAACGATTGTTAAGCTAGCAGAAGCCTACATAAAGAGCGTTTATGATTAAGGGGGTATGAAACTTACTCCTCTTCTACACACGCTTTACGGCTATGTAAAATCAGATTAATGAGTGAGTAACCTTTCCAGGAATAACAGTGACCGTGGGTACTCTGAGCAGCATCCCGTTCCTGTATGGAGCGGACGCCATCACCGCCCGTATTGGCCACGTGAACGTGATCATCGTTGCCTTCTTCTCCCACGCTGCCAGGCTCGTCGGTTATTCCTTCATTGAGTGAGTACGCTTCATTAGAAGACTATCTGTTATTATGTATTTATTATAACTTCATTAGTTTACTTCATTTAATCTGAATTGTTGGCCTACTTGTGGTACTCTAGCGATCTTGTTTCAGTTTTAGAAACTTCTCATTCCCTGGTTAATCTTCAACTGTCATTAGGTACTTTTTAAAATTAGGTACCTACTACCTATATTGTAAATGTTACAAATAAATACGTATACAAGCAAGGGGTACCAAAAGAAACAATTTTATTTTAAAACAGAAGAAATAATTAGACGTGTTCACTTAGTATTGTGATTGAGTCGCTTTGTTTCGTAGTTCCGTTGCGTTTAGGTATACGTAATCATTCTATAAAAAGAACGCATTGTGATCAAAATGGCCTTAATTGATGCAACTTTTCTAACTCACTCAGTTCATCATCAATATGTTTTCAGTATGGTATTGATTATTTCTACCGTCAAACTACGTATACTTACAGAATATCTGCATTCGCATGATGTAAACAATTTCTGCATCACCAGTACTCTGTGATTGTGTCACATCTTGACATTAAACGATATAACAATAACCTGGGTTATCTAAAGGAAACACTGTGGGTGTCTGCTCTATTTAACAATTTGTAGCAATATGAAATACTTGGCTAAGTGCAGCCTTGGCAATGGCATGTTTGTGATTGAATCATAATGTCAATTAGGCTGCATTGGCACTATCTGTCTTGATTGACAAAGTTCTATAGCAACTAGCCTGCTAATACTGATGAGCCAAAACAACGCCAACGGGTCGCTTCGCTTCGCTTTAATTACTAAGTTGTATGAAAAGTGATTCGTTATTTTTTTCTTTAGGAGGGATATTAAAAATGTGAAGGTTTAAACGTAAACAAGAAATGTTAAATGTAATAAATAATAGTAAGATCTAGAGGCGGATATAGCATACAATTCATTGGACTTCGGGAATTTTAAAACTTCCCTCGGGTAAATCGTCGAACATGTCCTGATTCATATCTAGAGGTGTAAACCTGCTGGTTTCTAATGTAAGGGTATTTTAGCTGTTTTGTTATTTAAAAATACGAACTGTGTGGTATTTACTTGTAATTATTTTTTTTCAATGTTTTATATTTTTTGAAGTGATGACCCAAAGTCGACGGATCCAAAATTCTCAGAGTACACTAGTGCTTTATTTACTGAATCAATGAATGCATCCACCTCCACCGGTAATGTCAAGTTTATGAGCGCAATGACAAAACGTGGGTGGACTTCGTGCCTTTAGCTATATCATAATGCTGGCCTATAGTACCGTTTTCATTTAGATTAGCTCTTTGTCGTGTATATACTGTAGACATACATAAAATAGATACTCAAATCCATTCTTAATATCACGCTGGATTCCAACCAGTTCTCCTATAAGGTAAAGTGGCTTGGGCATCCTCAAAATTTTTGTATTGTGCAAAACGCGCAACCTCTTATAGGTCCTAGTTAAGCTTCATTAGGGCTTCTAGAGGTTTCGCACTGAACCAAGGCCACAAATGCATGGCTCTTAGCTTGTTCAGAAGCAACGCTAATCCCTGCACGAAGAAACAGTGGGACGAGCTGCTCTGCCAGCTGGTACGAACACTACGGACATTGTTTTGAACACACGGCATCCCGCTCAACATTTACTTGAATTACGACTTTAGGTTTATCTGAGACTGTAAACAACAAGCCAGTTGTCAGTTAGCCGACCTATGCCTGTATCTCTTTCAGCAAATGCATAATTTACGTTGTTTCTACAGAAATTCATGGTGGTGCTTCCCGTTTGAAGCCATGGAGTCCCTGTCGGTACATTTGATGTGGGTGGCAGCTGCTACGTACTGCGCCATGCTGGCTCCTAAGAACCTATTAGCTACGCTAATCGGCGTACTCGGAATGGCCCACTTTAGCTTAGGTGAGTTCCTTTATGATGCTTGCATAATCTGTAAATAGGATGATGTGATGTGAATTTTCTGCGACTGAAAATTAGACGAAGCAAAACGATGTTTTTAACTGAGACGAGCGTGAAGACATGAGTGGACACTTAATGTCATCAACGAGCTTCACTGCTACAAAAAAAGTGGTTTTAACACTCGCTACATGCATACGCTTAGCCACTCACTTGATTGCGGTAACTAGAGCTACCAACTTTGGTAACCTACAAAATGATTCTGGTAGCCAGAGCTACCAGACGACCTTTGTACAATTTTTGATTTTTAATCTGTGAAGGGCAGTTTCGAAGCGGTTTAAACTATGTCCAAAACATACCCAAATAAGATGGCAACACAGAAAAAAATTGGCAGGCAACATGATAGAACTAAAATATTTTTAAATAGCTGTCGTTCTCAACGTTGTGAAAAAGTGAAGTTGCGTAAAAGTGGACAGTATTTTGAAAATGCCGTAAGTATTCAAATTTATATTTTACTATTAAAGTTATACATTAAACGATTCAGTGTTTATCCAACTATCAGATTATAGCTATATTTCAGTACCAATGAATAATTATGAAATACAATCTCACTTCAAAGTAGTTAAGACAGATATTTTTTCGGTGACTTGCTATTGAAATGGCCAACATTTTGAAGAATAAAGAATATTTCTCGTAATATTCTAGTGAATAAAACAGTTTAAATATTAGTTGCTTAAATAAACATAAAATCATTAACGTCTATGACTTATTTACCCAGGATTAGCGAATAAAACAAGTAACGGTCCATGTAAGTACGGGTGGTAGCCGTAGTTACCATAATCAGTTTAGCCAACTACTCGCTTTGACGTTGTAAGGCATAGAGCACACCCGACGCGCTGCGAACGCGATTGGTGCTTTTGTGATTTGTTCCTACTTACTAAGTATTCATGTTCAATCTGATACTAGATTTCTTTTACTAAAATCCTATATGCCGCCGGCGGGTAAAAATACTCAACTTTATTTGAAATAACATTTTGGGACACAATGATGGAATAAGATTATTTGTAAAAACACATTTGAAGTTCATAGCGGTGTTTTGTTTTTTATCATTTATTGTTGTATTTGTTATTGAACATAATCAAATCATTTTAAGATGTATGTCAGGATCGTAGCAAGTGGAACAAAATAGTCTGCCTACCCCTGTGGGAAAGAGGCGTGACGGTATGTATGTAAGTATGAACATAATCAAATAGCTTGTTTAATTTTTAGATTACGGAACCACGAGAGCGGAGGAGATCTTCAAGGGCTGGTGCCAAACCATGCAGGCCGAAAGTGATGAAGACGAGGAAGATGATATTGGTGATATTGATGATGATAAGCAAACTCCCGGCGTTATCACTTGCGGAGAGTCGCTATATTACCACCAAATTTTGCCGAAGACGTTCGCCAATGGCTGGAAGACATGAGATATTCACAGCCACACCTGGACCCACATTTTTTTTTTAGATGACACCACGACCCCATTGTTTACATACATACTACATTTTATAATCATTAATTTGGTGTCTGGTCATTTTAGTCAAGCAAAAATACAATACAATTCCAACCACATTCGATCGTTTTTTTATTCACTGCCTAACAGCAAGTATGCTAAAAAGCTCTTTAAATGCCTAATCTCCATAGTAAGAACTTTATTTTATCATTTAATTAAATATACATACAAAATACAGTCTAACCTAGAACCATCTTATTTTTTTGAAGTCGGTTTAAATAAATAACGACTAACATAGGTAAAGACTCGAACATAAGTTAATGAAAAGTAGGTAAAAAATTTGCAAATATTACGTTTTTTACATTATACTATATTTATAGACCACTTAAAATAGCGTAGGTATGCGCTTAATTCTAAAACACTGCATAGACCTGGCGGCTCCGTTGTGTTCCGACCCTAACGGGCGGCCATGTTGTATTTTGTATTTGAATCGGCAGTTGGCATGGTAACGTCGCATGTGTTTTGTTTTTTGCGTACCGGCTTTGTTTATTTACCTTAAAATCAGTGTGATTCTATGTATTAACGATTTTCTTTGTGTAATTGTGGTTTGCTAGGTACAGACTGTGATTTATAATGTGTTTGTTTTGTGTGATATTGTGGTTTAAAGCGTTTTTAGTTCAACTGGAAATCAAAACTTCGGTGGTACGTACATAATTTTTGTTATTTTGACTCATAGAACCGTAAATTACGTGATTATTGCAAAATATATCTATTCTAATTTATGATTATTAGTTGCTTGTTCTAATTAGAACTTTATTTCGGTTCTGGAGTTATAAAATTAGCCACAAATAAATCACGAAACAAAGAAACAATTTCGCCCCGTCTTGCGCAGTCTTGCGTCACATATTTAAAAATGAAATGATGTTTACTATATTATTTTATATGAACACTTATATAGTATTTGGCTTCAAATGAAAGAACAACTAATCTACTTTTTTTTGCATGCAAACAAAAAGGGTGTTATCGCTTTAGATTTTTTTCTAAAAATACATTTCCGCTTGAAGTCTTCAACTTTATCAGTGTGTCTGTTTTACGCATTTATTGTAAATATTTTCAATATCGTAACCCATAAAATAAGCAACAGCAATAAATTCTTTGTTTCATTGGCTTTTTTGTGTATAAAAAACATAGCAAATGGTTCAGTAGAAGCCAAGTTATGAATTTTTAAATAAAACACGGCATTTCGCGGAAATTTTCACAAATGACGAAGCAATATAGGCCACCATTTTTAAAATCCAAAATCAAGTGAGTGGTTAGTGTGTATCTATTAAAATGTGGGCCTCGAATTCTTCTCTGAAAGAATTATGAAATGTATTGCATGTAGCAAAAAGGGACACTGTACATTCTGTTCATTGATTTTGTCTGTAGTATTTGTTGATTAAATGTTTTGTGGTACAAGTTCTCGTTTAACGAAAACTTGTGTATTGATGCTTCGTATCTTATCCATTAAATCTCATGATTTACAATAACGTACCTACTTAAGTGAGACAAATAAAATTGTGTAAATTTAATCGCTCTGCTAACTTCGAAATCTAAAATACACATCTGATTACAATTCTGGCGGTAGTTTTAATACGTTGACGTCATTAGAAAACATTGGGTCGTAAATTTTTAAAATCCTGCCGAGTTCTTTGTTATGGTAACAAAGGCCTCTTTTTAAGGAATTATGAGAGCATCTGGAATTACAGCTGTCGCTGATAATGCCGATACATAGAAAATTTTCTGAGCATTAAAAAAAAAATGCACATGTTTCTTTTTCAGAATTGAACTAAGAGTATTTTCGATTTTGCTTACTCAGAACCATTCACTCTATTGATCCCTATAATATAGGGATCAGACGACGAAAGATACATAACTACATATAATGTAGTTATGTGTCCCAAAACTTGTAGTTCGTCACTTTTTCGTTCGTCGTTTTTTTAATTGTATGGCGATGAGAAATTAAATAGCCTTCGCTTTATCTCAACCTTATTTTGCATGATTATTTCCAAATATCAGAAATCTGCTCTGCTAGACGCTAGGCGTAGTCCTTCCCCTAGGTCTCCATCTCTCTCTTCTATCTACCGCTCTTCTCCTTGCGTCCGTATCCCTAGTGATACAACTTCGCCTTTTCAAGACCCTAAAGCCATCAGGGCCATCACTAACGATTTATCATGTTCTAATTTTTCCCAGGCAGAGGCAGTGGCAGCTTTGGAGGTGGTCTTCTCATTGCCTCCCTCGGTACAAGGGAAGCCTTCCGCTACATGGGTCTGATCGCTTTCCTTGGCGGCATCGTCTATGGGCTACTACACTACTTTTGGCTTAGAAAAATCAAGGTGACGGCTCTCGGAAGACCTTGTGAGCAGGATAATGGTGAGTCCATGTTGAGTGACAACAATGAGCACCCTAGTCGTGCACTAGACGTACCCTAGTAGGAAGGCTTGGTTGCTCTAAAGCGATTGATTGGTAGAAAATTCGGCTGACATCCTGTTAAACACATCGATTGAAATTTTCGTTAGGCCAGTTTGAATGGTTCCTGGACAAATTATGTGGGTATTTGGAATATCAGTTGCATGAATAATGTCGATATTATAAACATCAAAATTTTATCACTCACAACTTTTTGATACTTCAATCCTGTTAGTCAATCACATCATCATGAATTTTAAGTCTTGTCGTTGGAGTATCTTCCATTCATTTTTTGTACGAGCCAACTCCTTAGCCTCCCTTCGATTTCCAATTCAATAATTTTCCGGCGTCTCTGTATAGTATTCAGTATTATTTTCTTCTCGGTCATCATTCACCGTACTTTATCATTGGTCTTCCGTTCCATCTAACGCAAGCCTTTCATTCCATAAATTACGAAATTTGAAAATACTGAGGATTGAAGTAGAGTTTGTAAAATAATCTAACTTTATTCTTATTAGAAAGCGGCGAAGGCGACAAGCTAAACGGGGAGCCGCTACGAAAGGACGCAGAGACAATGATATCGCTAGAGAGACTGCACATGATCACACGGTTCAACCCGCTGGGGTCGCTGCACTCACTGCCAAGAGGTTCTAGAGCCAGGGTAAGGAAAGAGCGAAAGTTTTTACGTAGGACTGACTAGTGTTTGACCCTATGTCACCTGATGGAAAGTGTCGAAAGTTGTACAAATCAACGCACGTTAAAAGAGCTCCTGGCGATTTACCTCCGGATGAGCGAAATACGGACCAAATTGGCGGGAGCGGTGGGGGACGCTACTATACCAGATGCGCAAACGTATCCCCTCTACTAGCCACCCAGAGCTCTTTTTACGTGCGAAGACTTATAAGAAAAGCGATCCAGTTTGGTTGCTCCCGATTATATTAATATACTAGCTGTTGCCAGCGACTTCGTCTGCAAAGAATTCATTTATCGCTATCCCGCGGGAATTTTCCGGGATAAAAAGTAGCCTATGTGCTATTTCAGACTTTTCTCTATCTATGTGCCGAATTTCATCCAGATTCGTTGGGCCGTTCTGGCGTGATTGAGTAACAAACAAACATCCATCCATCCATCCATCTATCCATCCATACTATCGCATTTATAATATTAGTTAGATTAATATCCTGTTTCTCCCTCAGCTATCTCAAGGAGACATCAATGAGCTGTACCGAAGCCGCAGCGGCAGCAACAGCCAACGGCGGTGCAGCAACATTGAGATCTCGCCGAAGACTCCTCAGGGGTCAGCCTCGAAGGTCCACCTGCTCAGGTCTACGTTGGAGATCAGCCACCAACATGGCAAGGGGCACATATCCAACCCCATGCTATCGAACAAACAGCCGCCTTTAGTTTACAAGGTACTGTAAAAGAGATTGAATCGCGTAGGTACCACTGTGGAAGCTTTTCACTGCAAACGTCATTATGATATTGACTTACACGATACACGAGAAACGGTTCCACAGAGGTACGTGACTCAGTTTCCTCGACTGTAAGTTGAAGAACAGGGGGGTTAGCATGACTTCTTAATGCGATTCAATTTAGATTCAGTTTAGGTTAGCTCGCTGTCAGATCCATACTAAAAATGACAGCTAAAACCTGAACCGAGTCGGAATAGAATCGCATTAAGCCGTCATGGTAAGGCCCCAGAACTACATGCACTAAGTTTCGTTGTAGGTAAACGAAAAAAAAAATACAACCGAATTGAGAACCTGCTCCTTTTTTTCTGAAGTCAGTTAAAAATAAATTTCGGGGTGCCGGACGGGATTTGAACTTAGGTTTCGGTAAGCAGGCGTGCAGTTATATTAACAGACTAGCTGTTGCCCGCGACTCCATCCGCGCAGAATTAGCTTGTCGCTATCCCACGGGAGCTGTTTTCCGGGATAAAAACTATCCTCCCTTCCCCAAAACTGAAGCTACCTATATGTATATATCAACTTTCAACTAATTCGGTTACAGAGTTACTTTCGCATTCATAACATTAGTAGGAATAATAATGATTTATGTATGTGCAGTCGGAGACAATCCCCCTTATTCATAAACGCTCTATAGGCTTCTCTTAACTTAGCAATCGTTTCTCCTTATCTGTCACTTTGACATTTACCTTTCACAGATAAGGACACACTATTACTAAGTTAGCAGAAGCCTATACAACGTTTATGAATAAGGGGGAAAGACAGCGCTTCAAATTAAGTAGTTTAACTGTTTAAAGTATGTGATTATTAGTCATTACTACTTAGTTCTTAACCCTTAAATTGGCAAGGCACAAAATTTTAAAAAATCAAAGAAATTTTGGAATAATTGTTTTTAAAGTGGTCTCTGGTGCTACAGAAAAATCTTTAAAAAAATCCAATTTCACCAGTTTTCCGGAAAACCTATGTACCACACGTGGTACGCTGCCGATTTCGTAGCAAACAACATCAACTTTGGTATGTCCCCCGTGAGTCACCTTGCCAAGATCTGAATAAAATAACAATATAGAATGTAATTGAGTATTTATTGAGAAAAAGATCTTTTTTGGTGAAATAAACGGAAACAATTCCTTTTATTTTTGTCTGCAACTAGGAAGCAAAGAGGCTTTTTACATTTAATGCAGTAAACAAAAGTTTTGCCATCTTTGCAATATAAGCAACGTGACCGAGACCTTCCACTTTCAGGAAAATGACCCACATTATCATATCGAACACTCTCTGCTGGTCTTTCTATCACTGGTTTTTGTATTCTTAGTCTTTCTGACAATGTTTCACAGCTTTCTTCTATTACAGACCTTCCTGCCTTACACAGCCCTACATAAATGTCATACCGGAAATCTTTCAATGCCATTTTATCTTTGTCATCTCCTCTGTAAAGGATCCAAGCATTAATTTCATGTAGAAAGATCCAAGCATTATTGATACTCATATTCAGTAATTGAGAAAATATTCCCATGTTACTTACCATTTACGGGTATTGAAAAGCGTTCGATATACTCGTAATGAAATCAACATATCCGCTAAATCCATCCCAGATTTTTTCAAAACTTCAAAAAGGAAAGTCGATGTTCCATGTCCACATGTAATAAAAGAGTACAACAAGCACATGGGTATGTGCTTGTTGTACTCTTTTATTACATGTGGACATGGAACATCGACTTTCCTTTTTGAAGTTTTGAAAAATCTTTAAATAAAATTGTTCCCTTCGGATGGGAGTCAATAAACGAACTGACCATAGTAACCACTTTGTTGTCCTACTACTTAACGATAGTTATTTTATTTTTATTGCACACTTCTTGAGCAGGAAATCCTCTGTTTTTCTTTTTCATATCCTTTTCAGAGGGCAGCAAATTTTGACCACCTTTAAGTCGGTTTGTTCTGATGGTTCCCAGGCTAAATATGCCGTATTCATATCGCAATGTGTAAATGAGATCTGAAGAAGTAAAAAGTTGTCGGCGTATGTTGTGGTTGGCTTTTTTGTATAGATTTGCACAAAGCAATCACTACATTAACACCTAAGCCCATAGAGTTTTCGGCTTCAGTAAAACTGCATTCATTAAAAGTATCATCTCCTCCATACATAATGAAATCGTAAATGAATCCTGTGACTCCCGCCCGGACAAATTTTTTAAAGCCCCATCTGAACATGCATTATGCAAAGAACCCAAAGCCAAAATTTTGTGTGATCGCGTTTGTTGTATGCACTGCAGAGAGAAAAAACAACAAAAACATGTTTTAATTAGTATAGAAAAACACCAAAACATAAATAAAAGAAAGAAAGAAAGAAAGAAAGAATTTGTAGGTAGTTGGCAACATGACTCGTGTGACCCGTTGTCTGTGGCTAGCCATTTTCTTAGTAATTGGCAACGGGTCACCCGAGGTACACACGAGTTTAGCCTATTATAAAATTTCACATACACTATGTTTAATGTGTATTAGTGTGTATTCTGACAACTTGATATGTCTTGATAAAACCTCATCAGTCCAAACTACTTCCTTTATGTATAAATCTAACAAAAGATATTAAAAACTTACTCGAGATGCCAACAAGTGTTTCAGTTTCGAACTCTTTTTATCACTGACGTTTTTTTAAAAATGTTTCAAGCCTAATTTATTTTTTCTGTTACAAAAAATAAGTAAATTAATAAGTAGTAGCTAAAAAAATACACCAACAATGAATTGTTTTAAGGCAATTTTTTTTTAAAGTTGATGTACCACTGGTGACCCAACGTCAATTTAAGGGTTAGCATCTTATGAGATATGATAGAAAATTGTTATTCTTGAAATTCTTATCGTTCATTAAAATTCTAACGCTTAAAATATTCTCAATCTGCAAACGTCACGTTCTATTTGCTCAACAAAAACTAATATAAATACAACCTTGCTTCTGAATAATGCGAGTAGTATTTGCTTTCTATCTTAGAATATGACGCATTGATGCAAATTTATATCACTGATTACGAATCAAAGCGGTTTAATCTGCCAGTACAGTTGGCAATCTTTTTATTAAGACGAAAACTTTAAATTTTAAATCATAACGATTTACAGAACAAATCTGAAGATTTTATTCATCTGTTTTTCTGTTTATATTTTGTTTCAACTTATATTTAAATTATAATTTACATTCTTCGTTCTATTTTTCAAAATGATCTCGAACTAACTGACGTTAACGTTAACTTAACTCTTCGAGTTCGAGAACATGTTTTAATATTGGTGTCCTTCCATTTGGCCTAAAAATTATTGTCAAAATCATCATTTTACAAAATGATCATTTGACAAAATTTAAATATCTGATAAACCGTGAACTTTTTTAAAAATCGAAAACCTTTATGCGTGGCTCACATTAGGTTAGGTTAGGTTTGTTTTATAAGTTTTTAAAGAAGTTTACGGTTTATCAGATAGGTATTAAAAGTTTGTCAAATGATCATTTTGTCAATAATTTTTGGGTCAAACGTTAGTGACCCTCTATTAATGCATTGCATTTGCATCTATCACTTATTCATTATTCATGTCTTGATACGATTCTGTTGATTATTTTCCTGTACCTACTTATTTACGTACATTATTGCTTTCTCTTTTTAGTTTCTTATCAGCAAAGTATTATTAGCCGAAAGGTTTATTTACCAGACTGAGGTCTTAGGACTGGCTAGCATCTGAAAGACAAGTAGAAGCTTACCTACTAAGTCTTAAAACTAATAAGTTTGTAAAAAATTATGTAATCCTACTACAATTATTACTTTAATAAGGAACGCCAATCGTACAGGGCTCGTTTATTTTCGACGAGGTAATACAGTCACATTCTTTGATTTAGGATCCACTCTAGATTGAATCCTTAGGTCATCTTGTAAGAAAGTTCAGAGGCTTATTTTGCGAAATGGCTCCCAAATTTATAAACGTGACAGCACCAAAAGAGATGCTGTAATTATCATTACTTAACAATGTAAACTTCTATCTTTGTCACTAAATACAATTTCTGAATGCACAATTGCCATAGATACGAGTAGGTTGTATGGAACTGAACTTTTAAATATTAAAAACAAAAGACAATGCTTTAATTTTGTTTTTTGTCACTTGCTATTTTCTTTTTCAGTTCGCAAACAGTGCCCCGAAACTGACCCAGCGGAACAACATCTCCCAGCCTATTCTCAGCGAATTCGACACGAGACGTCGGGACTCTATTCCCGAAGAAGCCGAGGAAGACAAACTCATGAGTCACAAAGCAGCGAAGACCAGAAGCGACCACCTGCCACCACCACCGAGCTATGACGAAGTCATACACGAACAAAGAAAAAGTTGGCACTCTGATGATAGCACACCAACTTAGAAATTAGACATTTCTTTGAATCTATGCTCATAAGGAGAACCACTTGTAAGCACAGATGCAAAGATGATGAAAACAACGATATTATGACTAAAGAATGTTTTGATAAAGTATGTTCTTCGGGCAAATTAGGTACTTTGTGTGCAGCGTTCGACGTTTTTGCAAAAGCGTGCTTGTAAATTTCTAAAATATGGTATTTAGTAGTAAGCACTCGATCCAGCTTTTGTGGACTTTAAACCGTTCATGTTTACGTAAATCGTTTTCTAAGTATTGGCTAGTCATAATCAATTCATAACCACTGATCATTCCATTGTAGTTTTGAATAGTTTCAATTTAATCTGTGGTAGTTTATAAAATAAATAGGAAAAATTATACGTAAGTTTTACAATGCAATTCAAATCTGATAAATATTTTTTTATATTACGAGTAAGTTTTTGTAAAAGGCTTTAATTTATTTAAGGTGTAGATAGAAAGTGCTAATATACTATGATTTCGTTTATATGATTTTTATTCGAACCATTTTATCTACAAGTTTCTATAAGAACAGATTTTACTCAGTTTGTTCTGTATTAAAAATAACATGATATACATATACGTATTGTATACGGTCATGTCAAATTTCATAAGCCTGAAATATTTCTTAAGGCCAAATAAAGGCTTTCCCAAATATTGTATAAAAAATAAAAATGATCATGAAATCTGACACGAGTCACGACAACTAATAAAATTATCTGAACTACCTACATAGATATAAATATAAATAACTAAACTTATACTAATAAATGCATTCTGGCTTAAGTGTAAAACAATATTATAAGTAGGTTCTAGGTTTAACAACTAACACCAATTCATTGCTTTATTCAAATAATATAAAATATGCAGTAAGTACATCTTTTTCAGAGCTCAGCAAGGTTTTTTGACCCATGAGTTATGTATTTAATCTTCATACAGAACCATCATCTCATATTTTGTTGTCGTGTAAACCAAACAAGATCTTACAAAGAAACCGTAGCAATTCAAATAATTTCCGCTAATTTCATGTCCAGGGGCCTTACCATGACGTCTTAATGCGATTCAGTTTAGGTTCGCTCGCTGTCAGATTCATACTAAAAGTGACAGCTAAAACTTGAACTGAGTCGGAATTAGGACGTCATGGTAAGGGCCCAGTTCTAATGTTAGGAGACTGAAGTATTTGATTTGTAGCTTTTGGCAGATACGATGGACGGATTTGTTTTTAAGATAAACATTTCACGTTCAATTAACTAATTACGTTATTTATTACTACGAACAATCCTTATATTATTCGGGTCTCAATTTTAACCTATTTCTTGTCAGTAGGTATTATTTATGTTCTTATAGCTATTCTACTCATTGTCAGGACAACTCTTCTGATCAGTCCTCATGAGGTAGGCACGACTGATGTTATTCTTATCCAGAACAGCGTAGGCCTTTTCTAAGACCGGCAGGTCTGGATTCCTGGTTCTCGTCAGGATCCAAGCATTTCCTGAAATTATTAAAAAGAAAGGTATTACATCGAAATGTATTCCAAGTTGTTGGTACTAGCTTCTCCACATTCGTAGAAATAAAGTTAACGTTTTCTTTCAATATTAAGTATCGGGTACGTATCAAAATATGCAAAGTTAAAAGTGCATACTGAGTTAAAATGCATAATGATAAAATGTATCGTGCAAATTTCGGAGAAACTATTAGCTAGAGATACTTTTTAGTTCGAGCAATCTACAGATTGGTTTAGGTTACGTTATGTTTATTTTATAACATAATGTTAAGTTGTGATTTTCTTTTAGACTTGTTAGAAAAATTCTGCCACACGCATTAAATTGCGGCACTGGGCCGATGACCTTACCCATCACGTACTGCCTGGTGCCTGGCAATGTAATGAAACTTGAAGCAATTTCAAGTTGGCTTTAAACTTGGGCTTTACAGTACGGCAGCGGTCTCGTCCTAACGCCGATCTTTGTGAGGACGGCCATAGAAACTGTTTCTACATACTTGTATGAAACACCCCGAAGTCATTGCAGGCCCAGACGACGGCATAGTTGTCGTAGTCAGTGTCGACCACCCAGTAGGGGGCAGAGAAGTGGAAAGGCAGCGACGGGAACTGAACTGCGAGTTTGCCCTCATCAGAACGACTGACTTGGTGAGCTTCCCCTTGGATCTCTGACATGATTCCGGTCCTGAAAGTACGTGAAATTTAGGTTAATTGAGAAATAAGAACAATGTCGCTTGAATAAAGTGGTGAAACAAGTTGAGCCTATACAATAGGACATTATTCAGGTTAGGTTAGTATTAGAAAATACATAATTGGCTAACCTTTAACGCGTAGGATAAGTTCGTCTTCGATTTCAGCATGCTTAGTGTAGGTTTTCGGTCACAAAATACGTCTCGATCGCGTTTGCGTTAAAATGTCAAATACTATGAGAACATTTTGTTGCCGTTTCAAACCGCAAGTGGCGCTGCCAATATTTCCATAGTAATTGAGACGTTTACGTGAACGCGTTCGAGACGTTTTTATATGCGAAAAACTTACACTAGAGACTCCAGTTGAAATATTTTTGTCAGGCTCTAGTAGAAGTTATTGTCACAAAAGTAGGTGTCATACCCCCAAACTAGTCACCGAAAGACCTTGGGCCTTAGGCTTTAGGGCCAGGTTTTAGCTGTCATTTTTAGTATCGAGTGAACCTAAACTGAACCGGAATTGAATTGCATTAAAACGTCATGGTAACCCCCCCCCCCTTCAATTTGCATTTATTAGCCTCGTAATTCGTTTGACAAAAAAGAAATGAAATATTGCAATGTTAGTGCGATTCACTTAGGTACAGGGTCTAAAAAGCCTACAAAGAAACAAAAGCGGTTTACTTAAATGAGTAGAATTTAACGAAAATCGCCTTCACTATTTTTTTCAGTCAAAAGATATGAGTTTTGAAAGAGTCGCAAGCTTCCATGTGTTAGATTAGATAATAGGAATATTTAGTCCACGGTCCATCATTACAAAGTTATCGTCTGTTTTGATCCTTTCAGAATTGACAATACATTTGTTACGTAGATACCATGAAAACAATGCAACAGAGAAAAGTTTCCATACTTACTTGTTTCGTTTTTTGTGGGTTGTGAAAGGTTGCAATTAATATGGTACAAGTGTGACAGAAACCTTTATTTTGAGTCAGTTAATACCGATTTGTCACTCGAGATCTAATTAAATCAGATCTAATCTATAACTATATGTACAGTAGCGGTGAGAGTGAAGTTGAGGGGTACACGAAGACATCCTCAGAGGGTGGAAGGGGTAGACAGAAGGGCCAGTAGGACGCACAACCGGATGGGGGTGCTGTAATATATACAAAGCTGTGAATATAAGGCAGAAACAAAAGATGGTTAGTTTTTAAAGCCGTTTGCAGCTTGGAGTAGAGAAGATCACGAATGATCATGAGATGTGTAATGGCCTCGAAACATTAATGGGTACAAACCCACCGTGTCATGTTAACGCATTTGTCAATTTTTGTTTAAAACAAAGAAGGCAAACGAGCAAGTGGCTCACCAGATTATAAGCAATCACTAAACTAACCTAACCTAACCCACGCCGGTACACGCATCGCGAGCAGCACGACCACTGCTGCTTGGAGGCAGGATTAGCGAGATAGAACCCTGCACGAGGACCGACTAAACTTAGGGATCTTCCAAAAACGAGCCTATTCTTTTCTTGAAGGGTCGGCAACCCACTTTTAACGCCTTTTGTTATGAGTGTGTATGAGCGGCGGTGATTGCTTTCCATCAGGTGACACACATGTTCGTTTGCCCATCACATAAAAAAGGTCCTAACAACCCTAATACATATAAGTACATACATAAGTATTGTAACGTTAATGTGACAAAGTGAGTACGTAATTTCTTAAATTGTGTAGATCTATAGTTTGAAGAATTAGTTGCACTAAACTTTATTTTACTTTTTTTTACTTTAGCAAAGAAAAGAAGCAATAGTTTTTTTTATTCATGTCGAAGACTCACAGGCTACTGAGCTGTTTATTGACCACTCCTATGACTCCGTTATCTTTCTCGCTGTAGTCTGCTGTGACGCATTTTCCTCCCAACTGGAACACCGCGAAGTACTTCTCCGCCTCGAACCACTTGCCCAAGTACTGGAAGACAGATGAAACCGTTGGATAGTTTATTTTATCTGGTCGAAAGGACCAAATGTGTGGTGGGCGAGCATGAGTTTGTTTGTTAAATTTATTAACTAAATAGATAAAAACAAAGTGTATCAGAACTATACTAAGTAACTATTTACGTAGGGAATATCTTGTCTAAATGTACCTAATTTAAATATTGTCATTTATAGTACGGTAACTGAACCGTAAAGCAAGGGACAAAATAATTCATGTCCAGTCCCACATACCCACTTTTGGGCGTCAGGCTCCCTCTCAAGGGGCCCGTGCAAATTGAGAACTTCACACATCCTTGAACAGTTTCACAGTTGCGAAAGTTTCCTTCATCGAAAATCTCAATCTTAATTTTACACGTGAATTCCAAAAAACTCATGTGGTGCACGCAGCATGCGCTCAAGACCATGGATCAAAACCTAGGCTATAGGTCATCTGTACCTCGGCGTTTTTGTATTTAGCTACCTACTTACCTAACTAGCGCCACTTCGGAAATGTTCTTATATCTCCTAAATTAGATCAATTTTCAACGACAAAAAGCGTCCGTTTTAGTTTTGTGCAAGTTTTTTGGGACAACTACAGAACGACATATTGTATACACTGATTTAATACATATTATAGATGTTCCCTTAGTATCCAACCTTCGGAAATTATTGAAAATTTATCTAATTTAGGAGATATAAGAACATTTCCGAAGTGGCGCTAGTTTCGCGGCTGGTTTCGCCTTAATAGTTACAAAAAACAACCTCATTTTTGTCAAAGTCATGCACAGATTTCATCATCGAAGGCTTCATTGTACGACAGTCACAGTCCGTGATTTTAATATCTATAGTCACTGTAATGATTCATTAAGTACCTACCTAGGTAACACGAGATGCGATAGTGCGAATCAGGAGGCCCGATTTTTGAAAGAATATCACTTAAAAATGCCATTGCACATTTTCTGACCCGCGGGTGCTCACAACACATTTACCATCTCTTTCTACCCTCATTCCCCGTCCATTCTTTCATCCTCTTCTACCGTTGGCATCGACATTATTTTGGTGGTAATAAATGTGATTCTGAGTGCGTTCGCGTCCCTTGGTCGTCAATCTTCTGTTTATTGAATGAGGCGTTACTTTCAATGAGTAAGACAGCCAAGCCATATTTCATACTCAGTTTTTTACGTGTGGAAGCGGAGTAACAAGGCAAATGTATTTGGTTCATTAGTCTTCAGTATTTAGTTCAGTGTCCCTGCTCTGGTGGGTAGGTTCAGTGACAGCTCTTGATGGGATGCTCGATGGAGTGCTCCTCGGTCGATGACGAGCACCAGCAATTAACAAAGGGGTGGCTCATTGTGATCACTCACAGATCGCCACATTACAGAAGAATGAGAGAAAAAAAAAATTGTTTTCTGTTTGCACTCCGTAATACAAACTTACCCGGTTTGGATTGAAGTCCGCCATAACTCCAACATCGGGGCACGTGCCCAGGAAAGGCACTTGAGCTTCGCACATCCGCAGCATCACGAATCCGCACAGGAACACCGCAATTTTTCTGATCACCGACATCTGCAACATCAGTTATATCATCACCACCATTTTCATCATTGTCTACATCTCTACATCAAAGGAATCCTTCACGAAACACTAGCCGTTGCCCGTAACTCCGTCTGCACAGAATTCGTTTTTCGCGATCCCACGGGAACAATGCGTTTTTCCGGGATAAAACTATTCTATGTCCTTCCCTGAGACTGAAACTATCTCTGTATCAATTTTATACAAATCGGTTCTATGGTTTAGACGTGAAAGCGTAACAGACAGACAGAGTTTCTTTCACATTACTAATAGGAGGGACGAGTCATTCAGGGCTTTCCTTTTCATGGAAGTCCCACCTGTCTACTGCCATATAAGTGAAGCAGGTCGTGTTAAGATTATTTTTTGCCACGCCTCAAGTAATAAATGACTAAATTTCAATGTCCTTGGCATTGTATTATTTGCTTAAGAAATAGCTAAGCAAAAAACTGATAGGGTTGTTAACAAAACCGCACCTGTGGTTAATTCTCGAAGTTATCAACGTAGTTATAAATAGTTACAAACGAGGATGTGCCAATCTTTAATGATATTTCTGTTTAGATTACAGAATATAAATTAATTGTTAAATCTTAAACACGATATATTATACCTACGTCTACTTTCACATCGTCTAAGCATCGATTCGACTCCAAGAGTTCCACGACCTCTATCGTTTAATAACTGTGGTTACCATATTGTAAGAAAATAAATAATTTGTAAATTAAATTATACTATTTAAGTAATACATTATGATATGATGCTGAGTTGGGACCATTTTGTGACAATTTATGTATCTGAATGTATAATGGTGTTTATTTATTTAATATGTGATTGTCATACTTAAATAAACTTTTTTCTTTCTTTCTTAATGAGTACCTAAAAAAACAAATAAGTACAAGACTTACAAAACACTTACAAAACCAATACAGTCACTACTCTGCATAGTTTTTAATAATATTTGAACTCTTAAGAGGTTACGAGTAAATTACGTAGGTACCAGTGGCGTGGCGTCCATAGAACTCGATTCCCACTGGCTTGCCTATTTTAAGGCAGTTGGCCAATTTATTGGGCAGAATTAGAGGAAAAGGCTAGTTAAGTTCCCTTCGGCTTGCCTTCTGATATACTTGACGACACGCCACTGGTAGGTACTTACTTAAATTACTAATGGAAAACTTCAAAATATTTTGATTATCGCTGGTAAACCGACTGTAATTTTTTAGGATTTTTTTCAATGTGCTATTCGTATGATTGATTTGGTGCTAACAAACTTCTAGGCCTCATACACCACGAAATCTAACTAGTCTAACTAATATTATAAATGCGAAAGTATGGATGGATGGATGGATGTTTGTTTGTTACTCAATCACGCCAGAACGGCCCAACGGATCTGAATGAAATTCGGCGCATAGATAGAGAAAAGTCTGGAATAGCACATAGGCTACTTTTTATCCCGGAAAATTGCGTAGTTCCCTCGGGATAGCGATAAACGAATTCTTTGCAGACAAGGTCGCTGGCAACAGCTAATATACTAATATATTTGGAATGGAATCGCAGTTTCGCAAAGGTCGTTGCACCTGCCTGTTTTTGAATACCGTCAACCAGGGTGACTTTTACGGGGTGACTTTAAAAAGTTGTTATAATGACGTAATCATTTTTATTTGCATTTACTTCTTCCAATCGATGTCTTTATCGATCGTCTTTGCGTAGGTATACATGTCAAACATTCACCGCATGTGGACATTATCGATTTTATAGCAATTTTAAAACGATCAAAGTAGCCCCAGTTTACGGTACATTGTACCTAATCTACCTATAATGAACTTGACACGAGCATTGGTCCTACGTCCTAATTGAACCGGTCACTGACCCACAATTTCACGACGGTTACTATAGAAATGTAAATGATGTTATTGTTTGTTCACTGGCAGAAAGGGAACGAGGTCTTTTGTATTCCGTAGAACATCTCACAAGTGACGCTCTGGAGGAGAAAGGAACGTTGAAACAAAGGAAGTAAGCTGAAGAGCATTTGTCTTGTGACGGCGTGACCTGCATAGTTGCGTTAAACAAATGACGATCGCTATGGTAAGTCACAAAAGAGATACTCTGACTGTTTTTGCTGCAACTTATTATTATTATTTTTTTAATTTATTTGACTCAAATAGAATATAAAAGAAGTACAAAATACTTATATCTATATACCTCTGCCAAACTGCATAGCAGTTTGTTGGCAGAAAGTGGAGAGCTCTCAATCGCTATTTTTAATACACACTATGCTGTTCTATCTCTGTTATGAACGGGAGTTGACGCCAGTGAGACCAAGAAAACAAGCGACGACCGTACAGGTTCAACAATAAAGCCGTTGGTGAATTTAAACACAGTAATAGTACCTAGTTAGTCGTGTGTGTTTCTTTGTCTGAAATTCCTTTTTTCGGTGATACTTATTATCATTCATTATTAGGCATCTTTGCGCCACCAGAAAAGGTACTACAGACCGTGAGCTCTTAAAATGCCATTCAGCTTTGTCTTGCTATCTCTCTCACTCGACTGATTCAAGTATAAAACCCATAAGAGCGAGTGACACAGCAAGAAAAACTGTACTTTTATTATACTTAGTTGATTTCAATTGCCTCGTTGGATGCATTAACTAAATTACCCATATTTGGTTTTGAGTTTAACTTGACTCGTGTATAGTAACTGCGTTTAGAGATAACGGAAATGCACTTGTTTTAAATTGTCGTAAAGTGCCTCATGAGTAGGTTAAAAGTATCCTTCTCATGTGGGTTAGGTCCGGCTGCTGTTACGGTATCGGCTAACGGTCTGCCCCACTCGGGAGTGGCCAGGGCACAGGGGACAGCGGGCTGATAAACCCCTTATTCATCTAACTAATACCTATTATAAATGCGAAAGTATGGATGGATGGATGTTTGTTTGTTACTCAATCACGCCAGAACGGCCCAACGGATCTGGATGAAATTCGGCACATAGATAGAGAAAAGTCTGGAATAGCACATAGGCTACTTTTTATCCCGGAAAATTGCGTAGTTCCCGCGGGATAGCGATAATCGAATTCTTTGCAGACGAAGTCGCTGGCAACAGCTAGTAAACAAATAAACCTAAATAAAAATAAATAAATAAAATAAATATCATGGGACAAATTACACCAATTGACCCAGCATCTACCACCTCAACAACCATCCCTCAACAACCGCATCAACTGTCCTTTTCACAGTGATAGTAATGATTATTAGTGTAAATGGAATGTCAGGATACACAATTTGAATTTCGACTTTTGGAATATAAAGCATGTCGTTGTTATAGGCTACAGCTAATGTTTTGTTTGGACCTGACAAAGCCTAATGACAAAGTGATTGATGAAGTCAACCGAATAAAGTCAACGGAGTCAACGTAAGCTTGACAAGCGTTTATGAACACGGAGGAAAGTCTTTCAGTCATTAAGAACTTTTTAGCCACAAGCATTTGGTTATCATTAGATAGGCAGTTCATTGTTTTTAATGACGTTTAGTTAAACTACACGCAAATTTGTCAGAGATCTGAGAATCTATAAAGTTCTTTTGTAGACAACAAGTTTGTTAGTCTCGGCGAATTAGATTTATTTTCTAAATCCGCTGCCACTCGTTTCTCGTACTGCATTCTATGCGCTCACCCATTTCCTACAATTGACATTGAACGTGCAAACTGCAGCTGCATTTACCTTTACGTTAATGACCTTATATAAGCAACAGATGGCAAGCAAAGCAACAGTTATACTGCAGTCTTCAGAACGAGATAAAATAAGTTTTCCTCAGAACAATATTTCTCGAAACACGGTATTTTGCTAAACTGTACCACACTGCCCAAAAATAGGTAATATGTAGGGACCAAGTGTATAAGAGAATTCAAACGAGATTGATCCCTAGACACTTTTGATGCGCGTATTTTATTGTGTTGTCGTAGGGTCTATGAATATCTGCCAAATTCAAAGGTTGGTCAAATTTGTTTTTCAATGTATACCTAACATAAAATAATAAACTGTTCATTACAAACCAACCCCATAGTTTTAATAACATTTGTTACTTCATTATCATCATCATCATCATCATCATCATCGTCTCTAGCCTATGAGTAATATATACGTCCCATTACAGGGCTTACTCACTTTGCTCAGCTTACTTATAAATGAGAGACTTGCATCGAGTTCTTGATATCCAGTCACAATTGATATAGTTATCTGAGTAGGTGCTTGATTTAGCTTGCTCCTCTCATTCACGGAAGTTGCGATATCAAATATGTGATTATAGATAAAGTAAGTATCGGAATCGGAAGTCATTACTGTTTTATTGTTAAAGCAAACAGTTACTTTATTTGACTCATATTCGCCTGATTGTATCAATTGGCTTAAGTCTAAGATATTGTTGTCTTGGCTCACCTATATTTTGCTAAATGCCAAATGATCATAACTGTCTAATATTATGTTCATCCGTATTGAAATTTGGATAGATAGATACTAACTTTATTCATTACCATACAAAGCTCAAATTCAAAGGAATAATCTCTTCCAATCCTTGATTTATCACGTTTAAAAATGAAACGATGAAGTTTAACTAACACTTCCGACTAAATATGGTAAAGGCTTGTCAAATCGTGACAATAACAACACGCCAATTCTTCTTGAACACTCGTATCTTTTTTACAAATTACTAAAATATTATATTATTTATTTTATATTACGTATTATCACTACATACCCAGTAAAAACGAAGTTGCTTTTCACTGTCTGTCTGTCCCTATGTATGCTTAGATCTTTAAAACTAGGTACGTAACGGATTTTGATGCGGTTTTTTTAATAGATAAGGTGATTCCAGACGAAGGTTTATATGTATACTAGCTTTTTCCCGCGACTTCGTCCGCGTATACTTCATTTATTGACAAATAGCTTTTGCCCGCGGCTTCGCTCGCGTGCACCAGGAGTATTTCAATCCCGTTTTTTTCCCGTTCCCGTAAGAATTTCGGGAAATGTTCTCTTAATGCTCCCTACACTCCCCAAAGAACCCACTTGCCAAATTTCAGCTTTCTACGACCAGTAAAACGAAAAATCCCGTTTTTTCCCGTTCCCGTGGGAATTTTGGAAATTCCTCTCTTAATGCTTCTCTACACTCTAAAAACAACCTAAATGCCGAATTTCAGTGTTCTACAACCAGTAAAACGCAAAGTCCCGTTTTCCCGTTCCCGTGGAAATTTCAGGAAATTGTCTCTTAGTGCTTCCCTACACTCACCAAGCAACCTACATGCCAAATTTCAGCTTTCTACGACCTGTAAAACAAAAAATCCCGTTTTTTCCCGTTATCGTGGAAATTTTGAAAATTCCTCTCTTAATGCTCCTCTACACTCTTTAAGCAACCTACATGCCAAGTTTCAGCTTTCTACGACCAGTAAAACGAAAAATCCCGTTTTTTCCCGTTCCCGTGGGAATTTCGGAAAGTCCTCTCTTAATGCTTCTCTACACTCCCCAAGCAACCTACATGTCGAATTTCAGCTTTCTACAACCAGTAAAACGAAAAGTCCCGTTTTTCCCGTTCCCGTGGGAATTTCAGAAAATGGTCTCTTAGTGCTTCCCTACACTCATCAAGCAACCTACATGCCAAATTTCAGCTTTCTACGACCTGTAAAACAAAAAATTCCGTTTTTTCCCGTTCCCGTGGGAATTTTGGAAATTCCTCTCTTAATGCTCCTCTACACTCTCCAAACAACCTACATGCTAAATTTCAACTTTCTACGACCAGCAGTATAACAAAAAATCCCGTTTTTTCCCGTTCCCGTGGGAATTTTGGAAAGTCCTCTCTTAATGCTTCTCTACACTCCCCAAGCAACCTACATGTCGAATTTCAGCTTTCTACAACCAGTAAAACGAAAAGTCCCGTTTTTCCCGTTCCCGTGGGAATTTCAGAAAATGGTCTCTTAGTGCTTCCCTACACTCATCAAGCAACCTACATGCCAAATTTCAGCTTTCTACGACCTGTAAAACAAAAAATCCCGTTTTTTCCCGTTCCCGTGGGAATTTTGGAAATTCCTCTCTTAATGCTCCTCTACACTCTCCAAACAACCTACATGCTAAATTTCAACTTTCTACGACCAGCAGTATAACAAAAAATCCCCTTTTTTTCCCCGTACATTTCCATCAAAATTTTGGGAAATCCTTTTGTATAGTGCTCCCCTATACTCCCCAAGGAACCTGAAGGCCAAATTTCAGTTTTCTACGATAATTAAAACGAAAAATCGCTCCCGTAGAACTGAATATAAATCCCGTTCTTTCCTTATCCCGTTGGAATTTTCGAAAATCCTTAAAACTGTTTTTTTACTATTATAATCACCTACTTCTATGCCAAATTTGAAGTCTAGTAATTATAGTTCAGGATTTCGTTGAACTGAATAGTTATAATATAAATCCCGTTTTTTCCTTATCCCGTGAGAATTTCCAAAAATCCTGAAATTATTTTCTTAATTTTGTAATCATCTCCTTGTGTACGAAGTTTGAACAGTATATTTTATTAAGTATAGTTACTTAGATAGGGTCACTCGGAATCGAATATAATAAATCCCGTTTTTTCCCGTTCCCGGAAATTTGTGTGTGTGTGTGTGTGTTATTGTTTTCGTAATCAGCGACCCAATAAACCGTACAAACAATACTACCCACTATCTATATATATAAAAGAAGAAACTGACTGACTGACTGACTGACTGATTGACTGACTGACTGACTGACTGACTGACTGACTGACTGACTGACATATCAACGCACAGCCCAAACCGCTGGTTCTAGAGATTGCAAATTTGGCACGTAGGTTCCTTATAAGGTCTAGGGGTGCACTAAGAAAGGATTTTTCAAAATTCGACCTCTAAAGGGGTTAAATGGGGGTCCAAAGTTTGTATGGGGAAACAAGATTAGTTAAACTATTTTATTCGAAACTTCACAGGAGTATTCCTAACGATAAATGAGTAAACACCTGTTTCAGGTTTTTTGAAAATTCAACCCCTAAAAGGGGATAGGGGATGACAAAGTCTGAAAATCAACGTGGGTATTATTATTATTATATTATAGTGGGTAGTATTGTTTGTACGGTTTATCGGGTCGCAGATTAAGAAAACAACAACACACATACCTACCTGACACACACACACACACATACACTAATTTCCAGGGGAACGGGAAAAAACGGGATTTATATTATTCGATTCCGCGTGACCCTATCTCAGTAGGTAACTATACTTAATAAATATAGACTCTTCAAATTTCGTACACAAATAGATGATTATAAAACTAAGAAAATAATTTCAGGATTTTTGGAAATTCTCACGGGATAAGGAAAAAACGGGATTTATATATTCAGTACAACGAAATCCTATGAATTATAATTACTAGACTTCAAATTTGGCATAGAAGTAAGTGAGTGTAATAGTAAAAAACAGTTTTAAGGTTAAGGATTTTCGAAAATTCCAACGGGATAAGGAAAAAACGGGATGTATTATTCAGTTCTACGGGATCGATTTTTCGTTTTAATGATCGTAGAAAACTGAAATTTGGCCTTCAGGTTCCTTGGGGAGTATAGGGGAGCACTACAAAAGGATTTCCCAAAATTTTGACGGAAATGAACGGGAAAAAACGGGATTTTTTGTTATATACTGCAGGTCGTAGAAAGTTGAAATTTGGCATGTAGGTTGCTTGGCGAATGTAAGGAAGCATTAAGAGACAATTTTCCGAAATTCCCACGGGAACGGGAAAAACGGGACTTTTCGTTTTACTGGTTGTAGAAAGCTGAAATTTGGCATGTAGGTTGCTTGGCGAATGTAAGGAAGCATTAAGAGACAATTTTCCAAAATTCCCACGGGAACGGGAAATAACGGGATTTGTTTTACTGGTCGTAGAAAGCTGAAATTTGGCATGTAGGTTGCTTGATGAGTGCAAAGAAGCTATAAAAGATAATTTTCCAAAATTCCCACGGGAACGGGAAAACGCGACTTTTCGTTTTACTGGTTGTACAACGCTTAAATTCGGCAGTTAGGTTGTTTGGAGAGTGTAGAGGAGCATTAAGAGAGGAATCTCCAAAATTCCCACGGGAACGGGAAAAACGGGTTTTTTTCATTTTACTGGTCGTAGAAAACTGAAATTTGTCAAGTGGGTTCCTTGGGGAGTGTAGGGAGCATTAAAAGATCATTTCCCGAAATTCTTAAGGGAACGGGAAAAAACGGGATTTAAATACTCCTGGTACACGCGGGCAAAAGCTATTTGTCAATAAATGAAGTCTACGCGGACGAAGTCGCGGGAAAAAGCTAGTAATATAATAATAATAATACCCACGTTGATTTTCAGACTTTGTCACCCCCTATCCCCTTTTAGGGGTTGAATTTTCAAAAAACCTGAAACAGGTGTTTACTCATTTATCGTTAGGAATACTCATGTGAAGTTTCGAATAAAATAGTCTAACTAATCTTGTTTCCCCATACAAACTTTGGACCCCCATTTAACCCCTTTAGGGGTCGAATTTTGAAAAATCCTTTCTTAGTGCACCCCTAGACCTTATAAGAAACCTACGTGTCAAATTTGGAATCTCTAGAACCAGCGGTTTGGGCTGTGCGCTGATATGTCAGTCAGTCAGTCAGTCAGTCAGTCAGTCAGTCAGTTTCTTCTTTTATATATTTAGATTTCTACGCAGACGAAGTCGCGGGTAGAAGCTAGTTATAAATATTAGGAACTGAGAGAGTTTTTAAAACACACGCAGTTTTATACACAAAAGTTTTTTAAAATACTTACCTGATGTTTCTGATCATTTAAATTATTTTAGCGGGTCTTTGAGGTCAACTATGAATAATTTACTTTGATTATAAAAATATTGGCTTCGTTGTTTGTGTTTTTTTCGGAAGAACCAAAACCGGACCAGTTTTACAATTTATTTCTTGATGTTTCTTAATAACCCTGTGTCCGACAGTGTATATTATTCGCGCAAAAACTACATTTCAAGGTTCATTTAAATGGACTCATAATGCCTCGTAGTTAAAATTTTGCTTCCTGTATTAGATTTTGGCACCGCTTGCTTATATCATGCTGCCGGGTTTATTTTTTAGAAGTTATTTCACGTTTTAAATTTAGTTTATTAATTTTGAACTGGTTTTAACATATTCATATCGTCAAACATTATAAATGTATGTATTTCTATTTTTCATACTATCTAATAAGTAAAAAATGAAGCTGTACGAGACTTGTGGCCGACTAATTCCAGTTTTTTATACACTTACAGTAATACCGTTATTTCCTCTCATCTGTGTATTAACTCAATTGGTAAGACCACATATTTTATTGGTAAGTACCTATTAGTTAGACCAATATTTAATATCACAAATTACTTTAATTATTTAAAAATCGTCACTTACCTTGGACTCGTAAATACTTTAGCAGACTCAAATTCAAAAACGAAGTGTGATAATCACTGAGTATCTCCTTTAGTTTTGCTTGAACAAGGAAGTGACCACTCCGACGCTCGTCTGTATCTCCGACCTAGCCAAGACTGCGCGCGCAACACACTAGTTAACACTATCGCTAAAGGCGCCTGCGCACCCGGCTTTGATGGTTTGAATGTCAATGCCGTTTGTCACTGTCCGATGCCTTATGATGACTGAAGATAATTTTGAGATATCTTTCCAATTGTCTTGTCAAGTCAAACCTAATTATTGAACTGTGAGATGTCGGCTATCTCTTCAACTTTCTCTTCAGTAATGTATGGTTGATAGGTACTTTATTATCCTGTATTTTCGATGATGCCTTGCCTATATTCAATAAGGTCTTTGGCTTTAAAATAGTGCAGAAGAAAGCGTATCTGTTCATTTCATTGGTGTCGCGCACTCTATTTCTAGTGTTTCTTCTTTCTTTGTTTTCTACATATTTGCTTATAAATATCATCCATCCTTTCACGTCCTTATGAATTTGTTCCTATATATTGTAAATTGATTGAATAAGTATGAGTATTGCAGATTAGTCTGTATTTTATCCATAGCTTGTTGTCCATACAGCAATCCTTTGCATTTAGTAATTTCAAGGCAACCTCATTACATTTTCGCGTGACAATATTGTGAGAAGGTAAATGACCATATTCGTCCTACACTGTTTCTTTAAATGGCAACTTGTTTCTGTAGAAAAGAATAGAATAGAATATATTTATTTGCAAAGAATAAGTAGGTATAACAATGTCATTGGGTGGCATGGAGACAATAACTTATTCTGCTATTTCTGCAATTTTATCATATTAGCATGCAAATTTATTAATTTTTTGGGTTGTTTGCTTACATTACTTAAAGGTAGGTTGCAAGAGTAAATAATTTATATTATAGTAGTTTTTTTTCTATCAGCAGGTATTATGGTCACTAGCGGCATTTAACATTTTTACTTATTTCGATTTTTTGCGGTTGCTCCAGTAAAAAGTAAGATTTCACTGGTATCTTGATTGTACCTTTTGTCTGATTCCTCCAGAGGTTCTGTACCCATAATGGGTATTTAATTCTTTCCTCGCATTGTTGTGACCTTTAGCTGCTTGGTGACGTTTAAATTATCTTATTGACTCGTGTCATCAGTAGTCATGCACGAAGGTCAGCCGATAGTCATGCTTGACATGAATTAGGAAGTGGCTATGATCGTGAATCATGTGCTTCCAATGTTATTATTAGCGGACACCATGTTATGGGTTTTGAAAATAACGATGTGGCGTATGTGAGGCTGGTTTATGGTTAACCATCATGTACTATGTACATATTATGGATAAAAAGGACTGAATCACTAATTGACTGATTCAACCAGACCAAAACATTAGGGAAACCAATTTTTTTTTGGGAACAGGCTCCCTTCATGATGGAAACAGAGTGGTAGACTGGTTTTTTGGAATTCCATCGGGAAATGGACCTTGACTATTTTTTCTTCACAAGAACAACGCCTCACTGTGTGTGCTATTTTGCCTTTAAAAAATATGTAGTTTTACCTGTTAGTTACATTGTTACATTCTAGTGGTAGAGTTCGAAATATGCTACGCTCTACCGAGATAGAGTGGTAGAGACTGAAAATCATGTTTAACTTTCTTTTTTACCCAATGTTTTTGTGAATAAGCATCAGGCCAGAAAGTGTTATTTTATAGTGTTCATATTATGATTGCAAGTAGGTCGCTATTTATGGCTAAGAGCGCCCTCTACACATGACCGTGTGAATGTTTTATATCAAAGCGTGACTCGTCGTTGTTACGAGTTCTCTTATCTCGCTTCCTTAATAATCTGGCAGAGGGCGCTAGTGTCGATGCGTAAAAATGTTTCGGTTGGACATTTTTTTGTATAAATACATATTTTTTTAAAATTCATAGTTAGAAATGTATGTAAAAAAAATAAAATTACATTTATGATATCTTAGGAAAAAATAATAACATAAGATTTGATTCCACGATCATTCGTATTGATATGTACTTGAAATTCGCACTATATTTCGACTGGGAGCGTGGCGTCTCCTGTAATCCGGCTTCTCGGAGGTCGGGGCCAGAGGATGGTTTGAGGTCGGGAGTTCTGGTGCTGAGTGGCCCATGTTGACTGGACGTCCACACTAAGCCTGGTATTAATATGGACCTCCCGGAGGAGTCTGGGAGGTGCAGGTTAACTAAGGAGGGGCGAACCGGGCCAGGGGGGAAACCCAGCAGCCAAAAGTCCCCGTATCGGGCAGTAGTGGGATAGCGGCCGGGAGTGGGTGCTCAGTAACAGCCCGACCAATACAACCAGACCTGTTCCTTTTGCTAAATTGTCATACGTTTGCTGAACATTAAGAGCGCTCATATTTTTAGTACGTTAAGACTGATATTACTTTGACAACAAAATGCTTACCGTCACTATCTGACGTAGAGATTAAATCTGTGAGTAAAAGGGACGGCGAGTGAGTGTGACTCTTCACCCCTCTTGCTTGCTTAGGTAGCGGATATTATTTATGGAACTGAACGTTCATATTAACAAGTTCATAAAGTTCATTTTTGGTTGGCCCATATTAGGACTGTGATGTGACAAAGTATCTTATAAGAACAATGTTAGCTTTTACGAATTAAAGTTGATTTTCATCTGGCAAGTTAAGAATGTATGCCGTTCAAACCGAGCAGAAATACGAGACGTATCTATACTAAACTTACGCTCTTGTTACGTCGAAATACGAACGTGTTTTGCATATTTTTGAAGGGATGAAATTTAACTTACTTTACTTCAACAAAGAACCTTTTTAATGAACATCTTAACTTAAATACTGTTATCGGACTTCAGAGAAAGAGTTTAATTTTGTCTTTGATACCAATTAAGCAATATTTTTTTAAGGGTCATCTACTCAAAGAGTGTACATCCGTTAGCCACAGACCTGTAACTATTAAACCGTTTAATTGGACAAATGAAATTTTGATACACTAACGCCACTATGGCAAATCACTACATAGTATAAAACAAAGTCGCATTCTCTGTCCCTATGTCCCGATGTCCCTATGTCCCTATGTCCCTATGTATGCTTAAATCTTTAAAACTACGCAACGGATTTTGATGCGTTTTTTTTTAATAGATAGAGTGAATCAAGAGGAAGGTTTATATGTATAATACATGCATAATGTACCGTGCAAAGCCGGGGCGGGTCGCTAATAAAGAAGAATACAAATAAAACTTATGATTAGAAGAGCGGGGGTCGAGATATACCGGAAATGCATTTTATGCGTTTTGTTGTACTTGGGTAGCTAGTACGATGGAATGGAAGCTGTGTGCCACTCGAAATAGCACTTTGGTCGGTTTGAAAATACTGAAACAGTATTTATTTTTAGTTAAAGCGACAGTTGCCTCTGAGAACAACAGGATACAAATGAAACTGAATAATTGTATTTAATATTTATTTAGCGTTTCAAAATTCATTATTACACTTTTAATGACTATCTTGTTACCTAACTGATTCACAGTTAATGATCAAATCATGATCCTAAGGCCAAAGTCCCTGTACTCGAAACAACATCAACGAAAAAAAATCGCTATAGATCATTAGAACCTTTTTTCTTAAATTTCTAATGTCTATGATGCCTGAGTTAAAGACTGGCCGGTCAGAATTACACTCTCCGTGGTTTACGACTTATTTGGTACCTACTGTAGCCCATTTATCATGTTACTAAAGCCTCTCACGAATCTATCACTACGATCAGAACTACTCTTAATATCAGAAATGCTTATAGAGACGGCTTTTCTTCCTTCTCTTTCTCCATCTCGGGGATCTCTACTTTCATGTCCTTGATGGGTTCTCCGAGCTTCTCCATCTTGTCCTTTTCCGCTGATTCGGTCATGATCAGTTCAGGAACTTGCATTGGCTTCTTCTCTTCTTCCATTTTCTCGGGAGCAG
The DNA here is from genome assembly GCA_963854515.1 of Pandemis heparana. Classification (NCBI taxonomy): domain Eukaryota; kingdom Metazoa; phylum Arthropoda; class Insecta; order Lepidoptera; family Tortricidae; genus Pandemis; species Pandemis heparana. Next base: position 4,449,372 of record OY978007.1, read on the forward strand.
CTACTCTCTCTTGAGGCACATCCAGTATCACTGCGGGCTCCAGCTTTTTCTGCGTGAAGGAAGTATAGTTTTAGTTTTAAATTGAACGCATTGAATTGCCCACACTAATTAACAACAATAAGATTATCAACAGTTTAGAGTAGAGAGTAGACGGTTTCTTCAAAAGACACTTAGGTTGCGTAATATGGTTCAATCATCAATTCATCTAACTTATCAAAATACATGCCAAATTGACGTCAACGGGGGTCAACTAAGTATGAATAACAAAGGTCTGACCAAAATACAACGTCTGACAAAAAAACATTAAACAAAAAAAAAATGGTTCATAATATTATTGCTTAAATGTTGATTGTTAATTATTCCAAAAAATAATGCATCAGCACATAATACTATAGACATACAATTGAACAGTTTGTCATACGTTTCATTTGGTCAAACTTATTTTGGTAATAACATTCAACTATTCGTTTACAAATTTATCAACCAGTATACAAAGTACAATTCATCGAGTCAACAAAAACTCACCTCAATAGCAGGTTCCACTTTATCGACCACATCAGGAACAGCGTTCTTAGCAACAACGTCGACGACGGCAGACTTGGCGATAGGGTCAGCGGCAGGCGTGGGCAGGACATTGCAGTCAGCCTGGTTGGTCTTCACAAAGAAGGCACGGGAGATCTTGAAGCGATCGAGGACGCCGTAAGCGGCTTGCATGATCTGCATGTTGGCTAGACGGTCGCGGGTGAGGACCCACGCGTTCTCTGTCAAAAAATGTTTAGGGTTCTTATACTGGCACTCCACTTGGCGTATTTATGCAAATATTTGCGTGAGTTAAAGGAATGCACTATATTGGAGGGCAATACATGGAGGAGGCCTATGCCATGAGGCACGCCGAATTACGCGATGATAATAATAATAATAATAAATAAGACAACTTGTACCTACTGAAAATTGTAGCGAATTCGGAATAAAAAGGGCTATATAATAATAAAAGGGGATGCACTATACTGTTTCTAGCGTAGGCGACGAAGATGCCAATAGCGCAACGCGAACACGCAACGCCAAGTGGAGTGCCAGTATTCCAGTATTAAAATGAAGCGTATGTCAGTAAGACGCATACTACTACATAATCACACACACATAAATCACGTCTTTATTCCTTACGGGGTAGACTTAGCCTAAGGTAACAAGACCTAACTAAAGGCCACGTTTAGCATGATTGTCGGCGTATAGGTGGAAAAGGGAATCAAAATAGTGATGGGTTGCTATCTGCAACGCCTAGGTATAACATAAGGTATAACATGTGTATGGGCATAGGAATCATCCTATGCCCATACACAATACATTAACAATACATAATTATTACTAATTTTTTTTATTACTGAATATTTAGTATCTCATTTATTTACTTTAAATGAAAAAAAATTGGAATATTACTATTAAATTAATACCTTCATGACTTAATTGGAAATATAAGAAAGCTAATTTAGGTACGGTGTTGTTGTCAGGTAGGTATATTTCAACTGCCAAGCAAAAGTGTGACAGAGTAACTTCAAGTTAGACAATTTATTGCGTAATTATAATCTAAGTAAATAAAACATTTTTAACGGCTTCCATTTTTTACTGTCGTGTACTTCTAAAGTTTACGCCGGGAACAATATTTGTTCGAGTTTTACTCAAAACAAAGTTACTCTTATACTTACGTGTATGAACCGGACCAATACCGCTGCAGGACCACATGACAGCATAGTTGTCGTAGTCAGTGTCCAGGATGGCGAACTCGTTATCATAGGGAACTGGCAACGAAGAGTACTTCACGATAATGCGTCCCTCGCCCTCCCGGCCAATGACTTGGAGGTGACCGTCCATAACGCGTTTCATTCCCGTCCTGATGAAATGAGAACCATGAAAGAATATGAAAAGGATCATTAACAAATCCGGGGTTGCGGGTGTCTATGGGCAGTGGTGATCGCTTACCATCAGGTGACCCACTTGCTCGTTTGCCTTCCTATTCACATAAAAAATAAATAAAGAAATGGTTGAGAAATTTGTGATGAACTTGCATAGTCTTTAAGAGCACTAGTTGTACCGAGATAAGAATAGGAGCCATCGCACTAAGTAATCCAGATATCTTTTGAGTTTTAATTGGTTTAATTTAAATACCTACTTGCCAAGTTCGTTTTAGACAAATTGGTATATAACAACGTTCTTGAATAAACATATTTGAATTTGAATAACACTCAAAATGTCATAGCTCAATATAATGTAGTTAGAATTTTGCTAATTTTGGTAAAGAAGCTTTAGGTGTATTAACGTTAAAATTAAAGCGATTGCGTTAGTGGTAATATCCTAGAACCATCGTCTTTTTACCCATCAACACACTACGTACCTACACTGAGACAAACGACGAACCGATAATTATATAGTACTTATACTTACAGCGAATTAGTGATCTCGTTAGATACGAGGATCCTGCCTTCCGGAGTGCTCTCGTACTTGGTGGTGACGCAGCGGCTGCCGAGTTCAGAAACGGTGAAGTAACGCTCTGCCTCGTACCAAGTGCCGAGGAAGCGGTTCATGTTGAAGTTGGCCATAGGCTAGGAAGACATGACATCGGTTAGTCTAGTGAACACTTAAGGAAAGGAATAAAGAACATGAGGGCAATTTTAAAAGGGCATTTGTGTGACTATGGCAGCCTGAATGGTCTCTTGGGCGAAATTCCTTAAACACACCTCTGCCCAACGCTAAATACTCCAGCAGCAAAGTAGTGCTCGGCTATAGATATTATTTGGTTCACTGCCACAGGCTCACACCAACTAAGTGCTTCTCTCTGTTATCCTTCGTCATTTAGGGCGTAATTGTATTGAAAGTTAAGTTGTTTGCGGGTGGTGGGATCTTGTTCACGGTCCATTCGGATTCCTATCACCATCATGTTAATGTTTAAACTGCTTTTTAGTCTGTGCGTCTTATTGGTACAGTTCAATAACAAAGCCGCTGATCTAATCTTGATGTTTTTTTTTACTACAATAATGCATTAGCGATGGGTTTAGGCTCCGTTTTAAACAATCACGAAAACTCAGTAAGAAAGATTAAACAAATAAAAAAACACCATATAAATTCTACATCTACACTGACTTCACGGGCAACAACTACTATAAAATCCTTTAATTTCACGTTCTCCATAATTCGTTCTCAACCTTACGCACAAAAAAATGCAAAGAATTTCCAAAAACCTATTTCCAAAATACTAATTAATCATTCACAGTAGCTAATAATCAAAGATGTCGCCGGCCTAAGGTTCATTTATGTTCAAGCCTATCTTTGCCAAATCTCGCCTATTCGCAGCGACGATCCATTGAAATCGAAAGTGCATAAAATTGAAACCGATCATGTCGGTCGCTGACCCTTGGACCGGTTGTCTGTGGTCAGTGCTCTTGCGCACCTTCGTTATATAAGCCTCGTAATGAGGAGTCAAGGTTGATATAGCTTTTGTTTGCTTGATTAGGGGCTTAACATGTTTATTATAATAGTAAATTCAGTGAAGTCGGGTTACATTAGATTATCCCTAAAAAAGTAAGTTTGTCCACTCAAGATCTAGATTTTACTTTTCAAGCAGTAATTAATGAATCTTTGATTAAATAATTGGATTCTTAGAGGCGAACTAAGTTAAAGGGATAAAGTAACCTGACTTAGATGTCTATGGGATCCGTGTACAACATTTTGGAAATGCCTTTATCTAAGGCAAGTACCTTGATTACGAAATATAAAACGAGAGGGAATGTTTGGACAATAATGATAAATTAAGAACCCAATTGACACAGGCACCACTTCATAGCATGGTAGGGATGCAGTTGCTTTGCACACCCTTGTAGCTAGGTACCATAAAATGGCTTTCTGACTGTAGAAACAATTGATAAAAAAAAAATGCTGTTATACTAACAAATGTCGCCATAAAGTATGACAATAATGGAAGAGGTGTAAACCCATCACAAATTCTAATAGTGCTAGCTACAATATAAATAATAATGCATTGTATTACCAAATCCATTGGCAAATGTCATCTAAAAGTTAAACGGCTTACTCACAATAATAAGTATTACGATGTTTTTGGTAAACTGTATAATAAACTTAGGAAAAGGACGATATTGAAGTGGACGAATTAGGATGTGGACAAGTTTGGAAAGATACAAATTAGGAAGTGGCCAAAGTCGACCGGAGGGAATAACATTGATAAATATTTACTGAAAACTGTTCTATAAACGTGAACGGAAATAAGAACTCACCTGATAGTCAGGACACCATCCTAGAGAAGGTATCTGCGCGGAGGCAGTAGCGATCAAAGCCAATACAGATAGCCGCCACATTGTGAGTCTTCGGGGAGTCGGACGGGAATGATGTCGGGACCTCCAGTATCCCGCTTTTATACACTCGCTGGCCCTGGAACCGGTCCTCACCCTTCTAAATAGAACTGAGAACTCCTTATCTAGTAAGCTAGGTTGATTTATTATGCTTGCTGGTATACCTAATGAATTTTGCAGTAACGTGTGTGTGTTAATGGGTTTTGCTTTGTTTGCATTCTATTTGTTTGTTGGTGGAATTAATGTGGTTGGACTGGTCGCATCTCCCACGGCTGCTTTTAAGGATGCAGGTGGATATATACTCGTTGCGTTGCATCATGTAATAAGTGTGACTTAAAGTTTAATAATGCTTGCATGATTGTTGCAACTAGCGAAATGTTTCAGATCACAAGTAACATCTTTAATCAATTGAGAAGCCTCATCACATCAACATAATTTACGAGATTATCTCGATCTATCAACGAAGATTATCTAACTAATATTGACACTGTTTCGTCCAGTTTTGCTTTATCTGATTTATATGAAACTAGCTGTTTCCCGCGACTCCGTCTGCGTATTAGCTTATCGTTATCCCGTGGCAACTATGCGATTTTCCGGGATAAAATATCGTATATCCTTTCTTAGCACTGAAACTATTTCTATACCAAACTCCAACTGAATAGGTTCACTGGTTTATGCGTGAAAGCGTAACAGACAAACGGAGATGGTTTCGCATTTATAATATTATAGTATGGATGAATCACCTTGAGCCTTGTGGTGAAAAAAATCAACATAATATACCTACAAGTAACAAAGTGATTCATTTCTAAAGAATATTATTCTGACAATTACATCTACACGTTGGCATAATAGAAGTATAACTGGATTAAGTGAACTGGGATGGGCTGGAATGCCTTTCGCTGCGATGGACGATAGCTGCGCCTGCGCCGATGGTGCGATAGCAACGAACCATATTAGGAGATAGGCTTGTTAAGATGCCGTGGAAAGACTAATCGATAGGTTATCTGAAGAAATCCATCTACGAGTAGGTACAGGCTAACAATGTGTGGGCTTTGAAAAGATGTTTTTACGAGATCTTGTTTCAATATCATAATTTTTGAACGGTCAACAACTTTAATTGTTGAGCATACATGGGACGTTGTCATAGTGATAAGATTGCTTGTTAGTTTTTAAAACATGTTACTAAAGTTTGGCAATGTCAATATGACAGCGTTCCTTAATGGCTCAAAAATTAAAGTGGTTGACCGTACCACAGTGTAACCTAATTCTGCACCAGTGCAGTCTTTATTTAGAAGAATTATTTTAAACTAGTCTACATTCAGTGGTACAAAAGCGTGATTAAATTTAAACCTATTTCGATTAACACCTAAATTTAATGACCCCATAAGAATATAAATATATATATATGGTCAAGAAAGACAAGCTGTACTTTCCCATCTATTACAAAAATCATAGCAGACATTGGTCATATCCTTATTCTTAAAGTGCTTTGCATTAGAAAGGTCGGCATTCGGTAATTGACTTGTACATTGGGAAATGTTTAGTTGTGAGCTTCTTGCGCATTTATGTAGGTACCCAATTTTGACATAAGCGTAGGCGTTCAACCCTTTTAAGTGAATGTGATACTTATAGAGAAACTGGTACCTTCAATTCATTTAGGTAATCTTATCCAACGCGAAGAGCGTCCTTTTTCAAACGTGTCGTATTTAAGGTCTTTCTAATTATTACTTTGCTAATGATCTTTACATAAAGGTCTGGAATGTTCCCATACAAAGCGCAAAAAGAAGTAAGGGCCATCTGCCTGCTTACCGGTTCCAGTCCCGTCTTAGTTGCTTTTTATTTTCTATTTTTCCTGTCTATTTTTAACTTGAGTGCCCAGTAAGGGTAAATTGCTCGCCTAGCTAGTTTTTTGCAATTCACTATGTATGTGACCATCTCTAATAATGGTAGTCTTCAGGTCCTTACCCGAAAGGGTATGGTATCATGTTTCTTTAGGTTGCTTCGTTAAAGTTGTTTAATATTTGATGGTTTGGATTAAGCTTGAGTTTCTTCTGTTAGTACATACTGCAGCATTATTATTGCTGCATGATAATGTGGTCTTATTTATTATAAATTTATATTAATAACTTTTATATATGCAACCTAAAAGTATACTTGTTTGCAGCTCATGCGAATTCTTACAAAATTCTAAAAGCCCTAGTAGGCCTCCATTATTTTGGCTCTTTTCTTTAACCACCATCACCAATATCGTCACCTAACCACCGATCTTACCTTTATTACTAACAACTATTAATCTGTATTATTTTTTTACTGTCGTCAATATTTTCGCGAGACTTATGTTTCAAATAATAAATATGATTCTAGTGTGTGTGTAAATTTTTCATTTCATAGTGATAGATCAAGAACAAAATTCAACGTGTTTGTTGGCATTTTTAAAATGCTACAATACTTATTAGTATTTTTATGTATCTCATTTACTCATTTACCTACTCATTTATTTATTTAAGTATTACAACCATGGTGTTACAAAGATGGTAATTAATTCTAAGGAAGTTTCACATGGACCCCGGTGGGGTATAGCAATACAATAGGTAGTACAATAACAACTAAATGTTACAATTTATCGTCTAAGAAATCAGATACGGAGTAGTAGCATTTTTCTATTAGCATTTTTTTAATTTTACTTAATTCGTTTTTGAAACCTATTGGAATTTTATTAAATATTTTAATTGAGCAATAATAGGGTCCTTTTTTAAAAATGCTTAGTTTTGGATTGGGGAAGGTTAAAAGGTGATCGCGGCGGGAATTTAATGAATAAGTGTATAGTTGAATGTTTTTTCTTACGAACATGACGACTTCCAGTATGTATATAGATGGGAGGGTAAGTAACTGCAGTTTTTTGAAGTGTGGTTTGCAACTTTCAGTTTGATGAATATTGGCTAAGATTCGGATTGTATAATAAAGAGTTGGTGAGCATCGACGCTATCACCCCAGAGCATCACGCCATAGCGCAGCCAGGCTGCGGCGTACGCGTGGTATGCAGTGAGCGCGCACTCCAAATGAGTATGAGAGCATATAGAAAATGGGAATCAATTGTTAAACCTAATAGAGAAAGTTCAGTAACTTCTTGGATATTTAGGGTTTTGTCGCAGAAATTAAGTCGATTGGTCTTTTTTGGTGTATCTTAATTTATATCTAGGTGGTATCTTAATCGATATCTCCAAAAAAAACAAGGAGGAGATGGCGGGACGATTTGGATGCGTATCGAAAAGGGTGGCAGGAGGATGCATTTGACAGGGACGAGTGGCAGAAAGAAGGGGAGGCCTTTGCCCAGCAGTGGGACACTATAATAGGCTACTAAAAAAAATATAAAAAAAAATCGATATCTAACTTCCAATGTGGTAGAATTTCTAAAATTACTTATTTGTTCTGACTTATAACGAGCTAGTAGCTTAGAAATTAATACTAAGTTGGGGCAGAAATTATGTTTAGCACATAATAAATGATTCTTATTCTTATTCTTAATAATTTTGAATTAGGTAAGTTTTCTTTTTTTATATTACCACTAGATGATCCTCAGAGAGTTTATTTGACAGATATAGCGTCCCTTCATAAATGCCTGCATATCTGTGTTTTACAAAATGTTAAAATTTATATAAAGTAGGTACCCGGATGAGCGAGCTTAGCTCGATATTTTTTTTCTGTTATCTATCTAACTAATATTATAAATGCGAAAGTATGGATGGATGGATGGATGGATGTTTGTTTGTTACTCAATCACGCCAGAACGGCCGAACGGATCTGGATGAAATTTGGCACATAGATAGAGAAAAGTCTGGAATAGCACATAGGCTACTTTTTATCCCGGAAAATTGCGTAGTTCCCGCGGGATAGCGATAAACGAATTCTTTGCAGACGAAGTCGCGGGCAACAGCTAGTGTGTTCTAAAAATGAAATATAGCTAGATCGATTTATCCCCCTCGAAACCCCCTGCATACCTTCCCTAAAATACCTACTCGGACAGACTAAGCGGAAACGACATCGGTATAAGTGAAAAACTTAAGTAAATGACCTGTTGTATGTGTGAGTAATGTGTGCGAATAAGTAAATAATTAAATAGTAATTGACGTTCCGAATTAGAAAACCGGCCAAGTGCGAGCCGGACTCGCGCACTGAGGGTTCCGTACAAATTCGCCAAGTTATTATAATATCCAGTCTTAGCAGAGCCCTGCTCTTAAGCAAAATGTAGGCAGTGTGAGGTCATTTTATATTGGTTATTATATAGACAAACAAATATTAGATTTTGGGTGGAAGTTTGCATGGTAATGTACATTATATATTTTTTTTAGTTTTATCATTCTCTTATTTTACAAGTTACGAGGAGGGGGGGACACACACACACACATTTTACCACTTTGGAAGTGTCTCTCGCGCAAATTATTCAGTTTAGAAAAAAATGATGCTAGAAACCTCAAATATCATTTTTGAAGACCTATTTTTGTTTTTTTTTTCTATTTTTGTATGAAAATCTTAATGCGGTTCACAGAATACATCTACTTACCAAGTTTCAACAGTATAGCTTTTATAGTTTCGGAAAAAAGTGTCTGTGACATACGGACAGACAGACAGACTGTACACTAGGTACTACACAACAGGGGCCTTACCATGACGTCTTAATGCGTTTCAGTTTAGGCTCGCTCGCTGTCAGATTCATACTAAAAGTGACAGCTAAAACTTAAACGGAGTCGGAATTAAGACGTCATGGTGATCATTTACTAAAAATTTTCACCTATTACGATATTAGGGGAATGAGAGTATAGCTGCTAGTGACTATATGGCATGAATTGATTGCCTAATTTCATCGTCATTAATACTATCGGTGGCATTTATTTAGAAAAATAATTTTATTATGAAATGAAATGAAATGAAATGAAATTTTTATTTGTCTAAGCGGGTGTACAAAATTGTTCTTAAGTTATGATAGGTTACCATTGGATCTCCACATTGTGCCTTTGGACAGGCGTACAAATATCTGATTTAGGTAAGTATTTAATGCATTACAGGTTTGATAATCTCAGAATACCGATACTAATACCAAGCACCTTTGTATTATATGGTATACTCATTTAGGAACTCACTTATACTGTAAAAACATTTGTCATATAGCCATGTCAGCAACATTTTTCTAAATATTTTTAAATTCTTGCTTTTGAACACATCCGGTAGCTTATTGTAAACAGTAATACACATCATGTAGGTGTTCTTGGACGACAGTGCGAGTTTTGCTGGTGGCTTATACAATTTATATTTATATTGCGGTCTAACATTGCACCTAAAGACAACTTACCAGTCGCAACGTCCCACTGTGACTTGGTCAGGTCCTGTTGCTCGAAGGGGCTTCTAAACCCTCTGACGTCGCCGCTAATAAGATTTGCGACTTACTAACACAGTATTCCAGGTAAGTAGGGTATTGTGACATACAGTATGTTGGTTATTTTCGTACCTACTTAAAATTTACGCATCACGGTAGTATTTAAGTCGAGCTAGGTTTAGCTGCGACATGTTTGTACACAGTCATAACTATACTCATGAGCAAAAAGAATGGGTCGCTTTAATAAAACTTTGTATGAAGAGTGACTGGTTATTTTTACTCGTCAGTTCCTGTAAAATATGTAAGTAACTTATTTTCAAAAAAAAAATTAGAAAAACTTCAAATAAACGTAGTACTAAGTTCAGATTTGTTTTTAAAATATTGTGTAAGTATGACCACCATTGTCTTCTCCAGTCTATACGCGTCCCACTGCTGGGTACAGGCTTCTTCTCAGACCTCATTACCTATTTCAATATTTTCAATACAGCAATAAGGCTTTAAACGCCTCTGTAACTGGCGTCACTGAAAATCAGCGTCACGACATTATCCTGGATCTTATCGTGACACATAGCTGAGTGGCGACCATTTGGCTGGTTAGAATAAGTATCCATTTGTAATATTCTGTTTGTGTTTCCGTATCAGCTAATAAAGTTCTCTTATTCTTATTCTTATTCTTAAACGCCAGGTCAATAGTACCCGAAACTGGCGAGCATGTATGAAGAGATTGATGAATGTGGATGTAGCGAAAGAGGTATGTCGGGATCGTAGCAAGTGGAGCAAAGTAGTCTCTGCCTACCCCTGTGGGAAAGAGGCGTGACGGTATGTATGTAATAAGGCTTTAATTACACGGTACCAGTTAAATCATGCCAGTAGCGTCCTCTGCGGCACTCGACCGATCACTCACCTGGTTAAATTCACGACCCCGAAATGTACCTAGTTCTCCATATTTTTATATTATTTTTGTTTATTTTAATGTTAATTTCCATTTTATGACATGTTTTTCATTTGTATTTAAATTGTATGTTACCTATGACGACCCATAATGGAGAAAATATCTTTATTTTAGTTTACTTGTTGTTATACCTATTATATTATTTTAATTTTTTATTTTTGACATATTTATTCTGAGCTGACGATTTCAATATGAATTCTTTGACATTTAATTTTAAGTGATGATGTAATTTTATATTGAATGATCAAATAAACATAAACATAAACATAATGCCACTGGCACAGTGTAAAATATGGTCTAGGTACCAAGATTGACTTGGTTTTGCACCACAACTAGGGGGTCACCATGAAAATTTTGATAATATATAATATACTTATATTATATCATTGGTGTGTGTTAAGTTCCCAATCCGCACTGGGCGCGCGTGGGAACTATAGCCCAAACCCTCCAATACACGGAAGAGGCCTATGCCATGAGGCACGCCGAATTACGCGACAACAAGAACATGTACTTACTGAAATTGTAGCGAATTCGGAATAAAAAGGCTATAATAATAATAATATCATTAGGTCATCTTCCTAGCGTTTTTCCCGGCATTTGCCATGGTCAGTAAGCCTGGGGTCCGCTTTGACATCCTAATCCCAAGACTTGGCGTAGGCACTAAGTTTTTACAGAAGCGACTGCCATCTGAACTTCCGACCCAGAAGGGTGACTAAGCCTTATTGGGATTGGTCCGGTTTCCTCACGGTGTTTTCCTTCACCGAAAAGCTCATGGTAAATTTCAAATGTAATTTCGCACATAAATTCCGAAAAACTCAGAGGTGCGAGCCCGGGATTCGAACCCGCGACCCTCTGCTTGAGAGGCTACAGGTCAAACCACTAGGCTACCACGGCTTTTACTTATATCATTAGGTACTTACTCGTAAGTATCGTTATTACTTAGAGGTGGAAGGAATCAAAATACTGATCGGTTGCTAGCCGCATCGCCTACAACACGATTCCTACGAATTTCACCGATGTTTTGATGGCTTGTCCACTATACGCCCACAATCATGCTTAACGTGGCCTTTAGGTCTTGTTACCTTAGGCTCGGTCTACTCCGTGGGCGATATAGACGTGATTTGTGTATGTGTGTGTTACTTAGAGCTGGGAACTCATGTGCGATCTTTAATTTTATAAAGCTACAGGTTACAATTTACGAGCGGAACAGTGTTGCCAGGTCACTTCCCTTGAAAATTACATTAAAAAGTTCCATTTTTGGTAGAAAAGTTCCATTTTATTTAAAATCATTAGATACCGTCAACTGGGGTGACTTTGGTAATTTTGGGGCTACTTTGATCGTTTTAAAATTGCTATAAAATCGATATTATCCATATCCGGTGAATGTTTGGCATGTAGACGCAAAGGCGATCGACGAAGACATTGAATGGAAGCAGCAAACGCAAATAAAAAAATAATCGTTTTGTCATTAAAACTACTTTTTAAAGTCACCCCGTAAATCAAAGTTACCCCAGTTGACTGTACCTATAAATAATTAAATACACACCGTTTAAAAAGTTCCTTCCAAGTTCCGCGGGGGTGTCAGAAGTTCCGCAAAACGGAAGAAACGGAACCAAACGGCAACACTGAGCGGAAGTCTCTTTCTGACCCTATGTGTTAGATAGAGACTTCACCTAGTAAATTGTAACTTATAGCTTTATAAAATAGGGCCCTGGTCGCACGTTATAGTAACAGTTAACTGTGGCTCGCAACCAGGGGCCTTACCATGACGTCTTAATGCGAATCAATACGCATTTTCCCACCGCAAAAAAAAAAAAAAAAAAAAAAAAAAAAAAAAGGTACTATGACGTCTTAATGCGATTCAATTCTGACTCAATTCAGGTTTTTGCTGTCATTTTAAGTATGGATCCGACAGCGAGCGAACCTAAACTGGATAGGAATTGAACCCCCCTGGTGGGTTACCATGACGTCTTAATGCGATTCAATTCTGACTCAGTTCAGGTTTTTGCTGTCATTTTAAGTATGGATCTGACAGCGAGCGAACCTAAACTGGATCGGAATTGAACCCCCCTGCACGTCTAGCACGACAGCGCACAAGTCGCGTCGCGCGCGAGATAGATTGTCCGTCTTTTTCTTACCGTTCGTGCTAGAAAGAGACGGATAATCTATCTCGCGCGCGACGCGACTTTTGTGCGCTGTCGTGCTAGGGTGAATAACCGTGACGTCTTAATTTTATTCAATTCCAACTCAACTCAGGTTTTAGCTATTATTTATAGATATGGTACGGAACCCTTTGTGCGCGAGTCCGACTCGCATTTGACCGGTTTTTTTTGTTCCTTGCGGCGGTTCTTAGCCGTGTTTGGTTAAAATCGGTGCAGCAGCTTGAACAGGAGCCTTAGGCCGTTTGTCCACCGTCGCCGTCACCGTCACGTCACCGAGAACGAGATGACGGCGCCGAAGTAGCGGTACATACATTTACTTAAGCCGCGTGTCCACCGCACATCCGTCACCCGAGCGCTGCGCCGTCATCTCGTTCTCGGTGACGTGACGGTGACGGCGGCGGTGGACAAACGGCCTTACCATGACGTCTTAGCGCGATTCAGTTTAGGTCCGCTCGCTGTCAGATTCATACTAAAAGTGACAGCTAAAACTTGAACTGAGTTGGAATTAGGACGTCATGGTAAGGCCCACTGTCAGCTCTTTTCCAAGATGATGTAATTGTAATTCAATTATTTTTAGATTCAATAATTGAATTATTTTTTATTTACGTAGGTACGATTGCTCGCTTAATGCGTGGGAGGTTTTAAATTTTTAATTTAATATTATTGGTGATGTAGAAATAAACGACAGCCAAGGTGTGTAACTAAAATATTCTCGTTATTTAATTTACTACGGTAAGAACACATTTTTACAGATTGTTAATGTTCTAAACAGTAGGGTATCTACAAAAAATTGTACACTATGTGAAAACTTACAGAATAACTTTTAATTTACAATTAACAGAGAAAAATCAATATCAACAAAATTAAGTTAAGCTTTTTTTTTCTTGATTAAACTTAGAACTAATTACTATTTACATTATCTACTTATGTTTACAACGTCATGTATTTTTAGAAGGTATTATTTCGAATGAATATCGTATTCGTTATGAACGAAACAGTTATTATATTTGCATTGTTATTACTAAATTTAAGGCAATTCGACGTTTGTCGACATTATCACAACGTTCATACGTATTCACGGAAGTTTTTTTGAATAAAATTTGTTCTATTTTCAAACGCACAGGCGTTTTTCGAATCTGTGTTGTCATGCATTGTCGAATCTATACTAATCGTATTTTATGCTACTCAAGACGGAAAACGCATCGGAAGACAGCGTTCCCATGTCTACTTACAAACATCTACAGGAAATTATCACAAGAATAATCTAACGATACCACAAAATCACATTGCTTAATATTAAATTGTTCCCCAATTACTTTAAGAAAATTATGTCATTCGACGTAGAACAAAATATAGATGGAAAATAAACAAGATCAGGTATAACAATAGGTAACGTTCGAAAGAATATTAAAGCGATTTTTTTATAATTAAAATTAGGTTATGAACAACACGTTGGTAACTTTAGTTTTCATTGAAGTACAATAAGTTTAAAAATAAGTTGGGTAATCTTGTGGTTTATTTAATAGGGCATTTTGATTATTTTCATCAAAGCGCCGCAATTAATTTAAAAGGTTTAAATTATCATTTAAAAAAGAATGCAGCTTTATTTTAATTTTCCCGCCCAGTCTTTTTTAAATTGTATATTTTGGTGTCAGCGCAATAAGCTGTGTATTTTTACAATAAAACACGATGACATATGGATTGCTTTCTCAGTAAAAGAACTATGTACGTGTTTATTACGTAGGAAATATTTAAAGTACAAAAAATGAGTATTAAATACAAAATGTATTAAAAATAATTCACAACAGTTGTGAAAAAGTGTTGATTTCTGTTTTTAACTATTAATAAATACATTTTAACGCATTCACTGCCAAATTTTTGTTCTAAGCAGTTTTTTATGTCTAAAAATCGCTGATGCACTTATGATGTTAAAGTACGGGCAACTCGCGCTTTCTCAACAGTGAATGCGATAAAATATTGATAAAATCAAAATAATCAATCAGATTGAAACATAGTATCTGAATAGCGAATATTACTGTTAAAGAAGGAACAGCTCTATAACGAAAAACATATTCCAGAATACACTACAACAATAGTTTTAATATCAACTGGCCACGATGTGTTCGATAAAAAGCGTATCCGAAAATAAGTTTCGAACAAAATAACGCAATAAGAATAAAATCTATTGTTAAATTAAATTATTCATTTGGAAATATTGCCTGATAAGCTTCAAAATTACGCCTAAAGGAGTAAAACATTAAAAAATAGAAAGATATTCAAGCTTAGTATATAAAGCCGTAGTGGAATTACGGAAACGTCCATAGAAACAAAGTTAGTAACAATACTTCTTGAGATTATTCAATTGGTACCTATACCTTAAGTATTACAAATCAAAATCATTTCAGGTCCCTTTAATTTCTCTTAATTGTGTATATTACGGGCAAAATCTACTCAAATTATTAATCTGAAGTCAGTAAAAGAACCTATGGTACCTAAATTTCCTATTTACTTTTAATTTAAGTACTTTTTGGAATTTGACGCGGATGCGTAATATTGAGATTAAGTTTGAGGTTTTTTACAATGTTTTCGCCCGTAACATAAACACCAGAATATCTAATGCTTCACAAATCTTTGGTGCTCATCCACATAGCAAATATTCGGCACAAACGAATGGAAGGAAACGGCATAATATAAAAATATAATTAATACGAACACATTTTTCTTCTACTTCAGAAATTATACATAATTGGTAAAATCTAGTGTTGAGATTGTAAGATGTCGTTAAAAAGCTGCGAAATGCCAAGTCAGATTGCATTTATTGAACAAGTGATGAGGGTTTTGAACAGCTTTAGTGAAGCGAAATAATCCATAGGCCTTTAGATTCCAGTTTTCGTTCTTAATTATATTTATGGAAGCACCAGATTATTTTTAATTCAATCTTCAGGTACAAATTACACCGATAAAAGTGAGTAGCTTTGACCCTGGCTGACTAATTCTTAGTTCCAATTGTGACTAGAATCATTGACCGCTGTTGCGGCTGACGGCGTCAGGGAGTCAACGATAAACACTTGTCTTTTCAACGGCACCACGTACTTCTTCGATAACTGATTTAAATTAGGAGGTAGTTCACGTTACTTTAGGCCTGTCACACTTCGCAACTTTCCGTTGACATACGTGTCTACTTTCTATTCTTAAGAAATTAATGTGTCGGTGGCTTTTAAATAATATTTACCCTAATGAAATACATTTTTTCAAATAAATACTATCTCGGAAGGTATTGGTCCCGGTTTATAATTTTTAAACAAATTATAACAATTTGGACCCATGCGGCGAACATGTGATTTTTAAATCATTTACAATCAGCTTCACACCCGCAGCAACCTTCTTCTGCGAATGTCTTGTGAGTATCGCTCTGCGACATCTCATGCCTTAAAAATACTTACTATAACCTTCTTAAACACATATCACAATTGACCTCTCCGTTTGAGAGAAATAGTTTTTAAAGTCCTTGGGCACGCGCGGGCACGCGTCAGGTGCACTTGGGTCATTCGTGCAGGTTTTTGCTTAGGAGCAAGCTGTTGTGCGGGCCTGATAAGTGCCTGATGAGTTCTGGTAACGCCTCAAAGGTCAGCTGGCAGAAGCAGCAGTTAAACCGGCCCGGAGTGTTGGTCCGCCCATCATTGTCGCTGGACGATATCACGTTGCGATGTACCGAACACAGGTGCTTTAACAAATGCGCCTTCTGCTTAAACATGGCCACACAGAGTCTGCAAGCGAAAGGTTTCTCGCCTGTGTGTACTCGGAGATGAGTTTTGAGATTCCACGACATGCCGAATTGCTTACCGCAATACTCGCAGCGGTACTCTCGGACTGGTGCTTGCTTGCTTGAACCTTGTTCGTGATCCGTCGACGGAGGTTCGTCACCACCCATTTGAGGCTGACAGAGCCATGGACCCCACGATCCAGCGCTAGGGGGTCGATATTTTAGAGCGTCTTCGTGTGTCGTAGCTGGAGGAGTCACACTCCTTTCAGGAAGGTACGGCGGCGCTGACGCGCTGAGCGGATGCAGAGCCCCAAGTCGGGCGCTGGCCACTCCCGCCACACCGCCCGGCCCTTGCGAATACCGCAAATGTGCTATTTCTTCTAAGTAACTCGGAGGAATAGCAACAAAAGGAGGGTTCTGTGAAGGGGAATTGTGGAAGCCGGGTCGTCTTTTCCGATGTGGTGTGACAACATAATTTTCTGGTGATGTCTGAACCAGTGTCATTAGATCATTATCAGGCGGCTTGAGATGTTGGTAATCTTCTAATTTCACCGTCCGCAAGTCGAGTTCCGGCGGTTCAATATAGTGTGACTTTCTCTTTGCTCTTTCAATGCCTCGACCTAACCGGTCACATAGTAATTGTCGTCTGTACATGGGTTCGGGTGGAGGATCTTCTTGGCTGGATGAAGTTGATCTTCTTCTATTGACCGTCTGAAAATGACAAAGGAAAATTTATTAGATATGCTTAATTAATATACATAATAATTTAATTTAACACAATATACATTCACTTAGTAAATACTAAAATGAATTTATACGTGAGTATAGTGCGAATTTTTCCTCGCGTTCAAAATTTATATTAATTGCGTAAGGTAATGACAATATCTGAACAATGTTTACCTTTGCCGCAACTGTTTCAACATCTACATCTTGTGAGTCCTCGTGTTCACTGCCTGCGTTTTCAGAGTTCCTAGCCACAGATAAGTTGACAGGGTTAGATGAGCTCCGCCGCCGGCCCGCTAGTCGCCCGCACTCTTTATCCCCTTCCTGTTCCTCATCCTCCCTTTCATCATTACTACTTGACATGTTCTCTTTCTTTATACTTAATGATTCCGATTCTTTATCTTTACTGAAGCCTGCGCTGGGTGTCACTCTGTCACTTTCTGAGTGCGAAGAGCCTGATGGTGCATCGTGTTTGCTGCTTTCGTTACTGTTGATGTCCGTTTTGAGGGTTTTTGCGTTTAGTCTGTCACATGATCTATTTCTTTCTTCTGCTTGCCTGCGTTCCTTTGTTGATTTCCAGACGTCAGATTTGATTTCTAGTAGTTCAAATAGCTCTTGCATGTCATCAATTTCTCCAGACTGAAACAATAAAATAACATTTTAGATTTAGAAAAACACGTCAACATACATTAAATAAGCACAGTTCTGTTATAAAGTAACAGGTACAAATTTATCTAATTGTTAGGGAGACAAAATCTGTGAGACCTACAGATTTTTTTACAGAAATCTATTGCCTAAAACGCTTCCAATTTTTACCACCATTACCAAAAGTAGGTACAAAGTTTTGGAATTAAAATTTACATGGAACCAAATCAAAGGATTAACAATACTGATAAATAAGATGCAGATGGTTGACTGATAAGTTCAAATACTAACCTCGATATAAGCTTGGCCGCTGTAAAGGAAGACAAGTAGGTGTCGCATAAGCGTGCTACTGATGCCAGACATGTGGATGGTGACGGGGTTTTCCACCGAAGGCGTGTCATCGAGAATTTTCCTGGAAACACCGGAAATTTACTATTAGTAATGAAAGTCTCATTAATCACTAAACTAACACAGTAAAAGTGTAAACAGTTGAACTACTGAAACATTAATTATTGTGTAAACATCAACTTCAATTTGTCAAATTTTAACGTGTACGAAAAAGAGATAACATTTGTAAAATTTAAATCATTCAAGGTCTCTGTAGTAAATATTGTAGACTGTTCTTACGTGAATGTTAAATATGTTTTCCACAATAATGGTTAAGTTTTCATTCTTACTCAAGTAGGTACTCATGCGACGACCCACTAGTGTCACAGGTAATGAATAATAGACGTTTCTGAGAGAAAACCACACACTTAAACTAACAATTTTCCCACTTAGAAACAGTAATTACTTGTTGGTTTAATGGTGTCTGTATACAAAGTAAACAGATGCGTAACATTCATAAATTCATATTTGCTTATGTTAAGTAATAAACACTCGTATGCTGCTGTATTCGGAAAAGAAAATGCTTTCAGGATTCTATATGGTTTTGTAGATATTGATCCATTTAGGTTCAGATGAACTTACATTTATTGTTATTTGTCATTTATTAAACTTGACCAGAAGGCCTTACCATGACGTCTTAATGCGATTCAGTTTAGGTTCGTTCGCTGTCAGATTCATGCTAAAAGTGACAGCTAAAACTTGAACTGAGTCGGAATTAGGACGTCATGGTAAGGCCCCAGCATTATTTGAGTGTTTCACGCTTCAAAGTTAAATAATAAAATAAAAACTACGCAACGAATTTTCATTCACTATTAGATAAAGGTGATTTAGGAAGGTTCAAATATATAATTTGTGAAGGTTCTGTGTAAATTAATTGTTGGAAGGGTCGGAAAAAGTCAAGCTGCGGTATAAGTGCCGGCACGTAAGTCTAGCGATCGGATGACTTTGTATGCGCAGAAGTATAAAATATCCGTGGGTGCGCAGATCCCCTCCACGTGACTCGTCATCGCTAGACTTACGTGCCGGCACGTATACCATAACAAAAAGACTGCCGCGCGCTCTCGTGCTAGCCGTGTTGCTAGTTCGAAGTACCTACCTGATGAGCGGGCTAGCGGCAGCCATGACGATGCGGTGCGCCGCCAGCGGGACCGCGTCGTCGCAAACCAGCACCAGGTCGGAGTAGCGCGAGCCTCGCCACGCCGCGCCCACCTCGTTCAGGATGCAGGCGTGGTGCTTCCCGTACGTGAGAGTCAGCAGGCCCTCTCCCATCATTCCAGCACTGTAACGAAGACAAAGAGAGTTGAAGCACAGTAAACAAACAAAAGACAATCGGACATGCTCTGAGGAACTCTTTGACCTCATTCCAGCTGCGGGGTTCCATTACAAATCCACCCGTCGTAAGCGTTCATTTCAATGGCAGTCTTCGACGGTGCGGTTCGATCGGTCTTTTTTGCCACGAACATGCAAAATCTGGAAAGAGCTTCCCGCTGGGGTCTTCCCATCGAGTTACGACCTGGGTGCCTTTAAGAGGCGAGTGTACAATTTTCAGCAGGGCCGACAACGAACCGCATCGCGTAAAGCGCCGCGGGTGTCTATGGACAGTGGTGGTCATTTAACATCAGGCGACCCACTAGTTCGTTTGTCTGGCCTCTCTAACATATAAAAAATTCGCCATTGCTATTGCTCATTAGCACTGGCTATAAAGAGATGTAATGCACGTGATGCACGTGAAGCTACTGGCGAGCAAAGATAAGGAGTCACTTTTCATAGACCTTTGTATGGAAAGTGACTTTGTATAATATAGATGATCGCAAAACTTTGTCGTAACTAACGTTAGTGTGAAAGTCAGTGGCTCCGAGATCATCATTATGGCAATGGGTAAAAGACGAGACAAAAGTATAAACAGGAACAATAATTGAAGGATATTTGGGAACTTAGTTATGTTAGGTGCTCGCAGTTAGACGGGGGTTGGGTGAAGTTAAATAAGCATTTGTGATGAAGTCACTCAGCAGATATGAGTGACATTTGACCAAATATTTTTACGCTGAACGCCGTTAAGTACAAGATTAACTATTCAAGCAGAAGATTTCATTATGACGTCACTCTGTGTTGACTGACGACCTTTTGAAAAACAAACGTGGGATTTATAGTTACAGACAATGTTCTGAAAATAGAAAAATATGTGCAAATTTTCAATGGTCTTTAAATTTCGGTTGATAGGGATATAATAATGTATCGTTGTTGCCTCTTGAACATTTATTTTTACCTATGCACCTACGTGCAGGTGGAAGCTGAGTATGACGTAGTTTGTAGTGACTGGTTTTGAAACAAGTTATCATTAGAAAGATCAAAGATCAAAGCTCGACGATTAATATTACCAACAAGAGATAAGAAACATTTCGTCGCGCTGACACACTTATCAAAATGGTGTGAAACCATTGCGACAATTAAAACTATTGTAGTGCGTGAGAAACGTACGAAATATTTAATATATAGGTAACTGTTATTATTCTCCTTAAGCTTGCGCGTTCTCATTAAATTTTAAGTGTAGAAGTACAAATCTTCGTGATCCTTCAAGGCGTGTAAATCGCACCGCGAATAAGTGAAATCATGCCAACGCCGATGCTCATAACGACTGCGGTTCATTGATCTTGTTCGATGCCAGACTGAAAATAGTGTAAAGGAAAACAAGGTTGCAGCCAATCGACTGTTACAACAAGCGTTTCTATATCACTGACTCTAAATAGTTTTTCTATTCTACTTTAAGATGCCTACAATCGCAAGCGTCTGGACAATCGAAGTAGTTTCCTAACCAAAACAAAGGTTAGAGGTGCCACGAATTTAAATGAACGTGGAAAGATTTCATGTGTTCTTGGAGCTTCGAACAGAAGTCCCAGTTAGAAAGCCTGTCGCAACCGACCTTGGCTCAATAAAACGCAACGTGCTATTAGCAACAATAGCGCAAGATCGCTTAAAAGACGATCAACAGCGCTTCTAGCATTGTGTCGGCGTTTAGCGAGCGTGGGGTCACAAGAGCGACGCTCATTGTTAGCAACTGTTGCGTTATTCCGCTGTTTCTCTCAAAAGTCACATTTAATTGCGGGGATTGGAACACAAACGCCGCAACTAGACGGCTCCTCGGAACGTTCTCGCACATGGTAATGATCTCAAGTGCGTGCCGTGTCACGATTTTGTAATCATTTTACCGACAAGGTCGCAGAATATTGACCGATTAACAAAGCATTGAATAAATTCACACGTAAATCAAATGTGAAGATTTTTTAGTGGGCAATAAAGATGGTCTACGTCGAGTAAATTCGTCTCCGAAGGTCATTCTCAGTTCTTTCGACCGTGCTGTCATGGAAGCAATTTATTTTTTGCGTTTGCTCAAATGGAAAGGAGTATAAAGTTTTTGAATGTTAAGCTGGTAAAAGCAAGCAAGGCCGTTCGAGACATGGACGACTCGAGACCTTTCACGCTTGTCGCACAATTACATGGAAAATCCCACAATCGTGCTAAATGGATAATATTATGCAAACAACTAGGATATCGGACATAAAAACGTGTCTAGCTTTAAATAAACGCTGGTATTCTAATGAGCCTTTGTGAAAAAATGAAGCCAGAACAAAGAAGAGAAACAACTTAACATTTCCTTGAGCGCGGGAAACGTGAAGTCATTCAAATTACAAATAAACAGTAGGTACTCCAAGATAATCTCGGTGCGAGCGTGATGTAGAATTTTCCCGAGGCGATGAATGTGGGCCGAATTGGACTTAATAAGGCTCTAATTGAAGGCCGTGGTCTTATTAATAGCTGCCACACAAATTTAACGAGATGAATTATTGTTGTGTTTTATAATTAATACGTTAATACTCTAAGTTATGCCCGCGGCATGTTATTTAAAGCATAAAAATTATAATAAAGATTACGTGATAATCTTTTATGTCTGATAGTTGGTTTAGCCTTGCTTTTAAACTTCAGACCCGAGATGAGCCGCCTACAAGGGTACGGAGTATAGGCGTTTAACTACCTATTTTAATTCTTCTAAACTTTTATGGACGCTCACTTCTTGAAGACATTGAATTGGACATAATAATTTCAGCAGGTGTTTATCGACGATCTAACATTCCGGTTTAAGGTTTTACATTGTAATCTTTGATTCGATATTAAGTCACCAGTCACCCCTTTGATACGTACACATTAAACATCAATCAATGTATGGAAACAATGCCTGTCTCACCACTCTCTGTAAAGTTACTGATATCTTAAGTGTCAGTTAACTATGATTACCTCTCTATTTCTTAATACGAAACAGACAACAGACATCATAGATAACCAGCACTTAAAATATCAGGGTCTTAACTGAGAGTGGTGAAATAGGCCCTTATAAACACAATTAAAAATACCTGCAATCATTGAGGGTGTTCGTTCAAACTTATCCAACCACTTAACTTACTAAAGTACTAGCTGTTGCCTGCGACTTCGTCTGCAAAGAATTCGTTTATCGCTATCCCGTGGGAATTTTCCGGGATAAAAAGTAGCCTATGTGCTATTCCAGACTTTTCTCTATGTAGGTATGTACCGAATTTCATCCATATTCGCTGGGCCGTTGGCGTGATTGAGTAACAAACAAACATCCATCCATCCATACTTTCGCATTTATAATATTAGTAAGATTATGGTTTTTTTTTAATTTTTTTATTTGATAATATATATAGATATTCGTACAAAATTTTGTCATATTAGCCCATAGGGCAACAACGAATCATATCTTACACTAACTTATTTTGAGACAGTGTAAATCTATGGTTAGACTGTATTTCAGGGCGGCGCGCGTGCAACGAAGCGCGCAGGCTCGCCCGCCATTGTTACATGTGAAGCCATGCGGCACTGCACTTTGCATGCATCAGATCGAGCCAGGGCCTGCACCCTGCATGACCTTAGGCACAATTGTGGCTTTTGCTACTGGCACAAAGGACAGCGGTAAAACTGCAATTTTATTGCTAGACCTCAACTCATTGCAACAATACGTTTATGTACTTCATAGATACTGAAGTGTTTAACGAAGCGAAAAATATGCAATTTAGTTTCATGTATTGAGCGACAGAGATGCACATACCGGAACCTTAATGCGTAAGTTAAAATTTGGCATGATAATAGGTAATTCATTGGTAATTTTTGTTCGCCTTACCCCCGTTAGCTGCGCTGCGCGCGGTCAGCCGGGCTTAGATTTACCTGCTTGGTGTATTGTTGATGGTATTTGGTACTTAATTTTATTGTGAAGGAGCAGCATAAGATTTAAACTTGTATTAGTTTGTATTTTGCTGTTTGTGTTTGTATGTAGTTTAACTTTGTTTAACAAATAAAGAATTTATTATTATTATTATTTATTATTTCTGCGAACGACCTTAAAATAAAAAAATATATGCTGTATAAATAGTGTTAAACCTTCTTGTTTCTATTTTATAATAGTAAACACCCTGGCTACTTTTGATACTACTAGTTTATATTTTGAATACGTTTTATTGTGTTCCTAACATGTCATTCCTTGTCCTGTCTTTGTACTCTCTCTTTCTACCGTTAACTAATAAACTTTATTTTTATCCCTGCTCATCATTCTCTGCATATTTTACTTCAAGAAATAGATTCAGGCGTTACTTGGCCGGTCTATTAACATATTTTTGCATGGATAACATTATTTTGCTACCTACTCTTTTGATCTCAATAGGTATACCTATATCGCGGAGTAGCAAAGTTAAGTTATCTATTTATTTTTGACCCAAAAATACTCTTTTTATCTTACCATACAATCCTAATACGTATTAAAATATAACTGTATTGTATTTAGACTATTTAGGTAACCGAAGATGATCCAGTAAAATTTGAGACCAAAGGTGACCTTACAGTTAATAGGTGGCAAACTGATTAACCCTTAAATGAATTCATCCTTCGCACTACAAGACAAATGGGAGCGATGTCAACATAAATAGAGCGCAGTAGAAAGAGCAATTCATACAAAGGTGCAGGGCAGCTCCATCTAGCGAATGCACGTATAACTACTATCGACTTTCTCTAGCATACTAGTATCTAAAACGGCCGTAACGCAGCAGATGGCGATAACTCACAACTGACTTAGTAAATCACAGATGGCGCTACATGTCCAACAAACAATCCTTTATCTGAAAGCTGAATGAAAAGTAAAGGGAACTTTGTTGTTTGGCCTTTTCCTCAATAGCGGCCTTCGTTTTAATTTGAAATTACTTTCACCGACAAGACAAACAAATTTCAGGAAACTTAAAAAGACAATCTCTTTGCTCGCCTGTCACTTACCAATTTGGAGACAGACGAAGGTAAGTCGGTTAAGTAACGTTTTGTTTTTAAAGTAACAGTGAAAAACATTGCGTTTTGATACATTTTAATGTCATTATTAAAGCGTAAGTGCTCGGCTTAATGATCTGGTAAGTGCACACGATTTTGCTAATATTTAATAAGTACGAAAGTTATCATACTGTGTTTGAGAAGTAAAACAGAATATAGGTACCAGGAAGAAAACAAAGCTGCAGTCTACAAACCATAATTAAATTACATCAATCATACCGATAGTCAAGTGTGCGCTCCAAGGCTGGTTCATAAAAGAAGTACACCGTCCATAGGTAACGACTGCCCACACTAATTAAGCACGTAGCGACCTAGAAGGCAGCATTACAATCGTTTACTCGATTCACTGCTATTCTAGATAACCATTAACGTTTTTATGAGAGTATGTCACCGTATTAGGAGTAAGGGAGAATTGTGGCGTGCCGTATTGACAAGTCAGTAGTAATGTGATAATTGTAGGCGACAGCTGACCGCTCCCTTACTAGGAAATCGACATTTAATTCAGTTATCTAGAATCGGTTCGCTTTAATCTCAGAAACGGCGGATACATCATGCTCGAAGAAGCTATTGAGCGCAATTTATTTATAGACGTAAACAAACATCGATCAAAGCCAGAGTTTTTCACGAAACCAATATCGTTAACGCGGTAAACGCTGTACCCGTATTTAATACAAATGACAATTAACTGTGTGAAACTAAAGAAACAATAAAGGTAGTGTTTGAAGGCGAATAAGTCGTGTTTTACGAAATATTTCGCGATGCCGGTGTTGCAAGAGAAATTGTACAAGACAAGCTGCTCGCCTACTGGAGCGTAGGATTGGGAAAAAAGTTCTCACTTTCCCTGAACGTTGCCTAATAATTGAAAGTGGCGAAATTATCTAGACTGTAAATTTAGACTGGAAAGGAATTTGGAACGCAAATTATTTAACGATATTATGACGTAACGAAGTAACTGGAGCGATTTTAAAGAGGAACAGATGTTTGAGTCGGGGGTTATTTTTAGAAATGTAAAATAATGTATCTATTTCTTGAGAAGTAACATATCTTATTGGAAAAAGCGAAAGCGGATTGCCGAGCGGCTTTGGCAGGTGGAAATCTGTAATCCGACGGAGAAAGCGTGAGGCTTGTACTCAACCTGTGTTTAAAAACCTTAACATTCATTAGGTACTGATATTATCATTACAATAATTTACTGAGGAGAAACCAAGAATACTTTTTATGTAACAAGCGCAAAGGAACGATACCTATGTAAGTTGAAACCAGGTTAGTTTAGCTGTTGATTTCAATAACTACACCCTTATCAAATATAATACGTCCGCACATTTGCCTACTATTTAAACACCTACACTTCACGGGATATTCCCATGTGACTATTTATTTCCTGCATCGGAAAATCAACCATCTAAATAGAAAATACATAAAACCAGCGTCTAGAGGCAACTTTTAATAATATCACATGATATAAGACTAGATTGAAAAGGAATCGTAAGGTACCTGTAGATGTATAGTTACTGTACCTAATAGCCAAGTAGAATGTCTGGCACGTGTATGTTATACATACGTACGAACATACATACCTACTCCATGTTTGCACTGGCTCTTGTCGTGAGGTGAATGGAAATAATTCAACTTATAAAAGAACAAAAAAAAATAGTATTCTCACTTATTACAATTATATTTACGCTACACATGTGTTAGTCAAGGACAATTAGAATACGTTTCGAAATGTAATTTGTTTGTTCTTCGATTATTTATTTCATTCTGATTCCCTTCAACTTTTATTTTTAAATTCCAAATTGGAATTTCATATATTTCGTTCGACTTTTATTCAAAGAATTCAGTTCAGGTATTCTGAATGGCGACATTAAATTACCTTATATTGATAGCGGCAACTATTTAAGTCGTAGAACGTATTTAAATAAAGAATGAGGTCAAGTGTAAGTCCATCTAAAAATGGTTTGGCCGATGTTCGTGGTAGATCGCATTCATTGAGACGGTTATTAATAATCGTATTGTGGGCGTAACTGAAGCATCCTCTAAGTTCACCAGGTCCTGCCAATAATAGAAAAGCTCTGCAATTCTGTTTCTCTTAACAATATATGGTAGATTCAAACGATATCTACGTAACTGGTTTGGCATATCCAGTATTCATACGACAGCGTTAATAATGTGTACAGCGATTATTATTACTTCGCTTATTATAATAATGTATTCACGCTCGGAGCTATAAATCTGCGCGCTAAGAATGCTGCTAACAATTATATTGTCTAGGTATCCAGGCTAGATCAGCATGCTCCGATGCGCAGCGACACCGCGGCCTGGTTGGCTACAATCGCAGAAAATCCTATTTGAGAGGCGCATTTACATGCTCGTAGACGGTTTTCTGCTCTATTTACCAGAATGAAATGTTTGATTGATGGCATCGCCAGTCACTAACCTAACCCAACTTTAACTCGAAATTTGTGACAAAACAGACAATGCATTTCACGCTCATTATCAACGAAATGCTAGCTGCACAGCAATAAACGTCGGATTTTATTATGCAACATTAACTTGGGAGGATCGTTACGAGATTGGGAAGTGTTAATAATAACCCGGTAGTGCTGCAACGAGGAGCTAAGGTTAGCAACAGACCCCTTAAGCTTCTAACAGGCGCGCAAAGTATGACAGAAAGCGATAGTGATGTAAGTGGATAGTTGTCAAACAGGAAACGGCGGGGCGCGCGTGGCAGCGATACGCCGCACGCTTTGTGCTGCGGCCTTCGGACGAAATGTGGAGCCCCGGCTGCGCCCGCGCCGCGCCATCACACACTCGCGTTGTGTAACAGCCCCACAAACACCAGTTCATTCATAAGACACACTGCCAACGTCGAACAACGCTCCGTGGTCCATCCTTGGCATTTTTATCTCGCTATGTCAGCCTATCGAAATTCTTCGTACGTTTCCGGATTGTATTGTGCGCATGAGATCTTGTTATGACCGCCTTGTTTACTATCGCGTCGGCAGAAAATCGTCGGGTGTCGATAAGGTTATCGGCGATAATTTCTTTTGCGCTGTAATTGTAACGTTGCGGAACTGTCCGAATTAATAACTTAATGAAATACGAGTGCCCGAGATTATTATCAGTATGTTAATATATGTCAATCGACGAAGTCAGATTTGGTTAGTGTAACATGCCTGTCATTGCCTCAGTAATAATTGAATATGGCAAACCACAATGACTTTTTACTTATTATTTTAATAGGTAACTTTTGTATGCGGATAAAGTTCAACACGTATAAATAATAAAATGTTATTCTACAGTTTAATTGTTTCATGTTTTTACAGCAAAAATAATCTAATAATTGAGGAAAACAAGAAATTGTACTTGCATTGTGATAATAGTCTTTGTTGTTTGTTCATTAATAGGTATGGGTATGAGCAGAGCATTCGTTCGTAACTAAAATCTTTGTTGCATTAGACTAAACATTTAACTAGAACTTCAGCTTCGTTGGCAAATGACAGATGTGTTTATTTATAAACTGCGTCGTACCCTCGAGAGAGTCTTAGGCCGAAAGCGCAAATGAGTTTTACCTTCGATGATGCTAAAATAGCTCTGCAGTTATACTCTCGCCTTGCGTTTGATTGACGATCGATCCCTTGTGCCAGATACTTGCTAACTGTGACTGCAAACAACTGTACTGTAAACACACTTTACGAGACATCTAGAAAACGCAATCTAAATACGTCAGGCCACTTTTAGTTTAAGCTAATAACGTAATCGTCGTGTTAATTGACGATGACTTGACGGAAGCATCGTCACGGTCAGAGCAATCGATCGTGGAGCAGTCTCATTAAGTCAGAGGATTCCTTTCCAATAGGAATCGTTGATCTGATTGGCACGAGAGTCGCTCCAGGCACGTTTCCACATTTTCGCAACTGCCGGAGGAAACAAATCGAGTTCGTGTTCGACATTTTGCGATCACTGCAGTGCAGCAGTTAGATGACATTTTATAAAGAACGTGTCTAAGAAAAGGTCGGATTTGATTGTAGGCAGTCATTTGAATATCTCCCGTGTTATTATTACAAATTATGATGAATTAAGTCGTCTACATATAGAGGCGGTTCTCACGCCGCGAAATTGTTTGACCTTGGCTCTGCTGGCTTGCTGTCTGTATTCTTATGTTTATACATGTATGGTAAGTTAAGTGTGCTGTGGTCGGTACTACTATTAAGCTACAAGTGTTTTAAAATCGAAAATTGTTTGAATTCCTATTGATTATAAATGATCGCTTCCGTTACTGGCTTGCCCTGGCCGAGGTAAACGAGACGCGTCCAAGGTACGTTTTGAAATAGGATGGTACTTGACCTTCAGGATGAAAGTCAACAGTATTACGCAACGCGCGCGCGCACAGAACTATGCTAATAAAGCATCTACGAGAAACATATTGGGACCTGATCATGACCCACATACCCACGTTCAAGGATTTCACATATTTGGAAGGCGATGATTTCAAAACAGAATATTTAAGGCGTTTAGCGTGTGACGGCGAAGGTGGCGGCCTCTGCGTAGTTAGCTACGTACTTAAGAATTTTCTTTGGTTTTTCTACTGACGCACACAGGTACCTACTAAGAAGTATAATCACAATGCATTAGGTCAAACGTCATTTGCGGTTCATTACCGCAATTACCTATTGCCACGAACGTCTTTTTGATTCTAGCAAGCGCAGCGCTCAATCATGCACTGAAAGGTAGTAAGACTAGATTTTTCACTAGGCCTTTCTACGGTGGCACTCGCGGGCTGCGTGTGTGCGTGGCCGCACACTGCGCGCGCGTTGGTGTGCGTGTGCGTAGATCCGCGCTGCATAGGAAGGGGGGCCGGCGCGGCGAGCGGCACGCGGTTTTGTAATAGCGTTTTATTTCAAGGTCACACGAGCAGTTTTTAGAAAGTTACCTTACATGCATAATCTTGGATAAAAATCTTTTCCATTTCTTTTACTCGAGTTGGGTTTCGTAACACTTGGATAATAATATGTTAATGTTTACGCGGCGTGTGATGAAACGGTTGACGTCACTTTAATTTTCGTTGCATACATTAATTGATGACTTTTTGTTGTGATGCTTCCTCTAACGTATAAAATTTCTAGGATCATGATAATTTTACAGTTCAGGCTTGATTGTTTCAAAGAAATTTACCCTCAATTCCTTAACAACACATTCACTATTATCAAAGCCTTCATCTACAGCGATGACAGCAGCGCCGACAGAAACAAAAAAGCGTCGACTACAAAAGTGCGTGACCCCGTTGATGCCATACAACCAAACTATCTAACAACTCTAATAAATCTTCAGAAAACCACGTGCACGTTACTGTCCTTACCGCACATCGTGAAAGTGTTATACATAATGCCATACGCCGCGTTTCACCATCCGCCTTATGCGCTGAGCCATGATCTTCCCTCGTCCGAAATGATGAAATTTCGACGACTGCCATTTCGGAGTCTTGCGTAACGGCTACGCTAAATTTTGCTGACAGAGAAAGTATACGAAAGGTTTTACGTAATGCGACACGTAACGCGGCTACGTTTTGATTTCCTTGCTTTTACATTGCATCTAGCAAGATGGTGGGCGTTTTGGGGCGTATTCAAAAGCTTTTTGACCTGGACCACGCTTGGGACTCCACTTGGTGATCGGGATGTAATGTTGGTTATGTAGACTATGTAGTAAATAGGTAAATGTATAAAATATTCTCTTATTATTATTTTGCGTTGAGTAGGTAAATAGGTCAGTCTAATGGAGACAGAAAATGATCTTTAACCATTTGTTCAAAAGTTCGGTCTTGTAAATTAACGCTTTGGTATAATATAAACTGTGATTTCATATGAACGTTTTATTAATAGAGGTAAATCAGGCTAAAATTTCACGATTAACTTGTAAACTTTTTTATGAATCGAAGTCTTGAAATGACCCGTGAATGTAGGTGGTCTTTGTTTAATAAACGGAACAAAAATATATTATAATAATACGCAAAAATTAAGAGAAAGTGAAATATGTAAAATTTAAAAATTCCATTGTTTTATTGCACGTTAAAAATGCAATGTAGGTAAATCAGGGATCCGATTGACAGACTTTGAAATAAGTGAGGTAATGTTTCATTGCTTAAGCTGGTTTTTGACACTAGATAATGAATACATAAGCAAAAGTATAAGTTCGTTTGTGTCCTATATTTTCATTTACCGAGTCACTAAATCAGCGGTGCGTGTTACAAATCGAGATATTGCAGTAAAAAAACATTCATATCTCGGTATGCGAATGGTTCAAGTTATTTAGAGGAAATATTTTTAATTATCTCACACGAAAGGTTATCTAACTCTCGTGTTGTCGTGATGCTTGGGTTCTTGAGCCTTAAGTGCCTTCCGGAAAGCAACACCTGACTCGATGAAATAAGCAAGAACGGTGACTCACGAATTATAATACAATTATCAGCAAGGATATAAAAGTATCGAAAAATATTTTTCTCTCAGATCTTGCAACTACATAAATGAAAGAATAAATGTATAAATTGAAAGAGTATTATGGAAAACCCATTTAGCACAGCGACTTGTGAGAAATAGCAGCAATTTGTTTACTCTACAGAAATTTTCAAGGTGTTTGCTGGGTAAGATTTTGCTGTAAATATATGTGTTAAAATTTGCAAATGGTATTCAGATAAGCACTAATATATATGTTTCTGCGTAGTCTTTAAAAAAAGAGTTACTTAATGCAATACAATACTTCAAAATACTAACTATAGAACTAACAAGTTGAAATATTCTTCAGTAGAATAATCTGGGAATTAGTATTCAAATTAGGCATGTAAATTCTTGGCGTACTATTTGTAGTTTCTTTTTCGTGGTCATAATGACGTCGGTGTTATAGAATTGCTGTTTATAACAACCATCTTTGCTTCGCAGCGCAAAAAATGCTATCCAAGCAACGATTAGGCAAACTTCGGCGTCGGGTAGCGGGCGGTCACAATGCAATCTCTGTCCCAATTTCAGAGTTATCAGGCAAGTCAAATATAAGCTACACTAAATGTGCGGGTGCCGTAGATAAGCAGAGTATCTCATGAACTAGTTTCCCCTTCGACTTCGCTTGACATCTGTCCATGGAGTGTTAACGTAAAGATGCGCGCCACACATAAAGGTGTGGCGGAAATTGGAATGTCTTGTGGCGGTCACGTTGCTTCAAAGGTCACAATAAAATTATTAAGCAAAAGCAATATATCATCCATGTACATTACCATAAAAGTAGGAGTCAGGAAACACAATTAAATAACGAATCGTCAATAATAAATAGCCGGTGAATATCAACATTTGAAAATTAACAACGCAAAAGCAGAACGGGGATAAAATAACAATCGTAACTACGCAGAATGTGTCGTAGGCCGTAGCCGCGGACTAAATACGAAATGTTCCTCTAAAATGGTAATTCTGGATATTGAATCATGCGAGCGATAGGTAACCACAAACTGAGTCATGTAGTTATATTCCTAACACATTGGAGTGTACCTACTGTTTAGACTTTCTACGGTCACGTAGTTTGACTTGAAGTATAATTTTAGCGTGAACGCCGTGGAACGAGATAGGGTGTGTTTCAACTTACTAAGTTGTAGGTTTCGTAAGGTTTCATTGTGAGCCAAGTTATTTACAGTTTCGTTTCAGATAATGAATTTACTTTGGTACTGACTGTTGCCTTCACCTGGTAAATTATCTAAGTAAACGTTACATTAAATAATAAAACAGCAGTTTTTTCATTGGGTAAAACAACAAATTGTATGTCTTATTATTTAACAACAGCCTCGTTTTAAAATTATCTCGAATTCTTACGAAAATAAAAAATAAACCATTTTTTATCGGCAGACAAGTTTTTGGAGCATGAAATCGTTTAAAGCAAATTATTTCCTAATTAAGTTTAATTATCAAACTAGTTAAGACGAGTCGCAGTAGAAAGGAAAAATGCGCAACAATGTAGAGGCAATGTAGAGACGACATTTATCAAAATTTCAGTCATAATAGTAACTGACCTACCCGCTGAATGGTATTCCACTAAAAATATATCTGTGAGTGTAGCGTGCGCTTTCGTTCACGATCTCTGTTTCGGTACTCGCTAGAGTTTGCGTAGCGCCTGCGCTTGTAAGCGTGGCCACTATCCACGTGCGCATGCTCCGCATACAGAGTGGGTTATTGTGGGCTCCGCGCTAGTGTGCGTGTGCCACACAAGCGCACACTCGCGCCCTACTCCGGATGCGAGCGCAGATTCGTACAGTTGTGAATGTACTAGCTAGACCAAATTGATAGTCTACGCTATCTGGGAGTATAGGTTGTACAATACGTGGCGGTGTGCCAGCGGCCGTGTGTGCGTTATTGTTCGAAAGCCTTGAGGCCTTTAAGTTATTTTACAACTTGCTGGCGATCGAATTGCCTATAAACCTGCGAACAATCAGAATTTATGCATAGATGGGATCTTTACGGCCTCTATGACAACAGACGATAATTAATTTATCGCCGTGGTCAAGGTTTCGAGGATTGATTTAGATTTATTGATGCCCACTTACATACACTCGCGTAATTAGGCATTGTTTGGAAATTGGTGCTATCTAAGCGTAAAAAATTTGAATAACTTACAAAAAAGTGCCGGTAAATCAATACCTATTAATTACTTAATTTATGGCATTCGTAAGCAGCATGTTAATGTAACGATATAAAACAGAGTTTACGCTAAATGTGTTCATGTTAGTTCAGCTTGTGAAAACGTGTAGAATATAAAAGTCCTTGTAGCGCCGGCGGTAATGATAGGCAACGCAATAGGAAGGGCCTGTCGAAAGCATTAGATTGTAAATAATAAATATTCAACGCAAGGGTAACCGCGTAATAAAACTAATAGACCAAAACATGTGGCCTTTGGAACTCGTAAGGACATTAAATTAATGTTTTGGGAAATATATATTCGACTTTTCAATTTTATTGACGCGTCGGCCTTAAGAAAGTTAGTTTTAGATTTTTCGATTTCAAAGTAAAACCAAATCGGCTCCGAATCATTGAGTAAAATGTTAAAGATAATATATAATGAATTTAAAGTGGTTGCGAGGTATGACTGAAATGAGCCGGGGGCTCGTTTGTATGCGTGAGCGTTTGAAAATCGAACGTCGAGCGTGCGTGTGCGCCGACGCCGATAACAATAAACTATTTCCGAAGTGACCCAGTTCGAACGTCCTTCGGTAATTTGTACCAGAACGGGAACAAGAAAGGGCCGGGAGCAAATTTTGACAGCGGCCGTTCAAAAGTTTATTGAACAAAACCGACACAATAGGTTTTTGTACTGATGAGCTAACTGCCGCTTTTTGTTGTACTTCTAGTTTTATAATCCTAAAATAGACAGCCTTGAATCGAGTTCAGTGTTAAGAGAGGCACTAAAACAGCTTGATCTCTCTCCATTTATAATGAAATTTAGGATATTAGTGGCATTGGCGGGTCGCCGCAGAAACTAAAAGTGTTAAGTATTTATCGAATCGGAGCTTGTAAGTGTGTTAATGTTAGACAGTGACGGTCACACAAGTGTGGTAAGAGATCATTAAAACGCGATTAAAATGTATTGATGATTGAAAATGAGAATGATGTTACGGGA
Organism: Pandemis heparana; assembly: GCA_963854515.1. Classification (NCBI taxonomy): domain Eukaryota; kingdom Metazoa; phylum Arthropoda; class Insecta; order Lepidoptera; family Tortricidae; genus Pandemis; species Pandemis heparana. The sequence continues at coordinate 4,483,756 of OY978007.1, forward strand.
CCTCCGTAAGCGCCCTGATAGTTCGATGTTACTCAATTATACGTACGGTTTTAATCAGCGCTCAGTTCCGCCTGATAAAGATTTTTAATTCAGTCCAATGTCACACCAAAAGTTATGAAGAAATTCTTTGAGTAATTAGGATTGGGACGTTGTTAGAAACATTGGTCGTGCCGCCGACTAAATTCGTAGTTCTGAGAAATGTTTATGCGGCCGGCAAGGAGTAAGTACCGCTTGCGACATTGAGCCGTTGGATTTTGCATTCGGGATTTTAGAACTGTTTGTTTCCAAGTTGTAAACCTAGATTTTAACACTAGTGTTTGGAAATATGGATGTTGCTGCCGAGAGTTTTATATCTTTGAACTTTGAACTGTTATTTTAAGACGTCATAGCCGTATAGTCACTGCTAGTAATTCATGAACTGACATCTCATAGGAAACTGATAAAACATTGAGAGTTCATGAATTTATAGGTGAAGAGAATATTAATTGTAATGTTCCGTAACTTTTTACCAATTAGCTTGACCGGTTATCAAGTTTCGAATAATCTATTAAAACAAATATCTTTCAAACTAAGATTTCTACAAACAAATAATGTATTATTAAAATAACTGGTTATACTTCAAGCATACCCCGTGTATTTCCATTTATTTTTAAGAATTATGACAAATATTCCAATAAAGTACCTATTTACTGAACTGCGTTGTTAACTTTAACATTAACACATAGTGCGATAAACACGAATATGTTTATTACCTATATTAAAGTTTTTTTTCCTTTACAAGGTTCGTTTAATGAGTAAGATAAATTCATTGTAACAACACTTTGTTTCCTGGAAACAGGTTGTGATGAAATCATTATACGATCTAATTACAATAGCCAGCAATATTTACATAAAAGCACTGAGGTTTATTTGCTAATAACGCTTATTCAGGTCAGATAGAGGATCCTCAGATTATTATTAATTAGTTTGTGCTATCTAGAGGAAAAGAACTAGTTCTGAACCACGTGTAAGAGATAGTGACAAGTATCAAAACTGCACAGAAAACAGACTTAACAAAGAAAATAATTCAACTAATAGTGAACATGAAAACAATAATACGTACAAATTTTGATGAATAGCTACACGGCGCCAGTGAAGAAGTCGATAAAAACCACAAGGAAGTATAAGCTGATACGAATAAAATAACAATAACGATCAATTATAAATAACAAGCAATGAATAATTTACAACAAAATAATACGCGCGCCATAGACAAATATAAATAATTACCTACAGAGATACCGTACAACATGAAAGATAAAAAAACAAAGATTGATTCTACAGGTTAGTAACAAAAATAAAGATAATCTTGAAACTGATAGTACATTAACCGGAGCTAGAAAACTACGAGCGAAGGTTTCAAAAAAATAGTGAAAGTAAAAGCGAAAGAAAACACAATCATTTCATACATTACGGTGCAAGTCATAAGTCGATAATTGGAGAATCAATTCTTATGACATTTCCAATTAGATTAGACACTTCATTGAGGTTAATCTTTCAATCAATGAAAGTGTTATTATTAAGAACGAAATAAATAACACGGACTTCTGATGAATTTGATGTCTTGTAAAAAAAACTCTTCTTCATATAGCTCGTAGATTAAGAGCAAATATTTAAGAGAAGGTAATAAACACGAATACAGTAATGGAAAAGCGATTGTTCGTACAAGAATCTTTGATAAGTTAATCAAATTTAATATTAAAGATTTATTTACAACAGTCTAGGCAATTTTGCTTGTAAGGTTCGTTACGTGTAAGGTATCAAATGTATTGATAGTGGTAAATCTTATCGAACAGTTACTCGCGGCCATTGTCAGATTAACAATAATCTTAATAATCAACAATGGAAACCTCCATTATAGAGACAAATTATAGAAATTACTTTTAGTTGTACCTACAAGTACACGCGTCACAAATATTTTAATCAACTCAATCTTGATAAGATTTAGGATTTTGTTTCAGTGAATTTGAGGTTTCTAAATTAAATTTTCTTAACATTATTCTTTGATTTGACATTAAAGGGTAAAATATATATATATATATATAGGTATTAATAAACGATATTATGATAGACATTTGAGAAAACTATTCTAAGGAATCCGTTAACTCACGCAACTTGAAATCGTAGAACAGTAGGCAGTAGGCTTGTTTCTTTATAATTGTACAGTAAAGCATTATTTACTTACTTACTTACTTATTGTCTAACTCGCTCGCAATCGCCATCGTGCTCATTTTGACAGTTCTTGTATATGTGACAGCTAGCTGATTCCGATGCCAATTGTCAGCCCATACATGAACTGTCAAAATGAACACGATGGCGATTGCGAGAGAGTTAGACAATAAGCCTACTTATTTCATCATGTCGTCTCCACAGGTTATACCTATTAAGCCTGATTTGTCATCATAATAAGTATATTCTATCTAATCCACTTGTAACCCTTCTTTAATTACGAGCAATTTTGTGCAGCAATGCAATCGTAATTTCCGTAAATTCTGCGACTTTCACGTAATAATATAATTAAAATGATAATTGTTTTGATTAGGTCCCGTCAGTAGAACGATTTAATTCATTGTGTAATTACTTTTCATTGGACTTGAAAGTGTTAATGGTTAAGACAGTTTTAGGTACCAACATAAAACATTATTATTATGAGAAAACGGGACTTAATCACGTAAATGAAAAGTATTTTTGTAAATACCTCGACGTTTCGGACGCGACTTTGCATCCATGGTCTCGAGAGGACCACGTGAGAGACGATGTGTGAAAATCGTGAAAGTTTGAATCGATAAAACAATTTTTTCAACGGAGTACAGGTAAAATAATAATAAAATTGGAATAGAAAGAAATGAATAGGACACATTAAATAACAGTGCCAAATTAAAATAGGTAAGTACATACAAAGAAGACGAATATAAAAAAAATGTTCAACGCGGTTTACGTCAAAAAATGTCTGCCCTCAAAGTCAAAGGTGATCGCAGTCTATATCTAGGTATATACCGTAAAAACATTGTCTGACAAAATTAGCCGTGAATCGCTAAAAACTGTTACCTACTGGTGTACTTACCTACCTACTACTTAACTTTCAGTAAAATTTATCAAGTTACTAATGTTTAGCAGTAATTAAATTAATACTAAGTAGGTAAGAATTATTGCAAGACGATGTAGATTATAGATACTTGCACTCTTTTAGCTCAGTACGTACCTAACTATTAAGAAAGAACATTAATAAATATATTAGGTCAATTTACTTGCATCAGGTGACCAAGCCGAAAACTAAGCAACTACATATTTATAACTGATTGTCTCATGTGTACTAGACTATTAGACAATGGAAAATATTTAGTAATTAAGTGAATATAGTATATGATTCCTGTATTTAATAACATTGATTATCTAGCAAGATTCGAACTCGCAATCTACCTATGTAAAGTCTATTGATTCAAGCTAGATACTAAAATGACATTACCTGTGTTGCCTGTTTTTTGCAATTCAAAAATAGTGATGTGCCACCACTATCGAAAGTTAACGATAAATTAAATTTAGTATAGATTTTTGTATCTATAAGCTAGTGTAATAAACTAATACACCTTTAAATTTGCTTGATTATGTTATGATACAATCGTATTTTTTTTCTTAAAATAGGTACCTATAACATGATCAAACCTTTTGTATTCAGACCACAAACATTGTCGATGGTTTCGAGTACACCACTAAACAATGAAAGCTGGTCTGGTATCATTATTTCACAATTTGACATTTGCAAATTGTCAATTTAGTATCTAGTATGAATAAATAAACTATAGGTATCACCACTAAGCCGTTCGCCTGGCTCATCGTTAGGTAGCAAACAAAAATTAGCAATTTTGTTTTTATTTAGGTATTTGATTAATGTGATCTGAATGTGGATAAAATAATATATTAAGTATATTATCATCAAAAAACAAGTGGCGCTTCACGATCACCATAGTAAAATCGAACGCAAAAGTATAGTAGGTAGGTAAGTAAAGTACGTAGATGTTAGGTTGTTTAGCGTTGTCAGTCGAGTCTGTGGCTTCATTGACACAGTTCTCGTTTATCTCAAAAACAGTATCATGCACGTTGTGTAATTCTACTACGATTACAACACTACTATCTACACAGTCATTGTTTAGACATTAAATAGAGATATCTTAATGTTTGCGGAACTTTCTTTGACAATAGTGAGACCTGTTTCATCAATGCGATTCCGCATCGGGGTCAATAGTTCATCTGGACTTTAGTACGGCTATTATTATAACTACCCCAATATTAATAACAACCTAATTAGTATCATACACGTGCCAAATAGTTATACAAAAGTGTCATTGACATGCAAATAAATACTTCGAATATACACAGTAGTTGTATTATTTACTGAACAACAATGACCTACCACTTAAATAAATATTATTTCACCTCATGAGACTTATAGAAAGTACCTATAGAAAGAATAAAAACTTCATCAAATTAATTATTTAATATAAAAGCATTATCTATGGAACTTAAATTAGGTATTCTCTTTTGCTTTGTTAATAATGTTGTCTTATAGGTGCTGCATTTATTATTCTTTCTTTTTATTTTAACATTTACGAGTGTAAGTGTAGGTAAACAAATTAATATTTCAAGCATTGTAGGCGGCTATTATAATGGGTATCGTTCGGTATTAATTTGTTTCTGGTTCCATCTACTACTAGTGCATTTGAAAATAAATATTGTGAAGCTTGAAATGCGCGCGAAACTGAGCGTGGAAAAGCGCGCGGGCGCAGCCTCACGCCGCTGAGGCGGTTTCGCAAACCACCGTCTAATGTGAACCTATTAACCTCTCCGCGAGGCTCAGAGGCGAAGGCGAGAGGCGGATGAGGCGGCGAATAGTGCGTTCATTAGACACAAGGTTGAACCGGCCATCCCACCCCACCCGACGCATACCCACACCAAAACATCAAAATTAAAAAGCATGTTTACTTTACCTTGCCAACTGTAGTGCACTTCTATTCGCAATCTCATTGTAGAAATTCAGAAGTATGTTGCTATCGAACATATTAGCACTGTATCACAGCCATATTTCTCACATAAAATAATTAAAATACAAACAATCCCCGAGCACCGTTCACAGGATAACACAACGTCCGATCCTAGGCACGTCCGTGCGCGAGCGACGTCAAATCAAACTGGCCCGGTCAAAATGACGAAAGTGAAAACATCGCACGCACAAAAAAAAGTCGGCGGCGCGGCTCAGTCCTTGCAGGCCACCTCTCGCGCCGGCTCTAGTGACACACTAACAGCGCGCGCGCGCATCGCCCGTCGCCTATATAATGAACCGCTCGCAGGCTCAAACTTCAAACGCTAGTCGACAGCACAAAAAGAAGATGCCTCGCAACGGTAGCTAGGAAAGATTGAACACAAAGAATAACGACACGTGGGCGCGTGTGCGTTCGCGTGCGCGTGTCCGTGTGCGCAGAGATAGGTGGCCGCAGGAAACTCCGTTCTCTTCCACTAGGAAAGACCTTGGATTCAAATCGGCACGTTGCAATGTGTACTGCCATCGCCTACGCCGCTGTTACCTACTTGACTCTGACGCTTCCACCTCAAACGGTGCTTCCACACAAATTGCTCTCAATCTATGTAGATCATGTGATCCTGTAATTGATGCTACAAATATCCTTTTTCTAGCGCCAATAAAACGCAGACTTAAAACAGTTGTTCTGGTTATTTCTTAATGAGCGATGCAGATTGCATTATTGTTTTACCAACCGGTGGTCGCTAGACAAACACTATAATTAAAAGTGATGCTGTCGATGATGCAATGAAAGTTGATAATGGCATTAGCAATGTGACACGTAGTTAGCGTGGGTGGCCAGGAGTTGGAGTTAGTGGCGCAATTTGAGTAAACGAAGCACTTTCGGACAATGCGGTTAAATAAGTCATTGGAGTGGGCGTTGCGCAAATAAAAATAAAATATTAATAGTGCAATGCAACTTTCGTTTAAGGGTGGCAATACTACATAAAATAATTGCAAATTAAGGTGCAATTAATGTAAAAGTAAATAAAGAGCAAATTACTTACTTTGAAATAAAGACTATCAAAATAGATTTTTTATCGATTATTGAATTTATAATAGAAATTACACTCATTTTTAATGATGATGACCGCGACAGAAGCAACAGGTTAATAAAATAATTAAATATAAAGACATTGACGACTTTTGAGATCAACTTTCGCATTTCATTATAAATCATCATACTGACCTGTATCGTGGAAGTCGCTCAAATAATGGCAATCATCATTTTAATTTAATTAACGATATCAAATTACATTTAGTTTGTATTTATAATTACATTTGTAAGCACAAATCAGTTTACAAAAATTGCTCGCTAGGAAATTGTATTGGGCAATCCTCAATGGTCATTGAATGTAAAAGCTTCGTTCGCCTTAAAATAACTTTTTTAAGTAGAACGCTCAATAAGTTACCCATTTAACTGCTGATTTTTGAAATAACGCAAACCAGTTACTTAATGTAAAGATGCGAGCTCGAGCTAGCTCTTAACGTAACAGCTTTCCACTTTCGTTTCCACAGTCATTGTCTATGGCGGATTGGATAATCGTGAATTTTATCCAACTTACATAAAGTCACTGTGAGAATCACCCGCTTTATTGCCGCTTGTTGCACTCATTCATTTAATTCGCTTATGTTATTGAAACTCAACTTTGTGGGAGGATCCCACATTAACTTAATCCACTGATTGTCCGTTTGAGAGTTCGACGCTCATTTGTTCACCGAATTATTACGCGGAAATGTGATAACCACCAAGATATTTCCATTTGATATTAATAGGAGACTGTTGTCATGGAAAGCCACGCATTTATCACACTGTTACTACAGGCCTTATAGGTTGCAGAACAGAACAATGGTCTATTCAGGGTTTTGCAAAGTATCTACGCAGTTACTAAATGCATGATTACCTGCAGTGAAATATTTCACAACGATCAGTCAGTCTGTGAATAAATTAATCAGGTAAGGACGACTGTGGCGATAAATTAGCATCCTGCGATGTTTCCTTTTTTGTTGCCTTTTGAACAATGTTCTCGAGATGAACATCAAGGTCTCTGATACTTTAGTCTGTGGCGTCTTCAGACAGAATGCCTATTGTGGATGTAGGTACTTACTGTTGTATATTTAAGTTAGGTTAGACATGTTTACTGTCTACAAATTTTGATGAGACAAAAAACAGGTGAGATATGCCAACAGGAATGCCAGATGGTAAAACTATTAGAAACGTACCTAGTCAAAATTTGAATATTTATTGCCATTTCAAATTGAAATTCCATCTACCCATGCCTCATTTCACGCAACGGCTATCCTCATTGTTTTAGGTGCGTATAGTCTCTGAACCGAAAAACAGACTGTGAAATTGGGATGAAGTCATCCGCGAGGTTACGTTGCAAACTTTCGCGACCATTTCTCCGGGTGAAAGTTTAACGCTTTAAGTATATGCATTGTACTTTTTTGTCACTGCCAAATCACGATCTTTATCGTAAATCTTTATTCTGACATTTGCCACGCCTACGCTATTCGAAAGTTAACTGTTATTTCTGGTATTGCGTAATTTGAAACCGAATAACCTAGAAGTAGATCATATTCTTAGAAAATGAGCTTGGTAATTAGAAAATGTGTTCAGTAATTTTTGTAGCTATTCGAGATTTTACGTATCAGTTTGCCCTTTGATATTTTTATTTTGAGTCTCGTCATGTTTTGAGCAGAGATTAACTGCCGCAATCAAAATCGAATTCATTTAACACGTTTCTGAATTTTTTAAATTATAGTTTCGATGATCGTGCTTTTATCACTTCCGTATTCGTCCATAATTAAATAACGACTTTATCTAAATTTTAATTGGTTATATTTTGATGTATCGACTCTGATTATGTCATCGAGGTAGCATCGTGTACCATTTTGATTGGTTTCGGGTATTTCGACCACGCATGCGTGAAAGTGCCGCGGCCGGCGCATTGCATCCGCATCTACTGGATCCGTCACGATCGACCGTGGCTGCCATTTATTAATATTAAACGAAAATTCGTTATCCAACTGGCCTTGAGCCGCGTTCCTTTCAGTTCTACTTAATGATGACAGTTGCTTGAAACGTGCTGCTTGTAAGCACCAACTCATTGACCGTATGGCGGTGGTCACGCCGCGAGGTTCCGCCGGCGAGCCTGCGAGCCGCTCGGCTAATGGAGCCATGATTTTCCGTCACGGCTCCCGAATCATTAACACTGAGTCGAACCCGCCGAACAACTCATTACATTGCTCAACGCGATCGAATAGTTATTTAATATCAAATCACTCATAAACGAAAACTTTCGAAAGAAAATTCGTCATGGCAAAGGTTTTGTAATAGTGGTTATTGAAAGCGGCGCTCGTCGGCCGGCGGCGGACGTCGAAAGTGAGACCGAGAGGTTGCGCAGGCGCGTTACGAAGTTTTTATTGTCGGCTGCGCGCGAAATCACTTGAAAGTTGTATTGTCCTTGGATATTTCACTTCTTTATTTACTGCGTTATTGACACCCGAGCCGAAGTTCAGTCGCGGGTGACGCCAATTGTGCGCTTTGCCTATGTTGCTAGCTGGTACTCGGGTCCCCTTCACTGCAATCGCTATCTAGATTTCATTGCGCGAGATGTGGCGAATGCTCCTTCAGTAATAACGCTTTGAAGCCACCATTCTCATGAACAGGTAATGACAGCGCCCACAACGCATCGCACTCCATAAAAACATGTCTATAATCTCTACGCCTATCACTACACCTGTGTAAAGGAGATATCTATATCGAAACTACTTTCTAGTGTTAAACTGACAATTGAGTAACAAGATTCCTATTGAACAGCCTTGCGACCTTTTAAGTGAAAGAGAAAGAATCGAAAGCGATGTTGCGAAAGTGACTTGAAAGTCCCTGTTAAGTAATTCGCGCTTACCAAGGGACTTATTGGTTGGAACTGGTGACTCCCGGCGGGCCGGGGTAGGTGCAGGCGCGGCGTTTCCTCGCTTGCGCCACTTCCCGCTTGCGACACGCTTCCTGCGGGAGAGCGCGAGGTCGCGTTGCACAACGTTATTGCCGCTTCTTTGTCACTGAATCCAGAACAATCCAGGGGTAGCACAGGGGTAGTACACTGTAGCACTGTAATCCGGATTAGCGCGAGCGCGGGTGCGCGGGTGTCGGCGCGACGGCACTGCGGGCCGCGGGCCGGGCGAGTGGCGCTCACTCGGGCGCCGCTGGCGGTTGCGCCACACTCAGACTGGAAAGTAAAAGTGTCCGGCGCGGGGCGCGGCGCCACATTTCTCCCACTTTCGCTGGTGATTCACGCGGAGCCAAGGTCGGGTCCCGTGCGCACCAGACGCTCCCGGCGAGGCTGGGGTGCTCGCAGCGCTGGCACGCGTTCCCACGGACAGCTGGCATCATTCAAAGCGAATTCCCGTGAAAAATCAGCGTTTTAAACTTCAAACACGTAAGAACGCATCATAATTGGAGCATTCTACATTGCTGCAACTGTATTTAGGCACAGTGTGTCGATTATCGCCACATGTGGCGTGAATAGTATGAAGTACGCTGTGATTTAGGTCAACATAACCATTTCGTCGATGTAATCATCAACGCAACATAGATATATGCGCTATACGCGATGGACCGGAAAAGTTGTTAATTGATCAACTTGAAATCATGATCCAAAACTGGTTGTAATTTTATTTTAAGCTGATTGTAATTTTAGCGAGGAACCTTGAATCACGCGCATACTATAGCAGAGAGTGAAATTAATAGATTTACTAACACTATGTTGGGTTCGCTTTCATTAAGAGGGAGTGAAGTGCGGACGCGCAAAATAGACCAGTCGCATTAGTTGTAATCCGCCCCTCGCCCCGCTCCCCTTCTAATCTGATAATTCATATTGCGATTGGTCAATTTTGCACGCTCCGCCTCAAAGGAAATGGCACCTTTAAATAACAATGTACTTTTTATTTACACTACCTAATGTAACAGGTTGGCAGTCTATAGAGCCTCTATGTTAAAAAATGTCTGTAACGTAGGTAGTAAACGTTTAAAAATCATGGCAGAGAAATGCTGGTATAGCACCATTAGCGGTAAATAACGGCAGCAAACTAATTTCGTTTTATTTAATATTTGACATTTCAACGCGAACCAAGACGGTCTGTGAACGCGTTTGAGTTGATTTTTTGGATGATAACTTACACTTAGATGTTGTATCTATGCAGCAATAGCTCCATTCGCAGAGATGAATCATCCTGTGACTGCATCGATACCTACTATTTATGATTCCGCCAATACAGAGGTTGAAGAAGACACTATCTGTTCTTTTAGCAGTTGTTCAGAAACAATCCTATTTCTAAACCATATTGGCAACTGGCAACTACGTAAATTTGACAGTTGACAATTGAGCAGTTAAACTGTTTCAGTATACATACATAAGCAAGTAAAAATCTACTACACGTCTGTGGTGTATGTGTGGTGTCCTATAATAACCTTAACACTGCCCAATGCTGACTCCCCTATTCTGGCTATTTTATAATTTTATTATTGATAACTGATCAGCGTTTAATTAGATACCTACCTCAAATATCTACTATGTCTACCTTGCCGTGCTATCTCAACGGAAAAATACACTGACAAATTCAGTATGACAGTATTGATGATTGTTCTTTTCATTATGTACTTGTGATATTGCATGTCGTACTCATTTTTATTTGTAATTAAAAACGATCCCAAGAGCCAGGATTTCAATTGATATTAAGTGAAACTAACTACATTTCGCTCATAAGCAAAACGATATGTAAATTGAGAGACGGATATTTTATTTACAAACTCTACCTTTTTAAATCTGGTTTCAAGAAAAAAGTGCATGACGTAGGTGCTTGCGTACATCCTGTTTTAGTGCTCCAACGATCATTAGAATATCGACCTTGCAAAAAGAATCCTCGTGAAAACAAAAATAACAAGGAAAAATTTGAAACACATTGGTTTATTTGAAGAAAATAGGATCACACTCTGGTCTTATATAGGTAGAGTGCGTGTAGTTTAGAGTAGCAAATTGAAAGGAGTGTAATCGTTAATAAATCCTCATAGATCCTTTATTTCTCCGTGCGCCGGCGGTGGAGCGGCATTGAAAGTTGGCATCACATTACGTAACCGTAGGAGCGTATCAGGTGTCGACCGCCGCACGTGGCCTCTCCCACTTTATAACATAACATGGACCGGTGATCTGTGTGTAATTGTGAATTGTGTATGTCATAAACATGGCATGCTTAAAGTGTGGAAAAGTGCGCTAAAAGCATCCGACAGTCGCCATCTTCGACGAAGCTGTGAAAGAGTTCGATTATATCTGTGCATTCACTTACGCCATTGCCCACACGGTCATACTTTGCTCTCTGTTATCTTAAGTCTGGGTCTAATATCTGATGGAGACCTAAAGTTTCGATTCGAATAACGACCAATTGCAGAATTGATCTTTAATTTGATGCTTTCGTTTGGGCATAAACTTTCGATTACCTATTTACTTACCTTATTGAGAGATTCGGTTATGGCAGTAGAAATGACAGGGGACAAATGCTTGTCAACTTTCTTGAAAGCGAGGGACTGTCTATGATGAACTCGTTCTTCAAAAAACAGCCTCAAAGAAGATGGACGTGGCAAAGCCCCGATGGTAATACAAAAAATGAGATCGACTTCATCATGACGGATAAGGGGCGCATATTCAGAGATGTCTCAGTGATTGCAAGGTTTAAAACCGGGAGCGACCACCGGCTCGTACGAGGCACTCTGAATATCGACTACAAGCGCGAAAGAATCCGCTTGATGAAGTACAGACTCCGTCCAAATCCATTTCAAGCCGCTGTGGGTTCCCAAGCGTTTCAGTTAGAACTAAGCAACCGATTCGCTGCCTTGGATACCACTGACTGCGTTGACCGGAAATTCGACCAGGTGGTGAAGACTCTTACAGAGGAGGGCACTAAATTCTGCGGAATGAGGCGCACAGGCAAAAAGTCTAAGCTTTCGAAGGAGGCTCTGGAGCTTATGAGCGAACGACGCCAAAATCCCCCCTCAACCTTGTCAGAACACCGGGCTCTAAACAAAAAGATCACGAAGCTGGTTAGGCGTGACCTCCGAGCTGCCAACACGCTTCGGATAGAAGAAGCCATCGAACAGAACCGGGGGTCAAAAGTCTTCGTCCAGCCACTCGGGAGAAGCCACCTGACAAGGTTGACTACAGAAGCGGGAAATGTGGTCGTTTCTAGGCCGGAAATCCTTTCGGAAGTGAGGGATTTCTATACCCAGCTTTACGCCTCACACGAACCTCGACCAGAGTCTCTCAGAGAGGATCCAAGAGCCACCCTTACTCGTCACTTCACTGAGGACTTGCCCGAGATCAGCCTGGATGAGGTCGAGTTGGCCCTTAAACAACTTAAAAATGGAAAGGCCCCAGGTGAGGACGGCATCACGACTGAGCTTCTGAAGGCGGGAGGAACTCCCGTACTGAAGGAACTTCAGTCGTTGTTCAATGTTGCTCTCTTCACTGGGAGAACTCCAAATGCATGGAACAGAGCTGTTGTCGTTCTGTTTTTTAAGAAGGGTGACAAAACCCTACTGAAAAACTATCGACCTATATCGCTTCTGAGCCATGTATACAAGTTGTTTTCAAGGGTCATCACGAACCGTCTTGCGCGGAGGCTCGATGAGTTTCAACCCCCGGAACAGGCCGGGTTTCGAAGTGGATACGGCACCATAGACCACATCCACACAGTACGGCAGATTATACAGAAAACTTCAGAATATAATCGGCCCCTGTGTCTAGCTTTTGTGGACTATGAGAAGGCTTTTGACACTGTCGAAACCTGGTCTGTTCTGGACTCCTTGCAACGGTGCCAAGTCGACTGGCGATACATCGAGGTGATGAGATGTCTTTATGAAGCCGCAACAATGACCGTCCAAGTACAGAACCAGCAGACTGAACACATCCACCTGCGCCGTGGAGTGCGCCAAGGTGATGTCATATCGCCCAAACTCTTCACTAACACGCTGGAGGATGTGTTCAAGACGCTGGACTGGAAAGGATACGGCATCAACATAAATGGCGCACACATCTCTCACCTACGATTTGCAGACGACATCGTCATCATGGCTGAAACGCTGCAGGAGCTACAGCGGATGCTGGATGACCTGGCTAATTCGTCTCAGCGAATTGGTCTCCGGATGAATTTGGATAAAACCAAAGTCATGATCAACGAGCACGTCGATCCGGGACCGGTTGCCATAAGCGGGGTCCCTCTCGAAGTTGTTTCCGAATATGTATACCTAGGGCAGTCGCTCCAGTTAGGTAGGAACAACTTCGACAAGGAAATCAAGAGGCGGATACAGCTGGGTTGGGCAGCGTTTGGGAAACTTCGCCAGGTTTTCTCGTCACCTATACCCCAAAGTCTAAAAACAAAGGTTTTTAATCAGTGCGTCCTGCCTGTAATGACCTACGGAGCCGAAACGTGGCCACTCACCGTGCGGCTTGTCCACCAGTTCAAGGTCGCTCAGCGAGCTATGGAGAGAGCTATGCTCGGAGTTTCTCTTAGGGACCGAATCCGGAACGAAGTAATTCGTCAGAGAACCAAGGTTACCGACATAGCTCAGCGAATTAGCAAGCTGAAGTGGCAGTGGGCAGGTCACATATGCCGCAGAACTGATGGCCGCTGGGGCAAACTGGTTCTGGAGTGGAGACCGCGTGTTGGCAAACGCAGTGTAGGGCGTCCTGTTGCTAGATGGGGCGATGATATTCGCAAGACAGCAGGCAGGGATTGGAGGAGGAGAGCTGAAGATCGAGCCCAATGGCGTGCTATGGGAGAGGCCTATGTCCAGCAGTGGACTGACACGGGCTGATGATGATGATGATGATTGAGAGAGAGAGAGAGGTGCGGGCGGGTAGTGTGCCTGCCGCCCGCACGTCTCTCGGTCCCCTTTGTCGTCCCACCCCACGCCCCTGCACCGAGCGGTCTGTAGTACTGGTTAGTGCCAAATTACTAATGATTTTTGGAATTACAAAGCCCGTGTTATGACTCTATGTGGTGCTCTACGGCGCACCTAACGCACAATTAACAATTTAATATCAACTAAATACAATAGACCGGCTCCGAATTACGTTTATCACGAAGACACTTCATAGATAGCGCGAAGAAAAGTGTGTCACAACCTTCGGCGTTACAAAATCGTGATAACCCCGGGAATCGAACGGCTATCACTGGGTTGAGATTTGGGCGTTGTGCAATCGGGAAACGATAAACATGGCCGCTGAAAAATATCGGTTTATAATAATCTAGCTGTCGCCCGCGACTTTATACACAAAAACTTCCGAGGTGGACAGAGCCTAAGGTAACAAGACCTAAAGGCCACGTTTAGCATGTTATAGGCGATGCGGCTAGCAACCCATCACTATTTTGATTCCCCTTTCCACCTACACGCCCACAATCATGTGTAACGTGGCCTTGGTCTTGTTACCTTAGGCTCTGTCTGTCTGTTTGGATATAGATGTGATTCGTGAGTATCTACCTACACTATCACCAATGGAACGTAAAGAACTGTCAGAGCTCTGGCAACGTTCACTTTAAAGTATTCAAATATATTCAGCTAATATTTTGACATGACACACCTGATATAATAAAAAAAAACGTGCCTGTCTTTTTACTGTAAAAAAAAAACCGCCTTCAAATGTAGCCTAACTCCGCCTATAGATTTCTAAACAAGTTCCCTCCTGCGGAGACGGTCCTGGCTGGGTCACTCTTCAGACCTCTCGAGACCATGGATGCAAAATCGCGTCCGAAACCACACTGTGACTTCATACCTACCTCGTCATTTCAACCGATAAGACACTCATACCGGATATCTCATCATCTTCTCAGCATTTTCCCGGCATTTGCCACGGCTCATTGAGCCTGGGGTCCGCTTTGACAACCTAATCCCAAGATTTGGCGTAGCCACTAGTTTTTACAGAAGCGACTGCCATTTGACCTTCCAATCCAGAATTGTAACTATGCCTTATTGGGATTAGTCCGGTTTCTTCACGTTTTCCTTTACCGAAAAGCTCATGATAAATTTCAAATGTAAATTCGCTCATAAATTCCGAAAAACACAGAGGTG
The DNA here is from genome assembly GCA_963854515.1 of Pandemis heparana. Lineage (NCBI taxonomy): Eukaryota > Metazoa > Arthropoda > Insecta > Lepidoptera > Tortricidae > Pandemis > Pandemis heparana. Next base: position 4,498,992 of record OY978007.1, read on the forward strand.
CGAGCCCGGGATTCGAACCCGCGGCCCTCTGCTCCAGAGGCCACAGGTCAAACCTAGTGGTTTAGTGGGTGGTGGTGGCTACCACGGCTTTTTTCATACCGGACACCTATTTCTAGTTAATTTCATCGATCAGCGTTTAATAGTCTCACTTATAACGAACGCTGTAAAGATACGTGTTTTTATTGATCTCGGTTCTTTATTGCCCACTTTTATTGTTTTACTAAGAAAAATAAAATAACTGAGATGTTTCCTAAGTGTAAAGATATAATAAATTACATCCGTAGGCAAAGGGCAGCCCTTGAGATACTCTTCAGACACCTTATGTAATTTTTAATCTTGAAAAATTCCGTGACGGAGATATTATCAACAGTTATTATTATTATTATTTTTCTTGTTTTTAAATTAATCTCTCCCTAGGAGGAAATACTTCGCACGAGCCTAAGCCAATCGCTTTTTTTTAATGCTAATTCATGACATGGACAAGAATTTTCTTACTATACAGCATGTATTTTTTTTTCTTTTTTTTATGTTAGTTAGACAGGCCAGACAAACGAACTAGTGGGTCACCTGATGTCAAATGATCACCACTGTGATGACAGCTTTTTGTAGGAGTGTGTATGCGGATGGAAGTATATTACTTGCGTGGAGTGTACTCGAGAGTAATACCTTGGGGAACACGGTTGAAAAAAATCATAGAAAATTTCATAATAAAATGTTCGGTAAGTACAAATATGCTAAATAGTTTATTCTAAACTAAAAACATACAACCTAATTGAGAACTTCCTCCTTTTTTTGAAGTCGGTTAAAAACAGTGACCGTTTTGATGCCAAAGTTGCCGTCATTAAAATCGCTACTTCATAGCCGGACACTAATTTGTTTCAAAGTAAGCCAGTTTGTTTATTTACTTCTAGTTTATAGTAATTGTTGCAAAATGTGACTTTTATCACGTAAATTATGAAAATTGAAAATGTCACTGTGCGGTAAATGTATGAATTTAAGTATATAAATAATTCAGGCAGCTTGATTTGAATAAAGTCGACACTGATTTGAATCTAGGTTGAAGGTAGATAAACATATGCAGAATCCTTACACATGTTACATAATACAGATATTAGACATATTAGCGTATTAATATATGTATTCCTTTTATAAAATGAATGGATGTTTGGGTAAATCATTTTTTTTATTTCTATACGAAGTCCGTAGTTTCCGGAATATAGTGGTGGGTTAGTTCAACCTATAGAAAGATTTTTACAAAAATTTAGCGTCGTTTAATTTAGAATGAGAAACCACAATAGCATTATATTGCGTCTGGTCAACTATTTCTTACCTAGCAAATAGTACAGTGCAATAGTTTGGCAGCCGCAAAATAAAATTATTTTAATGTCATTTTATTTGCGTGTCGTCAATTGTTACTCTAGTACAAATTGTTAAGAGATTACAGATTCACGAACCGCAATATAACGTTGTTGTGGTTTCTCATCCTAAATTAAATGAAGTATAGACGCGGCGCGGTTCACTTTAAACATCGATCAATGTATGGAAAATGCTTCAAAATTGAGCCGCAAAATTCCACCTGGACACACATCCTTACATACATACATTTATTGGATAAAAGCTTGTAATTATACAGAATACAGGTAAACTGATACATTCACTGCAAATGTAACTTTGTATTCTTATAATGTTTATATAGGATTACAAAGTTATTTATGCAGTTGGTGTATTTAGAAAACTGGTCTGAAATTCGAAATTAAGTAATTTAGTTTTTTATCGATTTATACACAACACTAATTGTATTCTAAATTTGAAGTTTCTATGCCTGCTAGAAGTGCCTTAAACTTTTGATGATCGGTCATTCAGTCAGTGAGTGACAAAATTAAGAAACTTTGACCAGTTATAATTTGTAAACTACTGGTTTAAATTAAGAGAAATTTAAAATATACCTTGTTTATAAAATATACAATGCCTGATTGGTTAGGTACCTATTGAAAATTCAGGCTTCTAGTCTTATCCACAACGAAGTTATAAGGGGGTCGAAAATGGCCTAAACTGTTTCGAGAAAAGGATGGTACGGCCGTACCGCTTTTTTTGCTCGACCTGGCGGGGGCACTATAACATTATTATAATATTTTTTATTTATTTATTTATAAGCCTTTTTATTCCGAATTCGCCACAATTTCAGTAAGTACATGTTGTTGTTATTGTCGTTAATTTTTTATTTATTTATTAAATTGTCGCGAAATTCGGCGTGCCTCATGGCATAGGCCTCCTCCGTGTATTGGAGGGTTTGGGCTATAGTTCCCACGCGCGCGCAGTGCGGATTGGGAACTTAACACACACCATTGAATTTCTTCGCAGATGTGTGCAGGTTTCCTCACGATGTTTTCCTTCACCGAAAAGCTCATGGCAAATTACAAATGTAATTCTCGCACATAAATTCCGATAAACTCAGAGGTGAAAGCCCGGGATTTGAACCCACGACGCTCTGCTTAAGAGGCCACAGGTCACACCACTAGGCTACCACGGCTTTTCTTTACCCACTCTTGAATTTTGTGGGTGGTAGGACCTCGTACAAAGTCCGTCCGCTATACTCGCTAATCCTGCCAAGCAGCAGTGCTTGCGCTGCTGTGTTCCGGCGTGGAGAATAAGACAGCTGGTGAAATTACAAGTATTTTGTGTTGAATCGGATTTTTGGGTGTTTCTTCTTCTTCACGCATTTATTTATTTATTTATTTATAAGCCTTTTTATTCCAAATTCGCTACAATTTCAGTAAGTACATGTTGTTGTTGTTGTTATTGTCGTTTATTTATTAAATTGTCGCGTAATTCGGCGTGCCTCATGGCATAGGCCTCCTCCGTGTATTGGAGGGTTTGGGCTATAGTTCCCACGCGCGCCCAGTGCGGATTGGGAACTTAACACACACCATTGAATTTCTTCGCAGATGTGTGCAGGTTTCCTCACGATGTTTTCCTTCACCGAAAAGCTCATGGCAAATTACAAATGTTATTTTCGCACATAAATTCCGAAAAACTCAGAGGTGCGAGCCCGTGATTTGAACCCACGACGCTCTGCTTGAGAGGCCACAGGTCAAACCACTAGGCTACCACGGCTATTATAATATTATACAATACACAAATAGAAAAAAATATCGACCATTATTTAAGATTCATATAATCACTGTACTATATGTTGAGTTGCGTTATGGTAGATTTTAAGTGTCTCTAATCATGGGAACTTATTTGCATTAAATATAAGTGGTTATATTCAAGTGACACGTTAAGTAGAAAGATTTGTCATACTATGAGTAGGATGCGATTATCTGTGAAGCTGATTCACTGTTTAAAGTCTACTGTCGACTATGACTGAGAGACTTGCACAGGCAAGAGGTAGGTAACTATACACTGAGTTAACTGTACACAGTTTTAAGTGTAAAGTGTAGTGTAAAATAAATGTTACTGTCAACTCTAACCAAGCTCTAACCAAGGTTAATAAACATAATAACGGAGCGCATAACCAAATGCTCGGTGCAGTTTTGACTTGCCGTATTAGTATAGTGTGGGTCTAGTTGCAAGTTATGTTTGACTCACTCCTAGTCAGATTGACTACTAGACATAGGTAGTTATTAATTGACCTATGAAAAAATTTACACGCTTGGTTGTCATGCATTTCACCGTGCTTCCGCCATCTTCAATAGCGTAGCTGAAACAGAAATATATTATAGACATATTTATCCAAAAATAGACTCGTTACACAAGAAACTTGAGTAAATATGTGACTTAACCTTAAGTCGGTTTCAACTTTGTTCAAACGTATTTATAAACTCGTCAGACAAACATCATCCTATTTGAGTTAATTTAATCCAATGCTTATAATATTATGATACTGTTAATTATAATCGGTTTTTGTACCGCCATATGTTGTACTAGAGGAGCAGGAAGCGAGGCGATTCTCTGTCGTGAATTTCATTTTCGTCGTGTGCGCCGGTCGTGCCTGCGCGCATTGGTACGTGCAATTAGTTATATGAAGACTTAAAAAAAACCTTGAATTGTTAAGTTTACGGGATACTGCACGAGTATAGAAGAGTTGATTCGTTTGATAGCTCTAGCAAGATATTTAGGCTGAAGAAGATCTAGATTTTTAGATCGACGGTAAAAAGCTTTGTTTCATTCTTATCTAACTAATATTATAAATGCGAAAGTATGGATGGATGGATGGATGTTTGTTTGTTACTCAATCACGCCAGAACGGCCCAACGGATCTGGATGAAATTCGGCACATAGATAGAGAAAAGTCTGGAATAGCACATCGGCTACTTTTTATCCCGGAAAATTGCGTAGTTCCCGCAGGGTAGCGATAAACGAATTCTTTACAGACGAAGTCGCTGGCAACATCTAGTAATTTAATAAAGCACGGTAGTGCCCCCGCCAAGTCAAGCAAAAAAGGGGCACGGCCGTACCATCCTTTTCTCGAAACAATTCAGGCCATTAAGTTGACTGAATAAATAACCTTAGGAAGTTCCTCCCGTAAGCTGTTTTTTTTACTACCTATTTTAACAACTGTTCAAGCGTGCAAGAGCAAATAACCAGAACACAGTATGAAGTAACGTAATGACGAAAATTTATACGTAGAGCTGACCGCAGGTTTTCCTAAAAAAAATATGCAATCTAAATGTAACCGCATAAGGAACAATGGGTTAGACAAATGAAAAGAAATCGAAAATAGTGACCAATTCTATCCGCGCATTGTGGGCGGCGTTAAGCCAAGGTCGTTGTGGTGATCTCACCGATTTTTTCTGCGTATAACCCGACTATGTTGCGGCGTGCGCGCATACTATGGGAGTTACACGGGGTATGTGGGAAGTGGAGTGTGTTTGATACGGCTGGGTTATATTATGGTCGCATGCCGTCTATTGTGGCCAGCCATGTTTGAATTCGTTTGTTTTTTGCTGTTGGTTTTTTGGCGTCGCGTTTTCGCGGGCGCCATTTTTCACGGGGCGCTCGCCGTGGGAGCTGTCCCGATGAATTGGTCGAGATGTGACGGTTTTTCTTGTAGATTGATGTTGACATTAGTAACGACGGAACTCGCGTGTGAGATCCGCCGAAGGTTAGAGCTTTGTCAATGTGTGTATCTAATTCAAGTGGCGATTATGTTTTTGCCCAACTATCTGGGGGCACTGTAGTGCCCTCGCTAAGTCGAGCAAAAAAAAGCAGCACGGCCGTACCATCTTTTTCTCGAAACGATTCAGGCCATTTTCGACCCCTTATACCTTCGTTGTGGATAAAACTAGAAGCCTGAATTTTAAGCAACCAAGCAGGCATTGTGTAGTTTTTATTTTATCTATTTAATCGACTCCAGAGTGTCGAGTGGCCCTTCTGTACGTCAGTACTATTACTTATTCTGTGACTAGGTATACCGTGCTTGATGTGTAATAAAATAAAATACATATATGTAGTTAATAGGTATAATGCAAAAAAGATTTTTTTTTACATTTTATGTTTGTAAACGTTTCACTTCAAAATTTAACAACGAGATATTTAAAGCAAAATTTTCAAGAAAAAAATAAACATTTTTGATTAACCACTTTTTGAAAAACTTTTACTTAACCTGGACTACTTTATATGTTTGTAAAAGTCCCACTTCAAAATAAAAAAAGTGAAAAAAAACCAAAATTTTCAACAAAAAAAAAACATTTTATATCCGTCGAACGTATTGAGCTGAGACTTACGCGTACTTACTTACGAGTACGTAAAACCTTACATCGCATCTAAAAATTCCCATGAAAATTATAGTAATTACCGACGTTTGTTCGATTTCTAGTGCTAAAAGTCAGTAGCTCGCGCCCACCGGACTAGTATTTATAGAAAAGTATTTCGAGTCACTTACTACGGTGTTTACTACACGGTATCGCTGCACGATAAGATAATGATATTGTGAAAGTAAACGGTACGGTAATTCATTCTTAAACGGTGTTTAATTTATAATATGCGTTATCATCATAAATAATTACGGATTACAAATATGTTAATGTCAATATGCTGTACGTTTTGTTCTATGAGCGAAAGTCGAATAATACGCATAAGCGATGCGGCTGGAAACCCATCACTATTTTGATTGCCCTTCCATCTTTACGCTCGCAATCGCTCTAAACGCCTTCTTTAAATCTTGTTAAGAGGGTGCATCCGTGCTGAGCTCGCAACGTCGCATTTTTGGTGATTTTTTGCGATTATTTCACAGAGATTGAATGAAAGTATCAAATATCCGTCTGTAGTGCACTTCGTTTTTAGTGTTTTAATGTATCTAATGCAATTATTGATCGTGATGGACTATTATTTTCTTATTAAACGAGATACAGTATTTTATCCCTTTAATACGAAAATAAAAGTCCATCACCATTAATCATTGCATTGGACACATTAATACACTAAAAACGAAGTGCACTACAGACGGATATTTGATACTTTCATTCAATTTCTGTGAAATAATCGCAAAAAAGCACCAAAAATGCGACGTTGCGAGCTCAGCACGGATGCACCCTCTTAAGTACTCCGTTATATGAGCCCTAATGTGGTTCGCTATAGACCCACGGCTTAAATGAGTCCTTGCCCCCGCTTGTAGAGGGGCGCGGGGTAGGATGACAAAGGAGAACGAGAGAGGTGCGGGCGGGAAGTGTCAGTGATGTCGGCCCCCTTTGTCGTCCCACCCCGCGTCCCTGTGCCGTGCGGGCCAGGTCTCATTTAAGTGGTTGGTCTATAGTCCGAACTAAGCTTTAAATATACTGTCACAGGTGACACAGACGAGCTGGCCTTGTGAATTGTAGGTATAGTTGAGGAAGGCTTAGGTCATAGGGCTCATGATACAAAATTGTTGTAAACAATTGTTACAATATAATATGTGTAAGTGTTATTTTTTAGTAGTCAGGATCGCCGTCGTTGAAATCGAGGAGGAGGACTATACCCCGTTAGGGATGACAACCGGATGGCCTAGTGGTTAGAGAACCTGACTATGAAGCTTGAGGTCCCAGGTTCGATCCCCGGTCGGGGCAGATATTTGTATGAATAATACGAATGTTTGTTCTCGAGTCTTGGATGTTTAATATGTATTTAAGTATGTATTTATCTATATAAGTATGTTTATCCGTTGTCTAGTGCCCATATCACAAGCTTTGCTTAGTTTGGAACTAGGTCAATTGGTGTCAATTGTCCCAAGATATTTATTTATTTATTTATTTACACGTGTATATGTTTTGCACAAACTACGAGTTATTTTTATTACATAACTAACAATTTCTAAACGACTTCAAAAAAGGAGGAGATTCATAAGTCGAAAGAATTAAAAAAAAAAGTTTGATTGCTCTTATATACAACTTGTCCATAATTTTCTGTGGCTAAGGTTTTCAATGATGTTATTTTTTAATTAAGTACTAACTTCTTACTTATTTTTTAATTACGAACTACGATACTTTTTTTGTGCAAGATATTCTAAAATACAGGCAGTTTTAGGAACGAAAAAGACAATTTGTGATCGTATCACCGGCCCGATTTCGTAGCTGTTTGATAAAATGCACTCTTATCAAAATATTTCCTTCATCTGATAATGATTCTAAAAACAGTGACAACTGTTTTGTTTGTTTTTGCTTATAAGGGTCATAATCGCAGTGAATCTACCGAAAAAAAGTAAACAATATCATTAGAAATGATTCATTACACCGTTGTTTTTGTTTTTTTTTTCGGTGACGATATGAAATAAGTATTTTTTAATTTCTTTATCTATAGAAAGTCCGGTAATAACAAGATGACAAAGAAAAATACAATATCTTTGATTATCAGTCTGTGCAGATATTAAACAAAAACATGAAACTACTATAACCTACTGAGAATTAAAAAAAATATGAATTGCAATTTGCAATAAAACAAAAAAAAAAAGCTTAAAAAGTACTTACCTACTTACAGGATTTTTTAGGGCCTGGACCTAAATATTTAAAATAAAAACTTTTTTAAGTAAGTAAGCCAGATACGTATAATAGTTTATAAATATAATTTTTTTATAAGGAAGGCAAACAAGCAAGTGGGTCGCCTGATGGTAAGCGAGCACCACCACTCATGACACCCGCAACACTTATAAAATCACATGCCCATTTTAATTATTTACGTATTTTCGGATACTTATCTATTTTTTAAATTTCATATCTCAAATTATTATATGATATGATACAAGCTGGCAATTAATGCAATTCGGAGCCTTTCAACATGAAACTACCGTGAGACTCACACATAATTACAACACACCGGATAACTCACGTATAAAAGCCGAAGTATTGCTCCGACAATTGTTTCGGACTATCCTTAGCCCTTCATCAGAGAGCGCTCGCCCCGGCGGCAGCGAAACGAACACTGCAAGGGCTACGGAATAGTCCGAAACAATTGTCGGAGCAATACTTCGGCTTTTACACGTGAGTTATCCGGTGTGTTGTAATTACAATTCGGAGCCTCTTTCTTACAGCTAATAAAAATAATATGTGCGAAAAGGACGGCTAGGTTAGCTAAGTCCTCGCGCAAGGTAACCCAGCTTTATTCAATTCGCTTTCAGAAATATTACGATGGAGTCCCAATCTTTGAAAGCATGTTACTCGAAAGTGCCGTTCGAAACTAGCAACAACTGTGAATTGCTAACGAACTACAGCTCAAATAACATTTTGACTAGTCGACAATATTAATCGGTGCTGTAATTTTCGTTTACTCTACTTATACATACCTATTTCAAATTCAGCACAATTTTTTCATCACTTTTCGAAAATCGGGCTCCGTCTTTACTTAATAATGACAGTGTTTTAAGTTTTAACATAACATTATGTACTCGTAGTTTAATCCTACTAATATTATAAATGAGAAAGTTGGTTCCTTCTTCACGCTAAAACGACTGGACGGATTTGGATAAAATTTGGAACAAAGATAGCCGGTACCCTAGATTAAAACATAGGCTACTGTTTATCCCGGAAAATTGCATAGTTCCCGCAGGATATCGACAAACATGTCAAAGGTCGTAGCTGCCTAGAGTCGTCGCACATAATTATTACAGAATATACTATCCAGTATCGACATCGGTTCTTAAGTCTAATTTTACGCGGACGAAGTCGCGGGCAGAAGCTAGTAGGTAATTTAATAAATATCGTAGTAAGTATAAAGTTTTTTAATAGGTAACAGTTAGTGTTGCCAGTGACGACCCACACAGTGCAAGATACGTTGCTACGGACGCCCGTAGCGATAGCAGAAGTGATAACAACTTTGTTACACAAAAAACAATTTATAATCCTGTGATCCATAATAGACGAGTAAATAAAATGAAATGACATTGACATGGACCTTCCCAAACTTACAACGCATTCAATGTGTTATCCATAATCCATAATGTAACGTTTAAAAACTGGCCAAGTCCGAGTAGGATTATCACGAGATATTATGTGTTTTTTTTTCGGTATTTAATCCGATTTTAACAATGCCTATTTATTTGTGGAAGTGACTGACACATGAACAATTTTTTATAAATCCTCCGAGTACTTACGTTTAAATATTTTCCAGTCTAGAAAATATATTTAAATTATGAGAAAGCACAAAGATATTAGGTAGGAACCCAAAAAACACCCGAATTGAGAACCTCCTCCTTTTTTTGAAGTCGGTTAATAAAATAGTTTAATTTCTAAATCATCCAACAAAATACAATTTTCTTACGTAGCGTTGTGTGTTACTTACTTCTTTCCCTATAAATAACAGTACATGCGTAGGTACATAAATATAATATATCCGGTATTCAGTCACCGGTCAAAATGACGTTTGCCATTACATACGTTAATATCCCTATCGCTGGATTTTACCAGACTCCGCTCCGTCATGAAAAAGGTACCTATAGTTAATAATACTGTTTCTAACATACCTATATCATACGCTTTAATAATATAACTCGTAACAAGTTTACTTAATTAAAATTAATTCAATCGCTAATGCTGTCACCGCTGGAATTAGAGTTTTTGTGTTTAATTATAATTCAACAGGAAATCAAAATGAAAAATAAGAAAATGGAAGCTTTCTGGAATAACAGGAAACGGCGTATCAGTGTTATTGAGCGCTTGATGTATAATAATTACCTTAACCACAAAATTCCTTATTTGGGCTAATTTGCCCAGAGACAAATTATTCCTAATGAGTTTAAAACATTAATTTAACGTCGATGAATGTTGTAAACAAAATTACATAATTTTAATAAATTTCAATTATGAAGTAAATTCAAAATTTATTTGACTTTTTCAAAAATTATACTTAAATATTAGTGAGACACACAAACAATGAAACCATTCAGTAGGGACAAATTGTCACGAAATTACAAATGTACGCGTGAACAAAACGTTCCTGTAGGTTTTTGACAGTTCATGTACCTATTGGCTGACAATTGGCATCGGAATCAGCTAGCTGTCACATTCATACAAGAACTGTCAAAATGAACACGATGGCGATTGCGAGCGAGTTAGACAATAAGCCTACTGGTTTCTCATTATTTCGTAATAATGCAGCGTAATAATAATAACGCATGGGATGCTGTCGGTACCCGGAGCAGGAATAAGAGCGCGGTTTGTTTATCGTCACTAACTGTTGAATATTTATTTTGTTAACTCATTTTATCGCACGCTGCTGTGGGAACTGAGCCGTACGACCTATGTCGGATGTATACAGAATTATAAACAATATAGATTACATAATAATGTCTGAAACAAACACGTTATTGTTATTGTTCGTAACAGGTGCGTTTAAATGGGAGATTATGGCATTTGACTCCAACACACTATGCAGAGAAAAATTCAGGGCAGCAGAAATCTTGGAAGAAGATGAACACTTTGGCTCAAGAGTTTAAGGACGTGGTTCAGTTTGAGGACTAGATCTCTATTCCATGCAGCTGTCTTCTGATTTCTCTTCTTTTTCTTCGTTACACTCTTGTCAGAGCGGTCGTGACCATCACGCCGATTTTGTGGCCCGCTTTACCGCCGCCATCCAGCTATATAATGTGTAGAGTACCGTCGAAAGCAGTCTTTGTGTGGTTTGTCCAACTCATCGGCGGTCTTCCGCGCGATCTGGTGCCCTCGTGATCTGAAGCCTTAAAGGTTTAGAATGGCTGTAATGATTGCTGACCTCTGGAAGTAGGAGAATAGATTTGATCAAGTGAGTGGAACAGGAAGCCGATTTTTGAAATCGCTGCTGTGAGAGTACTATTCGGAAATGGAGAAGTTTATTACGTTGCTAAGAAAGTGTAGCTGGCTGTATTTAATTTTCGACCCGATCAGGAATAAAATAAGAATTGTAAAAAGTAAACTCGAATTTTCTGCATTACCGATTTTTTTTTTCAGAAACGAGTACGAAAATCAGTTTCCTGATCGTAGTTAAACTGGAGTTTCGATTTGGATTGAATTGAATCAAAGCCAAGATACTTATAATTGATATTGCTTCAAAACTCGCTCTATCACTGTATTTAGTGATACTGCGCCGCCTACCAATTGAGTGGGGACAGTTTTGGGACAAAACCTTCTATTTAAGTGTTCGCGCTTCCCCACTGTGTTATAAAATGTACCTACTAGGATCTCTGAATGACTTGAAATGATCTAATTTAACGCTTGTCACTCAATTGGTGATTTATGGACTGAGTGCACAAATCTGGAGTGTGATCCAAAAAACCTTGCGTTTTCCATGTCTAAAATTTAGCCTAACTAGTGAGCAATTATTTCTTCATTTTTTTTAGAGAAGAAGCTTTCTGATACCTAAAAACTATTGCGCAATTAGGTATGTTGTATGTTCCTTCACCTACGAGTGAAATAGCTGCGGTCTTGCGGCCTTTAGGGAAAAATATATATTGCCTAGTCACTCAACTTGAAAAACCCGTAAACTCAGATACAACTCACCACAAACGCAGCCTACTTACAAGCGTCATAGTCAGTATGATGTTCGCACACTCTATAATAATAAATTCTGCTCCAACAATTAGGTAACCTTGTATGGTGGCCACATGTCCAAATTACTACATGTTTCATATGACATTGCTGGTAATGTGGGAACTAGGCGGATAATACTTTTCTTGAGGCGAGACAAGGGAAGTCATGCATCACGGATGGAGGTCACACTATGCGGTTACAAGCTAGGTTACCTTTGAAGGTCTGAAGGCCGGATTTAAGGCTATTATAAGACTGATGTAAAACTACGTGAGACTTAGACATATTAAAATAGGGTAAGAGTACTATAGACCGATCGCTTAAATGAGTCCTCGCGGCACAGGGGCGCGGGGTGGGACGACGAAGGGGGCCGAGAGAGGTGCGGGCGGCAGGCGCACTACCCGCCGGCACCTGTCTCGGTCTTTCATGGCAAAACGGCTGAACCGATTTTATTGAAATTTCTTATAGAGATAGTTACAGTCCCGGGAAAGGACATAGGATAGTTTTTGTCCCGAAATATTGCATAGTTCCCGCGGGACAGCGATCTAGGATCTAGATCTAGTGTTAATTAATAACCATCTAAAAGTCGCGCTTCAACTAATAATGTGCTTAATACACAATTTGGCCTTTGAACGTTTCGTAATTAGCGGTTATCTCGTTGTTCTAACGGATTTTCCGGGTGTTTGTTTTCTGCTTTTTAAAAAACTATAACAGTTTTAATTACATAATGTTGTAATTGAAATCAGATTTATACCTTCGCCCGGGAGAAGTCTAGCAAGAAAGTGCTTAAGAGAGTGCGTTCCTACTGAGCTGACAACGTCGCATTTTTGGTGATTTTTTACGATTATTTCACAGAAATATAACGAAAGTTTCAAATGTGCGTCTATAGTGCACTTCGTTTTTAGTGTATTAATGTGTCCAATGCACGTTAATCGTACGCACATTTGAAACTTTCATTCAGTTTCCGTGAAATAATGGTAAAATAAAACCAAAAGTGCGACGTTGCCAGCTCAGTAGGGATAAACGCTCTTAAGCAACAGAACTGTCGCTCGCAACAACGTCTGCAAAGAAGTCTTTTATTGCCTTTTATTGCTAACTCGCAGAAGCTGTAGGTACAATAAAATTGTTCGAGATAAAAACTGGCATATTTTGTTTCTTACAGTGAGTTGCATCATGTGTAACGATAACTATAACCGATGATTTGACGTGAATTTGATAGAAAATCTATAAAATATTATGTCAGAATCTCAGGTTATGGTTATCATTAATTAAATACCATTACCTATAAACTACAATGCTGAATAAAATGTTCCTACAATGAATGCTATGATACCATAATTATTGCATTATATATGAAAAGGTATCATCTCAAATATTGTCAAATTGATTAATTAGGCTAATATAATAATAATAATAATAATGATCTAGATGTAAGTTAGTTTAGTATATTATTCAAATTATTGTATGCCCTGTCAGGATGTCATGGAAGGACTAAAATAAAATTGTAACACCCTTTGTAAGAACATGACAAAGTAATAATAATAATAATAATAAATAATAATTCATGATTAATCAAATAATAAAATAATTCATAGATTTAATCAATATCTTAAAGAGCATGACAACAATTTTTATTGTATTCTGACATTTTAATTATTAATTTTAAATATTTTATTGAATCAGGCGTTACTTTGCGGAGGTTCATTTCAATGAACACAATGTTTATTAATTTTAGACTTTTAGTGATAAATTGTTATTGTTTGCCCTTGCAGGGCGTCATGTACTTACATACTAATGTCTTATAACATCTTTTTTACAATGTACAATTACAATGACTTTGTGATGAATAAAAATAAAAAAAATTAAGTAACTTGGAGTAACACCCTGTTTCACCACTCTCTAAGTTTCTATTTATTGCTACGAAACAGACGGAGACTCATCATAGTCATCATAGATAACTGACTTAAGATCATTAGAACTTGACAGAGAGTAATGTAGCAGGCCCTTAATGTCCAAAGCATCCTTTTGCCAAATTAATCGCGAAAAATTAGTGATAAAATCACAAATATGCTGCAGAATTAAATAGGCCCCGTTGACTACAACGCATATTTGTGATTTTATCACTAATTTTTCAGAAAAATACCTAAAGTATACCAAACCTTACAACGAATCGACCTGCCTTCGTACTTTCACCGCGCCATGTCCCAACGCGTTACAAAATCATATCAACGCGTGAAATTCATCCCAGAACTCACAATTCGCATTTTCCTAACGCATCGTCTGCGGAACGGTTGGGCAACGATAGTTGCCCCACCGCGCTACCCACGCCGCTTGGTTTTGATACTAGTTTCCGTACGGTTGCAAGTGTCAAAATTGTGTGAGGCGGTGCAAACTCAATAACTCATAAAGCCGTAGAAAAATGCATATGTTGTATCAGTGGTATCAGTTCTGACACTAATGTACCTACAGTCAAGGGTATAAATATATGTAGGTACTTACGTTAACAAGACGTCAAAAACATCTATACACCTTTATGGTACAAACAATAAGGTCGATGGGGTGCGAGTCGGGTTCGTTTTTGGATGCGTCCGGGGGGAAGAGCAGTGCTTGGTCCGGTGCACCCTGGGCAACGGCTAATGATTTCCTGGCAGATACTGAGGGATATCATTATCCATTGGCTAAGAGCCCGACAGGGGGGAGGGGGTCGTTTGACCGTGTTCTACCGTACAACGTTGCCGACAATTTCGTCACAAGATTTTTGAACACTGTATTTATTACTTTGACATTGGCGAAATCATTGCATTGATCGATGGGGCCATATATTGAAAAAAGAAGAAGAATAGGGTAGATGACACAATATATTTGACGTGATGGCTGTATCGATATTTATGCCCTTGACTGTTTTCCTATTTGATATTTTCCTGTCATACAGCAAATAAGTGTAACTTATCTATATGTATATCCGCTTTGCTTTTGTTCATCTACGTCTTTTGAAATCTTGTGAACGGTTTAACAATTTTGGTGGGTGAAAGACGCTGTATAAGGTTTTTGGTGGGCGAAAATTCGATGTAAGTAGGTTCCAACGCTGAGAAATAATAATTTTGCAAAGAAAAAGCCACCTCATAACACACAATACACATTAAATACACGTATAGATAGTGCCATTGACGAAGACAACCGTGTTTCTAATTAAGTACCTACTATATTGTTAAAAGTTTTTTTTTTCAATCTTGATCTTGCAATCAGTCCTTACCTTAGACTATAAGCAGATGAGTTGAAGTAAGGTTGACTTGTCGCAGAGGATACCCATTGGAATCCTCAGCTCTATTAACATACACGCTTTAGCTGTCATTACGAGTTGCTGAATCCATTATAGCTGGTCTCGTCAGGAGGTTTTTATGAGCTGTGTGAGCTAGGCTGGTGGCCAGATGATTTGGGTGCCTTTGCAGTCTTTGCTATATTGTTAAAAGTTAATTTTGATATATTTACGCGTCTTCGTGGATGGCTCTGCCTATACTTAAAACAATAGCGGCAATTGGATGATTCAGTCGGAAGAAACTTGCTCCATTTCATTAAGAGTCGTGAGTCAAGCTCAATTTGCTCAGACGGTATTAGAAATTCGCCTAATTCGAATAATTGAAGTCTACCGGCAAAGGAAATTCTCGTTTTCGTGCCAAGAATTTAAAATCGAGTCTCGTTAAATGTGGATCATTTGTAAAACTGGATATTGGAAGCATTGGAAGACTTTTTAATCTATTATGTTAATTTTACCTACTTGTAATTAACAATCAAATCTTACAATCCGATTATTTAATTAGGTATCTACCTACTTCCCGAAATCATTTTAGTATACAAATAACGGCGGTTCCTGCCTAAATAATTTAGAAGAAACTCTTTTGTATTTTTAACGTTTTCTACAGTTTCGGTGAAAAGGCAAGTGATATAAACCTAAAGTTGCACAAAACAAATCAAAAAACAATATAAAACAGGTCCACTGTTAAAAAAACACCGCCACAAAAAGTGAGACCAACCATAAACCGCATTTCACAGAAACCCTAAAACCTTATTTGACACATCGCTTATTGCAAAATTTAAAACCAATAAATCGCCATTCCAATTTTAAAACTCTTCAATTGTTAGAAGAAAAATAAAAAACAACTGGCCAGCTACACATGCGTAGGACTTTTGGGACGCGAGTTCAATGTAACCTATTTGCATTCAAAAAGGCAGAATGACGCCACGACTTTGTCGGTCTTTGCCTTCACTTTCATTGTTAGAAAAAAAAAACTAACTTCGTAAACAATCCTACCCAGATCTGTTTTTGCCCTAATAAAGTTGTAATAAAGTTTTGTTTAGTTGGCTTTTTTGTAGTATGATCCAATTTTTTTCTTTCAACTATTGTCGAAAGGCATTGACAATGCGAGATAATGTCGTAATGGCGTGACAATGGTTTGTTTGTGCTAAACTCGGTGGGACCTTTAAAGGGTGCCGATGTCCCTCGAACAAAAAATAATAGATTCTAAATGACGCAATTTAAAAATCTCACTTTTAGTTTAGTAGTTGTCCTCAAATGAAACTAAAAGTAGTCGCTTGAAGCAGTGTTTTGAATACAAATTGGTTGATTTGTATAGGTATGTCTCTTGGACGCAAAACTATTCGTCTTTTGATCTGCGCTACTAACTTTGCTTTGCTTTAGTTTGTTGTTTGTACTAATATCATCAACTACTGATCTAGTTTAGTGGTCTATAATCACATATCAACCACGCAAGTCTGAATAAAACTTTTATTTTTCGATGAAAAAGAAAACACCAATCACACAATATCGATTACGAAGTACACGAGATTTGGAGTCATCGTCCTTTGAAGATCAAATAGTACGTCTATGTGCAATGCCCTCAATTTTTCTTAAGAATCGTGTTTTCTTTGATTGGAATTAAGAATTGTTTTTATTTTTAAAGTAACATTTTAGTTGTGTTTTTACATATTATGTACCACATTTGGAAGTGGAACAGGACTCTTTCGATACTGCTGACGACTGCCTTTGCTTTTTTACTTGCTACTCCGCTACCGTGGTTGTTGTAGCTGAGTAGCAAGGTAAAAATGTATTTTGTTGATTGAAATGTACCTCCGCAAAGAAACGCCTGATTCAATAAATAATTTTAAGCAGTATAGTTACACCCTTTTAGCACGATTGCGGACGTATAGGAGGAAAGGGGAATAATTTAGCATGGTTTTCGCCATTTTAGTATTACAAAACTAAAAAACGATAAACAGGATAATAATGCCTCTCAAAGTTATTTCGAAACCATTTCCTGATCACGGGAATTCATAGACTGTATTTACTTAACGCTGATAAAATGCAACGTATTTCATTCCTTCCTTAACACACAAAAACAAGGTATCTAATGAATACATTTACACATGCATAGTTACTATCTATAACTAATGCCTTTGCGTATCTGTGCGGTAGAATACATATGTACAGCCTCTGTCGGGTTAAGTTAGAAAAAAAAACTGGCAG
Organism: Pandemis heparana; assembly: GCA_963854515.1. Lineage (NCBI taxonomy): Eukaryota > Metazoa > Arthropoda > Insecta > Lepidoptera > Tortricidae > Pandemis > Pandemis heparana. The sequence goes on from OY978007.1 coordinate 4,516,482, forward strand.
AAAATAGATCTATTTATTGATTAAAAAAAAAAGTTGGTCAACTGTAAGTCAGAATCGTGCACTGAGGGTTCCGTACAAATTTAAAATTAACAATAAATAGAAACTTTAAGCTCGCTTCATCTCTCTTTTTTTATCTGTCTCTAAAACAACGAATTTCCGACTTTTTACTTTATTTGATTTGTCTCTTTTCTGAATTTCATAATTATAATGTCATGGGAAGCAGACGTTCTGTAAGTTTTGACTCGCACGGGTTTTGTGTGATGTTTTTTTTTTTACTTTACACATTAATTTCAACTTGATATCTCTACACGCTCCTGAGAAAAAAGCTTTTGACAGACATACAGACGACGAAATGGACCTAAAAGGATTCTTTTTCCTTTTGTTACGGAACTCTTATAAGCGTCTTGTTGTTGGCCGTTAATAAGATGCATAGTCATTAAATTACGATTTGCTATCGATACAATTTAAATACCAAGCCATTAAAAATACCTTAAAACAAATTCCTATTCTTCACAAGACAATGGCCGTTTCTACAGAAGGGTCTTACTTTGTTCGTTCTATTGCATAATTGCCTCAATCCTCATTCCTTTTAACAGTTGTATGGCTATGCTTCCGACATTCAACTATTTGAAAGAAATGTGAAAGTGAAATAGATGCTGTACCCTAATAAAACTTAATGTTTGCGCTACTCGGTTCTTTTGTTTTGAGTCCTTTTTAAGGTAAACTTTCGCTTTCGCTAGGACTCAGCTAAACAAAAGACCATCTGTATTTGTGTTTTCTTTTGCGATTGTTTTTTTGTGCAAAAACACAATTTTACTGTTAAATTTCAAAGCGGCGTGGTTTTTATGTCTGCTAGATATTAAAATTTGCCTGCATATTATTAAAAGCGGTTCGTTTGTGGAACATTACTAATCATATTTATTTATGAGCTAAAGTTAATTGAGTTGTTTTTATTTAGCATAGAAATATGCACTATCTAAAGTCAGCATCACAGCCGTTACTGATACGTCAAAAATATCAAATGCATTATTAAATTAATTATTGCAGCTTACTCCATTCGACATAATTGATATTTTAAAGTTCACTACTGACTGAATTCAATAACCGCACTAGATTCGCAATAAAAACTATGAATGCGGTCTATAAAAATGTATTCGATTGCATTTATATCGATTTATGGTCCAAACTGGACATGGCCGAGTGTTAATAATGAATTAATCGAATGGCAAAGATAAATCGATTGCCTGAAGTGTTTTGGACATAAAATGGAATGAGCGTTAATGTACATCTTTTATTAACTGGGTCTGATTAGAAATAACAACTTAATAACTGTTCATAGCTTCAGCAGGTATGACTTAAAGCATTTTAAAGAAAAGTGAATTATATTTTAATTTTAAGGTTATATTTGTTTTAATGTTTAGATAATGTAAATATAATGAATGACTGTAAAGTGTAAACTATACTATGCAGATGGTAAAAGCCCATCGAGGAAGTGGGCGAAAATCTTAGGAATCATGAGGCAATGCGGCTAGCAACCCATCTCTTTTTTTCTTTGCTCCTGCATCCAATACCTGCAGAACCCAAACACTTATTATTTGTTGTATTTGGAGATGTACGCTCTATTGTGGTTTTCACTGTCTGGAATTTTAACTCATTCTTTATCCCTCGCTTAAAGCTCCTCTCATCTTCTCCGAGGTCAGCTAGTAGAGATCCCTCATAGGGATAAGTTCGCCTTTGTACATATATATTTATTTTATGTGATTTCTGACTGTTTCTTTATATTTGTACAATAAAGTATACTTACCTACTTATAATTTTTACCTTTTTTTAGGTTGTTCTGCCCAAAATTCATAAGTTTAATCAAAAGCCTGGTTTCAAACCAAATCTCACGCTACGAATCTTATCTCTCGCTTCTGCAAGCGCCACGGATTGTTCCAATCCTTTAAAACCAACTTATCTAAACAGATTAGCGACATGAATTTACTTTGCCTAATTATGCCACAGCGTTTCCTCCTCACTTGTCATGTTGGCCAAACATTTGAGCCAGTAATCCCGCCTTCCTTGTCATACTTGATGCGGTCAGAGCTGCGTCATTGAGCGATCACAATGATAGAAGTTAATTATGTGTTATGATCATTATACTAAGATCGGTGGGTGGTAGAACCTAGTACAAGATCCGTGCGGAACTACTATCATCTTGGGTCCCATTACCATACCATATTATTATTATTGGGTAACTACCATTTTGTCCCATAAAATTGAAGTTCCGAATGTACGGTTAGCCATAATTTTCGTTTGTCTTAAAGAGCTTTGTTTCTAAAACTTTTTTTTTCTAGAATTGATAGCAAACCAACTTTTTTTATGGTGTGGAAAATAAATCTTATGCATTCCCGCGCTCGGGGCAGCAAGGGAGGTATGACGGGATCTCCAGCTCACCGCTGCCCTCCCTAACGGAATAGAATAGAATAACTTTATTTCGCTTGAAATATGAGGAGGGGAGAGGCCTTCCGTCTAAAAACCAACACGTGTCCTGGACTCCTGGACTGTGAGTGTTACGGGAGCACTATGTGTTACCGCAACGCCCACTGGACGTCCCGGGATGGGGCAGACGGCAACGGCATCGTTGGGTGCGGGCTCGGAATCCCCGCCCTCCCCCGCCGGTGACCGTTTGATTGATAGGAAACTAACCTAACCTAACCTACTACATTCTGATCTGATAACTTTTCCAAAATTCCTGAAAAATGCATGATTTCACGTGTTATGACCAAAAAAATTATGACTAATGATTATTATGACCAATGAAAATTACCTATCGGACAAAAAAGAACCGCTACCATCTTATTGCTAATCCTGCCGAAAAGCAACAATGCTTGCGCTGGCTGTATTCCTGCGTGGAATGGAAAGTAAGACAACCAGCGAAATTACTGGCACAGGACGGTTTGAAAGGGTTTTTTTGTGTTCTCTAAAATCACTTTTTGCACTTACTGTGGTTTCAGTTCTGCACGGCAGTAATAACCTAACATGTACTAGAATGACTCACAGATGATTCTAACCGAATCATTTTTCACGTGTAGGTAGACCACATCCGTGTTATCATTTCCAAAGTAACAGGCTAATTAATTACCCATACATATACAGAGAATTCTCAAAAAATCACGTTGGTATATGAGTCTTTCATTTAAATAAATTGTCTCTCTCAGGTACGTCAATTAACGCTAATGATCCTAACGCGCGTGTCAGCAGGACCAGTAAGAAACGCGTTACATTAGTTACTTTACAATTATGTCTCCTCAACTTAACCTCTACATCCCAATTGGCCATACGAAGGCCAATGGCATTGAAGTAGCATCATAAACTACCTCAGCTCAGGCCACTTTCAAAATAAATCATTATCGTGCTTAGCGGTGTCACGACTCGTGTGGGTGGATATAATTTGCGTTCTGATAGATCCTAATTGCTTTGAAATAGTCTTACCAATGCTACAATGGAGATAGATAATTTTGAACTAGTTATTGGCAATTTCCTGCGAGCTGACATGGAGCTGTAGGCTTACTACATTACGATTTGGTAAATTAAAACGAAATAACAGAGCCCTTATAGGGTCACTTATTGTTCGTCTTATTTGACCGGCTGTCTTTTACCACTATGTTCTTATTAATGGGTTGAGGTATCAGGTTAAAGGTGTTTTTTTTTAATGTGAATAGGAAGGCAAACGAGCAAGTGGGACACCTGATGGTAAGCGATCACCACTGCCCATAGACACCCGCATCCTCGGAGAGATTGCAGATGCGTTGCCAACCTAGAGGACTTAAATGAAATGCCTCTTGTGCCCGTAATTTCCCCGGCAGTCTTACTCTCCACACCAGAATACAGCAGTGCAAGCACTGCTGCTTAGCGGCAGGATTAGCGAGTAAGATGGTGGTAGCGATCCGGACGGACCTTGCACAAGGCCTTACCACCCGCAAAAATACATAAGGTTTAAAATACACAATGCATCAAAATATAAATGATGCAATTTTCGGTGAAACTATCAAGTATTTGGTTTTGGGTGAAATTTTTTGATTGCGTAATTTACAGATTGGTTTAGGTTAGGTCAGGTTTATTTTATAACAAACCTGTTTAGTTCATCGCTAGAATCTGTAGAAAATTGAAGTTTAAAAATCAACGTGATCATTAAGATATAACCTTTGGAAAGTGTAACTATTGTCATTTATAAACTGTGGGTATCAAAACCTACAGGGCACTTTCATATGAAAATAAGTATATTTACTGATGTTATCGACTTTCGAAGAGCGTTCATAACACGTCTTGTTGTAGGAACGTTCATTAAAAACCCCAACATCATCAAAGTACAGTAACAGTAACTGCGAGTACATTAGGTGTTTTATGTGCATACCGTTCAGAAAATGCGGTATTTTATCAGAACAGTTATACCAGGCGACTGTACAAAGAACCTGGTGTTGATTCGTCTGTTTTGATGACAGACCCGCTACTGCATCGTTTTTGCATCATCAGGATGAATTTGTACTTCAGCGAATGAAGTAATACGGTAGTAATTTCTCTCTTATATTCTTACTCGCTGCGCTATATATTCTTGGCAGAGTGGTCGTGGTCGTCAGTTAAGGACCCGAACCTTCATGACGAATTTGTGAAAAATAGCGTAATTATAGCCCCTCATCTGCAATACTGCAGTCCGGAGTTTGTAGTCGGCTATGAAGCGCTGCTGCCTGCTCTCACATCAGGTCCCTCAGTCACCTTTTATGATATCCAAGGAAAGATGGGTCGGTCCTATTCTAAAATCAGGCACGATACGGCAATAGCAACAATTTCTAGGTAGGTATAACTTTTATGGGCAGACCATTCCTTACACTTGTTTTTCATTTTATGATCTTTCGTTTATGGTACCATCAGCCAAATATGTGGTCTACCACCCTAAGGTCCAAAATCCTTTGCACATCACAATATTATAATGTCGATAAGACGTGGCTGTCAACTTGAAAGTTCGACTTTAGCGACTATTTTGTTTGATAGGAAGTTGGACGAAAAGTGGTAGACCACTTCTTTGGTCAACCGTACAATAACTTATACTGAATTGAAATGTTCCATATTTTATTGGCAATCCAATACCGTTCTATATCACTTGCAAAGCTCCTACTGTAAAACTAATTAACTTGAAAATTATCTGTCAATAAAATTGCTGGGTTTATGATTGCCAGGCTAATCGATATATAATGATGTGGGGTCCAATTTAGTATCTAGTTTAATCTGTAACGTGTACGAGATATTTGCCTAATTGTCAGCAGATTTCTGATTATATTTTTGCTAAGTGCCTAAATGCTAGGTCAGCTTAGACATGACCTTTTTCTGGACGTATTTAGTCTGAAATTTGTGACGAGTGTTTTGGATTGCTAGGTCAATATTGCTTTACCAGTAGGTACTGATATTTGTTAAGTGGTAGCGAAGTACCCATGGATTGTAAATATTTTGTTATGCTTGTGATTTGTTTTACCTAACACCAGTGTACATTGAATTAGCATAATCGGTGATTACCTCCACGAAATCAATATTGAAACTGTTTCTGGTAATATTGGTTCAACCCGTTCAGTTAGTGACGAAATGTATGCTAAGTTGGCGGCAACAGTTAAATTTATAGCTGTTGCTAACCTTACTAATTAGACAGCATGTTCTTTTTAACATTTTATGCAAAAATATTTGTAAATGTGTAAAAAAACCTAGTTAAGGTTAGTAGCTTAGCCGTGGTAGTTTGACCTGGTGGCCTCTCAAGCATAAGGTCCTGGGTTTGAATCCCGGGCTCGCACCTTGAGTTTTTCGGAATTTATGTGCGAAATTACATTTGAAATTTAACATGACTTTTTCGGTGAAGGAAAACATCGTGAGGAAACCTGCACACATCTGCGAAGCAATTCAATGGTGTGTGTGACGTTCCCGATCCGCATTGGGCCTGTGTGGGAACTATGGCCGAAGCCCTTTCGTTCTGAAAGGAGGCCTGTGCCCAGCAATGGGACCTATATAGGCTGGAGATGATTTGTAAGTTAAATAAAAAATAGACATCTTACGAGTACGTAGCCAATAAAAATGTATTCCATGTCCAATAATAACGCTATCGAAACAGATTATTTGCCTTAATTGGTGAAGTATTAACGTAAACCAATTAAAAGTGACAACAAGTGAAAGTTAAGTAGTTTCACGAAATAAAATTAAGTAAATTCGTATAATATTAACAGCTGGAGTAGGTACGTCAAAACCAGCCAGCAATCGAGGTGGGATATGCGCTAAATTTCAAATGTAAGACGGTGGATTACGACTATTACGAGAAGGTTTACCTCGATGATCTTGTATTTAGTAACAATTTAGACTCATAAGATTTAATGAAGCGTGTTTTCAAAGTACACCGACAATTTAATTTCCCGATAGGTTCCCATCGAGATTACGTAATCTAGCCTTAACCTTTTGCGTCGTGATAATGGAGTAATGATGTAGTGTACGTTTACTTGCTCGCTCGAGTTGATAGTCAATACGCTATAGTAACGCTTGACAGATGATTGAGGAAGGAAAAATTGTTTAAATTTACATGATACCCATATTTTCTTATATAAATTGAAGATCAGAACAGTAAACAAAGAGGCGGTGATGGAAAAGAGCAAGGTTGACGTTTTCATCATGCATCTGAAATTGTTCATGATTTTGACAAACCCGTTTAACTACATAAGTGTAAATCGTGACTTTAATTTAAAATGTACATAAATTAACATCACTGTTGTTTATAACATGTCAATTTTAGGATATACACATGCTCTGTCTTCAAGCACTGAAGTTATGTGCAATTTTTCCAGATCTACATTAAATATCTACGACTAATGACGTCGTTTTTTTTCGGACAAATCTTAATCATGTCACATTTTTTTTTATTGGAATTGGTACATTGAAACATTTAATAAAAAATCTGCACATTTAGGGTGCGACCAAAGTGCCGCGTACACGCAGTGACGTGTCGTAGGCGTCACGTATTCTCACCATTTCTGCATACATTTTTTTGCGATTCCGTAACGTCGCCGTTTTTTAAACGGCGGTGTGGTCGCACCCTTGAGCAGTAATTTTAAGGTAATAATCAATGTACATAGCAACTGCTTACTTATTTTATATTTTCTCACATACTTTCGTGTGTTCGTTTGCAATGAACCAAAAGCCTTCACATAGTTGTGATATCTTTGAACCTCACTTAACTCCAACTTCGCACTTCTCAATGCCATGTACGACTGGGAAGCAAAGGTAAAATTACTATTATTTACCGTATGATTACACTTAGCCATAAAGACCAAAGTTCAATGTGATGCCGTGATCGACACCCGTAATTTGCTGACTTGTTGCGCAAACCTATCCCCCAGTCTATTGTTTTTGACGAAGATGGACGGCGTCGTTTTGGCAAAGTCATGATACTCTAAAGTAAAAAGCACTTCAATGTCAATTTAAGCAACTTTTAAAACGACGAATCTTTGAGGGTATTTCTACACTTGAGTCAATTTAAGTGTACCTTTTACCTTTTCGGATTCCGATTGGATTCTGAACGATATACATAACTCGGGAATTTTCTTACTCAGAAGCTCGAACTGGTTTATTTAAGACAATTATTTTTTCATAAAATTATACGTCTTGTTCCAAAAAGTGTTCGGGTAAATTGATAACACTTATTTTACTAGATAAGAATCAAACAGTGCTCATAATTTTGAGTATGTAAAAAACCAGAAATGTTTCAAGAAAGAAGAAAAGTACACTTTTAAACCGAATTGCCCTCTGGTGTAAGTCAGCATCAAAAAAATGTAGTCGCTCTTTTGTACCTTGTCTTGTCGTACCACTTATACATACATACGTATAAACGTCATACAAATTGACAAAACGCTTTAATGCGACTAAGTACAATACAAAGATAATCAGCATCTTTCGACATCATATCAGTGACATCACCTGTCTCTTCACCATTACCTACAACGAATGTCATAGATTACAAAGAATTTCAAGTAAATGAAGGGTTTGTTCGAATAATCGCTGTCGAGTAATATTGATGGGCATTATTAATCATACATCGTAAACTTTATTAACCGAATAAAATTACAACTGGTCATTAACTGCAGGATTGATGCTGTTATTAAACCCGCTAGGGTTTTGTTTTATAAGTTGACGACGAAATACGTTTATTGGAAGAATTTCGTCACAAAAAATGTAAAAATAATCACGCATGGACTTCATAAAATTTGTGTCAGCAAAAACAACTTAGACACTAAAAAACAACTAATAAGTGGCGAATGCCTTAGACCACATCGCTTATAAACTAAACCTATTAAAGTTTGCCAATGACGACACGACATAACCGTCAGAGGCAAAAAGAAAAAAAAAAACAAGAGAAATAAAAGTACCTATGTTACGTATGTAAACATTTTATTGTACAAGAGTAAAAAACAAACCCAGTACAAATCGAAGGGTAAAAAGTAAGGACTTTTCAAAAACGATTTGAAAACCTTGTAGCCGCTGCGCAATATGTCGCAAGCCAGATATGCATATTTAGAGCTATATCCGTTGTTTGCTGTTCTCTAGAGCTGTGTCCGCGTATCGGCCTCCAAAACAGACTGAAGACATTAATCATTGTTCGACTAACAATATCCTGTCACTTTCTACGTCAATCACAGAGTCAACGCGCAAATTGTTTTTGCCAATAAGTTTAAAAGGTGTCCATTGATTAATCTCAGCTGCTCAACACGAGAGCGCGCGAGAGCTGTGCTGCGCGCGAAATAGACTGCCCGTCTTTTTCTTACTGATACTTCTAGAAAGGGACAGGTAGTTTATCTCGTGCGCGATACAAATCTCGCGCGCTTTCGTGATAGCTGTGTTAAAAGCGTTGAAAGGAAACTATTTTAACAAGTCTTCGACCGGCTATATAGTATGTAGGTTATCAGTACGTGTGTTAGCCATTGTTAGTTTATACTAAATGGATGTTGTACATTGGAATAAGAATAAGAATAAGAATAAGAATCATTTATTTGCTAAAATACAGTATTAATAGCAAAAGGCTTAAAATTAGGGCTACTTTATTAGTTTTAGTTGTTTTGTAGTTGGAAGCAGCTTAACACCAAAAACTTTAATTTTTTGCAAAATAATACTCGGTTTGTAGAAGCCGTGGTAGCCTAGCGGTTTCTCAAGCAGAGGGTCGTGGGTTCGAGCCCTCTGAGTTTTTCGGAATTTATGTGCGATATCGATATTACATTTGAAATTTACCATGAGTTTTTCGGTAAAGGAAAACATTGTGAGGTAACCTGCACACATCTGCGAAGCAATTCAATGGTGTGTGACGTTGCCAATCCGCACTGGGCCCGCGTGGGAACTATAGCCCAATCCCTCTCATTCTGAGAGGAGGCCTGTGCCCACCAGTGGGACGTAGGTATAATAGGCTGGAGATGATGACTCAGTTTGTTAGCTTAGTTGTAAATTTCATTATTAAATAATTATCGTTGTTTTCGCAAATTGTTTACAATACTTATTAATAAAAAGCGACGGGTAGCACTCCGGGTGTGCCGGCAGAAGTGAAAACTACACACACTCACACTCGCGCAAAAATAAAAAATAAACTTTTTCTAGACGAGATTTGAACTGGTCACCTGAGAGAACGCACTGTTATTCCACACCTTATACCACTAGGCTAAACGCACATACGTTACAGCGACGAAATCAACGTTCAAAAATCGAACGCCACTCTAGCTTCATTCGTATTTCAAAATAAGCTCTTAGAGGATCCTGATATCCTGGTACTTAAACTCTCCCTCCGTCTTACACCTGACGCGAGTTTAACATTTTTACCCGTCCCAAAAAGTGCTCAGCGCCGTTAAAGAAAGGGTCTGGCCGGAAGGTAATAGTAAAATCGCCCCTGGCTGAATTTAAAATATTGTTATGCACGTTTGTTTGTTTTATTATAAGATATAATTTTACTGAATATTAAGACTTAAATGCTTACGGTTAGCGAAAAAATAAAAAAATAAAAATTCAGTTTTTATTTTTTTTTAGCCAAACTACGTTACCGATTAATTTGCCCTTCGGATATTTTGTACATATATTGAAGATACATTTATAGAAAAAAAATAAAAGTTGTAGCGTTTTTTAAAGTACACAATTTTGGCTGTTTTAGTTTTTTTTTTTTTTTTTTTTTTACTTGCAAGTTAGCGACACCTACCATATTTTGATATAATATACGCAATTTTATATTCTATTAAATATATTTTTTTCAAAATTATTCATTTGGATCAACAATGTGAAAAAAAATTTTTGTTTAAAAGGGTGGAAAAAATTTCTTCCATATTGTTCAATCGTTCAAACATTCGTTCATAGTGTTATTAACAATTATCTTATTAACTATGTTAGTAACATGAAATAAAAACAGAAAATACGGATAAATCAGAAGAAAAAATAGATTTAAATTGATTATTTAAAAAAATATATATTTTTTACTTACAATATTTTACTTATTTTGAAAAATCAAAACTAATTGATAACAATAATAATAATATAGCCCTTTTTATTTCGGATTCACTACAATTTCAGTAGACCAGGTAAGTTTTTTTTTTTTCAAAAATGCAAATTATTTTTTTGTAAGAATACAGTATATACATATATGTTCAGTACAGTGGTCTTAAACGGTATAAAAGTAGTCCTTCTATTCAGCATGCAAGCAAGCGTACCTAAGTGTATCAGATACCCCCTAATAATAATATTTTATACTGTACTTCTTCATATTTTTAAATCTACGTGTATCGAATGTGTGTAAATAAATGTTTCTCTCTCTCTCTCTCAATAATCCACTGGGGTATATAACCATAGCTATAGAAGCTAAAAAAAAAATACATATTTTTTTTTTTCTATAGGAATGATTACAGTTAATACTACCATTCCTACAGAAAATATAAAAAAAAATTTACTCCAATTTTTTTTTAATATTTTTTTTAGCTTCTATAGCTATGGTTATATGTATACCCCAGTGGATTATTATTGTTAGGGGGTATCTGATACAACCTGTATATATAATAATATACAAATAATAAAATAATTGATAATTAATTAATATACTGTATTCTTACAAATAAACAATTTGAATTTTTGAAAAAAAAAAATCGTACCTGGTCAACTCAATTTGTAGTGAATCCGAAATAAAAAGGGCTATATTATTATTATTGTTATCAATTAGTTTTGATTTTTCAAAATAAGTAAAAAATTGTAAGTACAAAATATTTTTTTTTTAAATAATCTATTTAAATCTATTTTTTCTTCTGATTTATCCGTATTTTCTGTTTTTATTTCATGTTACTAACATAGCTAATAAGATAATTGTTACTAACACTATGAACGAATGTTTGAACGATTGAACAATATGGAAGAAATTTTGTTCACCCTTTTAAACAAATTTTTTTTTTCACATTGTTGATCCAAATGAATAATTTTGAAAAAAATATATGTAATAGAATATAAAATTGCGTATATTATATCAAAATATGGTAGGTGTCGCTAACTTGCAAGTAAAAAAAAAAAAGAAAAACTAAAACAGCCAAAATTGTGTACTTTAAAAAACGCTAGAACTTTTATTTTTTCTCTATAAATGTATCTTAAATATATGTACAAAATATCCGAAGGGCAAATTAATCGGTAACGTAGTTTGGCTAAAAAAAAATAAAAACTGAATTTTTATTTTTTTTATTTTTTCGCTAACCGTAAGCAATTAAGTCTTAATATTCAGTAAAATTATATCTTATAATAAAACAAACAAACGTGCATAACAATATTTTAAATTCAGCCAGGGGCGATTTTACTATTACCTTCCGGCCAGACCCTTTTCACTTCAAAAAAATATGACAGAACGTTTTCCGATGCAGTTGTTCGCTTTGGTCGCTACAGTTATGTACCTATTGTTAGACGCTATACTATCGGGTCTGATGGAACCGACAATTATAGGCATGAGACACCGCTTCAGCAGATTCCTAACATCTAAGGTAATCGATCTCAGGGTATGCTAATCAAATGCGATTAAATAATCGAATAGGAAACGATTAGTGTTAACCAAGTATAAATAAGTGCTGATATGCTAATACAGGTTACTTTCCGTGGGGCAGTCACGTTGCCATAACACGATTTGTTCTTGATATTGAAAATTATACAGCTTACAGCTAATGGAGTGATGGGATTGATTGCTACAATAATACATATACCTACCTATTTTTAAAAATCAACTCAAGTCTCACTATTTGTCACTAATTGAATTCCTGTCTTTAGTCCCTTTTCTTTTCTTCTTGCTTCTGATCAAATCCTTTTCTGTCATATGGCCTTATTATATATATTTTTGTTTTTTCGTTATTACATTCTCATATTTATTTTATCTTAAGTATTATAACTACAATACTGTTATATGTGTTTGTATGTGTTATTTTGTTTTGTTTATTTAGCCTGCGTCTCTCCTGGCTTTTTGTTTCCACCACCTACTCAAACTGTCACTACTCAACTCAAACTTATTTCTCTGACTTATTGGTTGTCTGGAAGAGATCGCTACTAAGCGATAAGACCGCCTATTGTATACTTTGTTCTTTGTTTCTGTATTGTTTTGTACTGATTTGTGGTGTTCAATAAAGAGTATTTGTATTGTATTGTAATACACATACATACACAAATCAAGTCTTTATCCCTTATGGGGTAGACAGACCCGTAACAAGAACTGGCCACGTTTAGTAAGACAAGAAAGTCGTATATCACAAATTTTAACTTGTGTTTTAAAATTTTCAAAATATAATTTGCATGCTCATCTTAAATTGGGTATAATCCAGTGCGTCTAGATCTTGAGCAAAACATTACAAGTTTTTAGTGCTTAACTTATCAAGGAAATATCAAAATTATTTGATTATGATTGTTTTATTGTAAGATTAAACAAAAAAAAAATTGTACCCACATTATATTTTTAATTAGGTAGTGCTAAAAAATGCTTTCCAGAAAAAATATCCAGCAAGATAATTTGACGATTCATGAAGGACCATCATTATTAAGTTAGATAAGTAAATAAAAAGTTATTTTTTTAGAACTTCTACGCTAACATAATAAAGAGGTAAACTTCGTTTTTGTGCGCTTCTTTGTAGGCAATCTTTGGAACTACTGAACGGTTTAAAAAAAAATCTTTTATTCACAGAAAACCTTACCTAATTACCTCCAGCTAAGCTATATAGTTACATCTCATTGCTGGGCACAGACTTAAACAATAGTCCAAGCGGGCCCAGTGCGGATTGGAAACTTCACACACACCATTGAATTACTTCACAGGTGTACGCATCAGGTCCTCCATCATCGAAAAAGCTAATGGTAAAGTGGCAAAACCCAGAAGCGCGAGCTCAGATTCGAACCCATAACTCTCTTCTAGAGAGGCCATAGGTCAAACGACCATGCTACCACGGCAATTGCTAGCATGGCAATTTAGAGTACAGAGGTCGTAATGTCTAACAAACTCGGAGTCTGAAGACCCGTGAAGACTGATGGTAGAAAGAGATGGCAAATGCGACCCGCGACCGCATGCGCGTTGGTCCCAGGTTTGCCTAAAACGCTGATAAAATCAAAACTGTGTCAGTATAACAAGTATTTCTAACAAAAGTGACAGATATATCAGATAATCCGCCACACGGATGCGACCGAGGACGTTTTCGGGCAAAAAAAGCGGTGCACAAGTGAACGGCAAACAGCCTATTGTCCAATTACACGCAGCCGAAAGGTCGCGCCTGATGAGTTCCGTCATAGGTCTGATGACGGTTCTAGACATAATGTGTTCACGTTATTTATAAACCTATATTTGTGTAGCATTGCTGGGCAAAGGGCACCCCTCTTGATCTTCACATGTCCCTATCTTGAGCTGTATCCGGCCACTCGGTCAGTTCAGCGTCCAGGGGCCTTACTATGACGTCCTAATTCCGATTCAGTTCAAGTTTTAGCTGTCACTTTTAGTGTGAATCTGACAGCGAGCGAACCTAAACTGAATCGCACTAAGACGTCATGGTAAGGCCCATGGTCATCTCGCCATCTCCTCTTCGGGCTGCCTTGCCGCCGGTAGCCGTCGGGTGGTACCCATCATGTGTCCGAGCCCATCATTCTGAATGCATTCGGCAGACATGCCCCGCCCAATCCCATTTGGGCCTGTGTGATCACGTGAACTACTGAATCTTTAATGATGATGACTTCTACGCGTCGCGGTCCTGTGCTCTGGTTTAAAGGTCTTTCCAGCTGCAACGGACAGCCCAACTAGTACAATTAGCTGTATTAGGGCATTGGAGCGTATCCGATTATCATTTAAGGTATGACGTTAGCGTTATTGCGTCTACTCCAGCCTTAAAGCAGCCGCTTTAATGCTAAATTGGCACCATTTTATGCAGCCTTGAGTTCCATTTCACCTCTTTCTCTCATCTCCTTGTGGTTCAGAATTTTTAACTTATCATATTTCTAGGGATCCTTTCGGATCCAGAGGGATCTCTTGTGTACCTACCTACTTCCCTAATGGTCAACAGGGCAGACATAGCCAAGTGATCAAAGTCCCTCGTGCGAATATTTATTTTCGTTATAGAAAGGGGGCGCGTAATGAAATTGATAGAGAACCCCTGCTTTAATGGAATTTGCATTTTGTATAGAAAAAAGCAGGTAACACCGATTCCAAATTGACGTCTGCTCATCGTGTCGATGGTGTCGTTATTAGTTATTACCTAATGCGTGAAGAAGAAGAAACACCCAAAAATCCGATCCAACACAAAATACTTGTATCATTAAACAAACTTGAACACGCTATGCGTAACATGACAGAGTTGTATTATTCTACTTCGCTTTCGATTTAGCCATTAAAGTAAAGAGACAAAGTTTAAAGGATCATCATCATAGGCCTCCCCCATTTAAAGGATGTTACTTTTCAATTAGGTGCTTTCAAATAAGGAAAGAACACATACTTATTTGAAAAATATTGAGGAAAAATAAAAAGCCAACACCAAATCACTACAAATTGTACAAGTAGGTATTTCGTTGAAAGTGGCTTATCTTTAGTTTCGGTCAAAACAGGCAAACCGTAAGGGTAAAAACAATAAAAATTCAGTATAAACTCTTGCGTGATGATTTATTGTTTACACCGAGGAAAGCGTAAGAAAGTCCACCAATCATTGTGGAGTAATTAGTTGAAAGTGATACGAGATAATTGCACTTTCACTGGCATTTCTAAAGTAATTTAGTAACTATTTAATGCCCGTACGAGACTCCAGGATGCAGTTGATGGCATGTTGTGCTTGCCCTGAGGTTGGCAATTGACAACATTTCATATTTCTGAGCCTATAATATTAATGGTTCTCTGTATTTTGTTTGAAAAGATGAACATGCTGACAGTTTAATTTTTTCGCCAGAGCTTGTATTTAATTTATAATTAATTTATTAATTTGTGCTTATTCTAAAAAGGCGTAAGTCCGATACTATCACAGAATAAACACTTATCCCTTTGTCTTTTCTCTATAAAAAAAAAACTGACGTCAATTTCAAATTGTCAATGTCAGGCCTATTCTCCAATATTCGATTTTCGAGGGTCGCTTGAGTCGCTTCGTGCTGTTCTGCTCATACAATTAGTCATTATCTTGAGAGTGAGAGTGAAGGTTTGCAACAAACTTCGAAAATAGAATTTCAGAGTTGCCCCCCTTGTACTTTGAAGTTGTTTGAAGTTGTCAAAAATACAAAATTATGATCGCTAATTTTTTCTCGTGAAAAAAGCAAAGGCGTTTCACCTATCCTTTGGTAGTTTTGGTAAAATTAGGACATATTTTTAATTAATTTATATTTTTTATAATAAGCGATATTAAAATTATATAAACATATTTCAGTGATCAGGAGGCAAAATGCTTTCGAACCGTATATACATTTTCAGGTGTTATAAAAATGAAATGTTGTCAATTAAAGATCGTACTGTAATGTATAGACCCGCTTAAATGTGACGACCGCGGGGGCCTCTCTGTGCGGCGGCAGGCGCACTCCCCGCCCGCACCTCTCTCGGCCCCCTTTGTCGTCCTACCCCGCGCCCCTGTGCCGCGCGGGCGAGGACTCAGTTAAGCGGTCGGTCTATACGTTCAACCAATTTGTTCCCTGAGCCACCAAATAAATCAGGTCTTTATCCCTTATGGGGTAGACAGAAACTAAGGTAACAATACCTAAAGGGCAAGGTTAGCGTGAATGTGGGCATACAAGTTGAAAGAAGAATCAAAATAGTTATGCGCTACTTTTATTAACTTTAATTAATTTTATCGTTAAACCTATAGAAGGAAAAATATGCCGAACCACAGAGGATAACAAAATTTGTTGATTATTTAATAATCAACCACAGTTTTATGTACACGTAGTTATCGTGTTTGTAATTTTTTCAAGTATACTTTTATAATTAACTAGCTTAATTCTCTCAGCTTGCCTCCGTGGAAGAATATAAATATATGCTGCATAGGAAAATTTTTGGGCTAGATAAAAATCTGTACCCAAGTACCCCGTACCAAGTGCCAACTTCATTCCAAATTTCGAATTTCTAGGACTACTGGAACATAGGTTTTGATAGCACGGCAATGTGTATGCAAACATCTCCATTTCTAATGACTATCTTTTGATAGCGTAGACTAAGAGGGTTGATTTTTTCACAACTCAAAAGAAATGCTGACCTCAGTATTCTGTATTGATTTTAGCTTAACAAAACTCCTAAAATACAACTTAAATATAAATAACAAGATAAACTAATTTTAGCTTTATATCTCGATTAGTTTCAGTGAAAAAAAATCTTGAAAGAAAAACATCCAGCTGAAAAGACGGACATCGGAGATCTTACAAGGATTTCCTTTAAAGTAACCAAAAGATAACCGAGTTTTATTGAATCAGGCGTTACCTACTTTGCGGAGGTCTATTTCAATGAACAAAAACATTTACCTTGCTACTCCGCTACTTGTAACAGAACGGGTTTAAGTAGCGGAGTAGCAAAATAAATGTTTTATGTTCATTATAACTGAGTTTGTCCAGCAGTTGTCAAGATTTGCGTTTTATCTCTACTTTTATAAATACATAGATAAATTACTTGCAGGTACTGTAAGGTAGAATAAGTTGATATAGAGGCTATAAACACGAAGTTCACAAACCGAACATTCCTTCGATTTGACATTGATTGTTTTTTAAGAACTCCGAAACGAGCCCTAGAGCAGCTTGGAACCGGGATAGAAACCGCCTCTCATGATGTAAATGTAAAATGTATCATTTCAAATTATTAAATAAAAGTAAGTAATGCCAATTATATGTTTAATTAGGCCTTCAGCCCCCACAAGTTTGTTTAGGAAATTGTCAACGATCCCTTACTACGAGTAGTAAAAGTGTCTCCTCAAGGTAGCTTCACAGTGCTCGCTGCCGCAATTGATAAAAAATCAAGAGTACGTTCAAATCTACGTGACATTCACGGGCACACGTACAACAGCGTAATATTTCAATACTATCTACTCCTTTGTGCTAACTACCATTATCAAAACTTTAACTCTGAATAAACTACCAACCAATAACCTACCTTAAAATCAAAAGCCAAACGTCCACATTTGAACGGGCCACTTGCACCACATACGCCAGTTTTACTCGACGCATAATGCGTGCGCTACCTCACGGTAGGACCTTGGCAGGGACGTGGAAAAGTATCATCAGTTTAGGACGGCCAAAGAGAAACTGACCTTCATTGGTTAGTGTTAGAGTCTTCGTTAGTTTGTTCTTGGGTTGTCGGTTGAGTTCTTTAAAGTATGGTGGTTTAGTTGGAGTTAGAGCCTTGACTGAAGTAGGACGAGCTGTTACCACACAGGGTTTAAGTGCAGAACAGTAGGTGTTCAGTGGCGTAACGGTGAAAATGGAGTGCCAAGGGGAATCCTTGCGAATGAAACGCTCTGTCCTTATCCAGCTCAATGTTGATTGTAGAGACGGAAGACGGTTTGTGGTCCTAACTATTTTTGGAATCAAATAAATCAAGCGTTGATTTTAAAAATTATGCTAATAATAAAAAGAAAATAGGGGCGAAGGAGTTTTAAAAGTAAAATAAGAATATTAGTTAAAACCGAGTCAAAAGAGCAGTCTAGGGATGATGATTATCCCAAGGCTTTTTTGATGTGTGTAAAGTGACATAGGTACTTAAATCAAAAAACTCGGGCAACAATTAATACTGAATTTTAAAAATATAATGGTTTAATAAATTTTACATAGACCATTAAAGATTTATTTAGTTTGTTGTTACTCAAGCTCAGCTTCTGTATGGCTGTTACAAAGTAAGTCTTACAGCTAAGTATAGGAAGCAATTATAGCTAATCATTACTTGTCATTGAAAGTAGTAAGCATTATAACTAAACATTACACTACAATCAGCGATCAGTACTGAATCAAGATTAACAATCAAGTGCAATCAATGATTGTTTGATCCATGACAATTAGTGGCAAGCTTTTTATGTATAACATAAAGACCAGTTTACACATGCGCGAAAAATTGTACAAGTTGCATTATACATTCTTGTGGTGCGAATTGAAGGTGTTCAGTGTAGTGCCGCAATGTAATGCAACTTACTTGGTAGGTTTTTTTGCTTGTGTATACTGCGCTTAGGGATAACTTAAATAACGGTTATAAAAAAAACGGTTAATAACATAAACGCAACAACGCTTCTTAGAATAAATTAATAACGGTTCTACGCAGAAAACACGACTTTTAAATGCATGATGTAGGATGAAGCTACACGACAGAAAAACTTATTAAATTATATTTAATTTATTTGTTTAATTTAAGCATTTAAGAGTTAAAGGAAATAAATTAAGTTACTGGGGACCTGAAGCATATAACTTATTTAAGACTTAAAAAAAAAAATATCAAAATCCACAGGTGACCATAGGGCTGGCTCTTTCCTCGGGCAACGTATAAGTATTGTTATCCAACGAGGAAACGCAGCCAGCATTATGGGCACCTTGCCCAATGACAACGATCTGGGCGATATTTGTAAATATAGGTATTTAGGTTTAGATTAAAGTAGTTTAAGGTTTGATATATAGGTATATGTTTTTAGATCTTGTAAATATGTATATTGATTGAAATAAAGTTACTTAAAATACTGAGTGTTGCTGAGGTGATTTTACTATTGCTACTATTATATTTTAATTCACTAGATACTACTGCCCACGATTTCGTCTGCATAGAATTTTACATTATTATTATAACGTATAGTACGAATTACATTATTATTACATATAAACCTTCCCCTTGAATCACTCTATCTATTAAAAAAAACCGCATCAAAATCCGTTACGTAGTTTTAAAGATCTGAGCATGCAAAAGCGACTTTGTTTTATACTATATCTATGTAGTGATTTACTTGAAATCACGAAGACAAACCTCTATATAGGTACTAAATGTGATCAACACTTTTTTGATAAACAGATGACTCACTCATTCTATTTTAATGACTCAACGGGAAAATTTTCTGTGGGATCGCTTTCGATTATAAATACATTTCTATAAAATGTGTGAAAGCAATTGCTTTGGAGTGTTTCGAGGAAATCCATCCAATAAAAAGTGACAGAGAACGTCTGGAATCGCTGGAAATGTGGTGCAATCGGATAGCCTAGTGGTTAGATTACTTTAGAAGCTGAAGGTCCCAGGTTCGTCCGCCGATCAGGGCAGGTGTTTTATCATTTATCAAAAATAAAAAAAGATTGTTTTCGATTCTTAGACGTTTAATAGGCACTTATCGTTAAGTATGTTTATCAACTGCCAAGTAATTTGGGACGTAAACAGTCGAGAAATGCGAGTAAGTGGAAACAAGTTTGGAAAAATTAAAGGACACTGAATTGAATAATTGAATTGAATAATTTTCTTTAACTACATAGAAGAAGCCCTTTATAAAATAATAATGTAGATCAGTGTTTCCTAACCTGTGGTCCGCGGACCCCTGGGGGTCCGCGAGTATATATATGGGGGTCCGCGGTGTCATCTCTGGACCATACATAAATGCTAATAAGTCTCGTAATTTTGTATCTGTAATAACTGCAATAAATACCTAATCCGATTTTTTTTTGCTGTTTATTTTATTAAGGGGGTCCGTGAAAACTGTGCTTGATTTCCTAGGGGTCCGTGGCTGAAAAAGGTTGGGAAACTATTATTAAAATTAATTATTATGAAACTACTTAACCACTATAGACCGACCGCTTAACTGAGCGTCGCCTGCGCAGAACAGGGGCGCGGGGTAGGCGACAAAGGGGCCGAGAGAGGTGCGGGCGGCAGGCGCACTCCCCGCCCGCACCTCTCTTGGCCCCCTTTGTCGTCCTACCCCGCGCCCCTGTACCCCCGCGGGCGAAGACTCTGTTAAGTGGTCGGTCTATAGAATTTTGTTACCAACAAGTTTATGTCATAAATCCTCATAGAAGCGAGTATAAATTGAGTTTTTAGCGAACAGTTTGCGTCATAACCTTTAGAAATCACTGGGTAGGTACATTTTATTAAAAATGTGGACTTTACTCTAAATCTAATTACATCCTAAAGCAGTGTTGACGTTATTACTCAAATTGAGTCACTCTTACTTTACTGTTGCGCAGTTCATGCTATTAGCGCAAACCTGCGCCCGCGCCGCTGCGCATCCCAACGCTGCGTCGGCGCACTATTCCGAGTTGCCATCTTGAAATAGGATAGCGTCAGAAGAGAATGTCTAATATTCGCCAATCGTATTTAATATTCGACGAACGTCCCGTAACCAAATTGGGGATGTTTTGACAAATGGTTAGGTCAATAAGTATCCACACTGACGAGTATATACGAAGAGATCGATGAATGTGATGTGGATGATGCGAAAAAAGTATGTGAGGATCGGAGCAAGTGGAACCGTTCCCTATGGGAAACGGGCATAACGGTATGTATATTGGGCTCAAGCGTTTTAACCTCATCTTTATATTACTCATCTCAGCCTATATCCGTCTCAAAGGCAAAGGCCTCCTGTTACTAAAATTGGCATAATGCCCATGGATTAGAAGTAATTTAATTATCTAGCTACGTACTAGATGACAACACACCTGTTGCGAAGTAGAGAGATACTTTGGTTTTAGTCATCATCTCCAGCCTATATATGTCCCACTGCTGGGAACAGGCCTCCTCATAGAACGAGAGGGCTTGGGCTGTAGTTCCCACGCGGGCCCAGTATGGATTGGGAACTTCACACAGTCCATTGAATTGCTTCGCAGATTTGTGCAGGTGTCGCGATGTTTTCCTTCACCGAAAAGTTCATGGTAAATTTCACAATGTAATGTAATTTTCGCACATAAATTTCGATAAACTCAGAGGTGTGAGCCCGGGATACGAATCCACGACCCTCTGCTTGAGAGGCCACAGATTTAAACAACATTGAGATAAGGAGATTTCAACCGTGAGTTTTGGGTACCATTGGCCGATTCAAGTACCTATCAAACTTATTAGAGTGAGTGAGACAGCAAGTCGGGGCTAAATGTATTTTTAAAGTCTATCGTACTGCAGGAGTGTGAATAATTACCTAAATTTTCTTTCTTTAGTTTACCTGCGGTGCTGATATGTGTCATTGGCGCCGAAAAGGTTAAAATTGTCAAAGACATCGAATTGTCTTACGGTTTTCGCATTTACTCAGTTGTTTCTATTCATAGAAAGATTTAAATTCAAAGCGAAAACATTACACACATTTATCTCCCATCTACCCTTTTATCGCTAACGTACTATTTGTCTAATGTCCTCAGCAGACAGAATACACCCGCGCCAACATAAACACGTACGTCATTGATGATTCATCTAATCTCCAGACGGCGTATTCCGCACAAAGAGTTGCAAGATATCATTTCCATTCACAAAAACTCGAGGTTGCCTTTAGGGGCCACAAAAAATACCGCACACTGTCTGTGTTTGACGGCGAAAATTGGCTATGTATACGTTTTTGTTCTTTGATACAATAATTTTCTAGCTATTTCTGGGATGCGCAGCGGCGCGGGCGCAGGTTTTGGCTAATAGCATGAAGGCTTGAAAATCCGACAAATAGGTATTTGGAATATTTTAGGAATAATTTATTCGATCTTAGCCTTCTAGTTTCGCATTTCTAACCTAAATTTCTAATCGATCTAGCATTACGAATCAAAGGCCAAACATTATACTTCTCTAACACATGCGCCAGAAATGCAGCGGCCAGGGAGAACTGGCGTAGAATAATCAAACATAACGTGACATCGAGGGAATGAGTGAAAATCATAGTAATAGTTTTTCTTCAATTAAAACCACTATAATAATACGTCTTTAAATCAGTTTTATTGTACTTTCTGTTTAGAAGCTAAGTACCGTGCCAAAATATATCTTTATGAGTACTTTTTTTTTTTTTAACTATCACCGCCATGACAGCTGTCATGCGTTTAGAAACATCATTAGTAGATTACTTTTCGGATTTTTCTATGTGTTCTAATTTTCAGTGTCGTTTAGAAATTAAACATCATTAGAATATGAATCAGTATTTTTCAAACAAAAACTAAACTACTTTGATTATTATTTTATCAACATCTAACATTAGGAATCATGTTTATGGTCGATGCGGCTGGCGACCCATCAGTATTTTGATTCCATTTTCCATCTATACGTCCACAATCTTGCTAAACGTGGCCTAGGTGTTGTTACCTTAGGCTCTGTCTACCCTGTAAAGGATAATATGTGTAGAGCACGACTGCTCTGTCAAGAGTATTCAACGAAGAAGAAGCATCACGAATGACCATGGGCAATGGTGACCCCACACGGCTCGTTTCATTCTCGCGTAACAAAAGGAAATGACATCATCTGAAATCAATCTTTTATTTTCTAATTATTTTGTTCACTTTACATTTTACCCGTTCGACCTAACCATTTCTACGTGAAAAATTAAAATGAAAATATATTTATTGACCATTCAGGACTACATAATGAGAAGCTTAGAGACCTCCTAGTAGGTATGCAAGACACTTCTCCAATGAAATGCAGCAAGGTAATCAGACAATATTTTCTAAGATATACCTATGCAATTTCTAATTTCAATTTACTTTACTTTTATAAAGCAAAATCAGACGTAATTAAGATACATATGATAGACTGTATAACATACAGTAAAATTCCATCGTGTTTTAAAAATACATTATGTTAATTGCTAAAGTAAGGTATTGATTTATATTTGCGCATCAAAATGGCGATGATCTGTGGAAAATTCCCAGCTCCAGGTTTTATATTGCGTCTCAATTGAATTAGAAAATTAGAGGTTCCGTAGAAGGGCGATCTGCGCCGATCGGTCGAAAAAACACTTTACTGATTTAATTTGTTTGGAAAACAAATCAGTTATATAAATATAGCAATACATATTTTTCTAATTTAAGTAGGAAGGTTTACATGTATATAATTTCCACGTAGACGAAGTCGCCGGCAGAGAGTTTAGATTATAAAAGAGTGCAGCAAAGAGTTATGAGTAGTACTACATCCCAGTGTCATCATAAAATGGAGACGCAATATCGGTTCGCTATCGCTTTTTCACTTAAGTCATGTTTACCATTACGAGCACAAATGTTACAAGTTTTGATTGATTAGTGTACTATTACGGATTGTGTGACAACAGCAACAATGCAAGTATCAGTTGTGCCATAAGACCGTAACAAATCATGTACCTGCAATCAAAGGTGAAAGTTTGACATCACGAATCGATGTTTGGATCGTCTTTAGATGGTTAACTACATGTAAATGCATTGTGTTAGCGATATAAGGTAATACAGATTACAGACATGCCTTACGGGTACACTACATAAATACGAAAAACTAAATTCCGATTATCGGAATCACGAATTTCATAATTACGATTATTATAATTCCGAAGGTTTTAAAACTCCGAATTATAAGTATTCCGATTTTCATTATTCCGATTTTTATAAATCCGAAAATTCAAAATGCCTAACATTTACAATCACGATTTTCAAAATTCCGAATTTCAATACACCGAACAATAAGCATTCTGAATGAATAATAATCCGAAATATCAAAAATACGAATCCCGATTATTAAAATACCGATTTTCAAAACTCCGAATATTATTGGAGTAAAACAAACATGTTCGCGGCTGAGGGGTGGCCCAAGGGCCACCCCCGCCGCACCTAAACCTAAATTAATCCAATTCCTAATAAACAAAATTCTGATTATTGAAAACACGAATTTCATTATCCCGAATATCAAATTTCCGAATTAGTAATGAAGTATCGGAAAATTGATAGTCGGAATATTGTTTTTCGGTCCAATGACACTTCGGGCTTTTCATTATTCGGAGTTATAAAAATCGGAATAATATACAATCGAAATTTTGAAATTCGGTTAAATAAATTTCGTGTTTTTTAGTAATCGGAATTTTATTTCTTAGGAATTATGAAATTCGGAGTTTTAAAAATCGGAATTAGTAAATTCGGAATTAAATATTTCGGAGTATTTGGGTGTTCCCATGCCTTGCACGGTTCGAAATAATGCATAGGAGAATATCATCAGCCGAAAGACGTCCACTGCTGGACAATTGGCCATAGGCCTCCCCCAAGGCTCTCCACTCGGACCGGTCCTGTACCTTCCGCATCCACCGCGATCCCGCGATCCTGATAAGGCAGGAATACCAATAGTACCTAATAATAATAATGAGAATATCTATACCTTGTCTTATTTAACATTATACAAAATGAAACTCTTCTTCTTAATAAACTTTAAAACGTCGTGCATTTTTAGGGGGAGGAGCGCTGCTTATCCTATAGCACAGGTTTTTACCTATTTAGGGAGCAGAGTTCTAGTGAAAGATACCTTATAAATGATGTTTTTTTTTTTAAAAAAAACTTATTGACTAGTTTCGACTCGTCAACGCGCAATCCAAACAATTATTATTAAGCTCATGATTAAAAAAGCTTGTCTAACTGAACATTTTGAAAAACGAACGACGAATGTAAAACGTTATTGATGATTGAGAACATATTTAATCAATTTTATGCCAAAAATGCCTTGCATCATGTTGGAAAAGAGCTGATACTCTTAAAATTGCTGGATCGATTTTTACCAAACAAAGCTAAGAACTACCTTAAAGAAACTGGCTTTCGAATGTGACAAACCGCATCAAAATCGATCCATCCGTTTATGAGCGACGACCAACTTATAACACCCCTTTTTGCGGCGGAAGTTAAAAACAATTGAATCACAAAGGAACTCATTGACATTTTGCCTCTACAACCAACACCAAAGTTAGATTATCAAACAAACTTTCCACCTTACCTTCTCCGTTCCGATGAGGGTAAAAAGATTTATTGACAATCTATACATATAATAAAATCGTTGAGACCAAAAAATCTGTACATTGAAGATTTAAAAAAAAACCGACCAGGGTGAAATAACTATGCAATAAAACCTTGCACATAATAATACTCTGTCAAAAAAATTCTGCACGTACATTTAGAAAATCTTACCGTCTTATTAGCTTTTTTGTTTCCCGTTTATATTTGAAGGTGACTTTGGAATCGGCAAAAAAGTTATGAATCTCCTTGCGAAGGTCAGTGCAACTCGAAGTAAGTATTTTAATATTTTAGTTTTTTTCTCACTTCGTGTCTAGTTCGAGGCGGAATCCGCTCTTTGATTGCTTTTAGTACGTTTCGCTGTCTGAGAGTCTTTAAATTTCCTGTTAGTGTTGTACTAATTGGGAAAATAAAAACTTTATGATGATAATTGAATGTATAAGTTTTAATTACCTATACTTGTTCAACAGAGCTCTTCAAAAAGTTTAACCTTATTCACAAACTCGCAGATGGATATCCAACTACGAGAAATAATAACCTAAATTCTTTCTGCATCGTTGCAAAAGTCTTCTCCAGAATTCAGCAAGCGGTCAGGCAAATTCGCTAAACCCCCAAAAAAAAACATTAAAAATTTTCACACCATTCATTTCAGACCATTCACTTTGATCATCGATCTACAGAGCGTACCTATCAGATAGCCCCTAACAATAATCAACTGGGTTATATAACCATAGCTATAGAAGCTAAAAAAATATAAAAAAAAAATTGGAGTACATTTTTTTATGTTTTCTATAGGAATGATTACAGTTAATACTACCATTCCTGTAGAAAATATATAAAAAAAATTACTCCAATTTTTTAAATATTTTTTTAGCTTCTGTAGATAGCTACAGAAGCTAAAACTGGGGTAACAATAGGGTTATATACCCCAGTTGATTATTGTTAGGGGCTATCTGATACACCCTGTATATATGGAAACATTTATCGATTGCAACTATAAACATATAAACATTTACATGACTATGAAGTAAAGTTAACCCAATGCTGCTGAAATATACATAGTACATACATGCAGTCACGCCTCTTTCCCACAGGGGTAGGCAGAGGCTGCTGAAATATTCCGGAGGACATTTGAGACATCTTGTATACAGGGGCTGCAAAATTAACTCAGGGCTTTTGAAAAACAAATGCTATTCAATTAATTATAAAAGTCGTCTACATAATAATTATTAAAATCAGTCTTATTTCGTTCGTGCTTTCATGCTTATGCATCTGCTTATGTTACAACTCATCCATCCTTATCCTCCAGCCTATATTCCTCCCACTACTGGGCACAGGGTTCCTCTCAAAATGAGAGGGCTTGGGCTATAGTTCCCACGTATGTTACAACTACTGACAATCAATTAATCACAAAGACTTGCAATGAAACGCTCCTATTGGTACAACTCTCACCCACGGTAATGCTTCTTGACTCATATATTACTAGCTACGCCTCTTTGATCTATCTCTCTAGTTGCAAAAACCTAGAAATTATAAAAAAATTCAAGACTTCAGCAAATCGTTCATGACTTATTCCGAGCATAAAGCAGCTAATGCAGTTTTTCTGTGAAAAAGTAGCACAGAGAAATTAAGGGCTCGTTTCACCTCTCTCTGTTAAATTCCAGTTATCTTAGCTGTCAGTTATCTATGATGACGTCTTTGTCTGTTTCGTAGTAATAAATAGAGACGGAATCATAGATAACTAATATCTAGGCACTTAAGATAGGTACCTAACTGAAATTTAACTGAGAGTGGTGATACAGGCCCTAAATGCGATTCTAAGCGCAATACTTGTAAATGGCGGGAACGATTCTTTTTTTAAAATCTAAGTAGTAGAAGCCGGGGGATATAAGCTACTTTATAATATTAAAATGGTGTGGTCCTCCTACTCGAGACCCTAAAATACAAGATTGCAACGTCTGATGTAGCAATCCAACAAAAAACAACCTTACGTGCATGCAAAAACGAACTTCCACTCTAATTATTATATTAGAAGCGTGTATCGTGAGTAATGTCTAGATAAAACCATGAACTATACTTAACACACATAACGATTATGTAAACACGAAAAAAAGCATTCGTATTTCAGTGGGAGTCATCATCATCATATCAGCCGAAAGACGTCCACTGCTGGACATAGGCCTCCCCCAAGGCTCTCCACTCGGACCGGTCCTGTGCCTTCCGCATCCACCGCGATCCCGCGATTCTGATCAGGTCGTCGCTCCATCTTGTTGGAGGCCTACCAACAGCTCGTCTCCCGGTCCGCGGACGCCATCGCCATCAGTCAGTGGGAGTACTTAATATAAAATGAAGATTCATCTGACTTTCGATTCGAACGCACGATGTTATCAGATTGGATGCCATCGCTAAGCCAGCAATGGCAGATACTATGAATCGGGGCGACTATTAAAATGGTTTGACAACAAATACATTCATTTTTTATTCCCAGTTGGTGTCCGCATAGATCTGCTTTTTGTCAAGATGTTAAAAACACATACAGATATAATCGCAATTTTAAGGCTTATTAAAATAGCTCCATTTCCCAGTCATCCTGCACGTCTAGCACGACAGCGCACAAGAGTCGCGCGCGAGATAGATTGCCCGTCTTTTTCTTACTGTTCGTTCTAGAAAGGGACGGTTAATCTATCTCGCGCGCGACGCGACTCTTGTGCGCTGTCGTGCTAGCCGAGCTGTTGTGGCATTTAACACCAACAGACCATTTTTTTTTACAATTTTGACGTTTTTACATATTTCAGTCTGATATTGTTATTGGGCGTCGATGATATTGTGCTATGTTGCACCTGCCTTCCAGTTGTTCGATTCAAAGTAGACAATTCGACTGATTTCGTTATTTTCCTCGAGCTGCAAATCGAATAATGCATTGACTGCCCACTGATCAGTGGCGTAACTATAGGGGGCAAAGCTGGAAAATGCCAAGGGCCCCCAGCTCTACGGGGCCCCGAACTGGCTTGGCCTTGAGCACAGAAGGGAAGATGATGCTCTTCTTTATAGTGAGGAAGGGCCCCTGACGTTGTAATTACGCTACTGCCACTGATTGCTCCTATAAATTATTATTATTATTATTATTATTATTATTATATCACCTGATGGAAATTGCAGACGATGCCAACGAATTAACTCACTGTTCATTAACACTACTTATTCACTCTTCTCTTGCCTATTCACTCTTCTGTATTTCTTTCTAAAGAAATCAGAGGTAATATCGCAAACTCAAGATGATCATACTCTTCTAGTCAGCAAGGAGCAATAAGGACCGAAGGTGATGGGTGCTCTTAAAACGGAGAGACGTAAAATATGCTCAAAACAGGTTTTATTGTGACATCTTCTCAAGCAATAACACCAAAGATACATCCTTTACAACGTCTCGTATTCAAATTTGGGATAAACTGTAAAATCGGTCAAATAACCATAAACGCAAACGACCAATAAAGGCTGATTACAACCCCAAATGTCTTTTTGAGACCGTCCTGACTCTGACTTATGCGTTCGGATTCAAACCGTCACTGTATTTCTTCTCGAATTTTGATATAAATGAACGTGCAAGTCAAAGTTAGGTCATTGCTTATTTTTGATGGAAATAATCGTGGGCGTCTTAAATATAATTTATACATTTTAATGATTAGGATTATGACCTCATCCAGACTATTTCGAAAAATTAACAAAATCAAAAGGTGCACATTGAACGAAAGCGTATTTGTAAATCCATAAGGTGTTTAGTCACCTAAATCATCGGTACCTATTTGGTGTTTGGCGACAAAAAGTATCCCATTCTCTAAACACACTTGGCCGTTAGTGTGATATTTCAACCCGAAATGAGCGAATTCAGATGCAACAGACCCGAACAATATAATGCTATCAACGATCAGTGTTCTAAATTAACATAAGTCTACCTGCCGAAATTTCCTCGCCTACGCTGTGAGCTGTTTGTGCCACCATTGACAGCGGGTACACTACTCAAAGCCCGCTAGTTTTAGTATTATCATCTTCCTTTCAAGATCATTACGGATACATTAATAGGGCGTATTCCTTCCTTATCATCTGCGACACACTCTATTGTTTCTTCTATATCTGATGTCCTGGACAGCTCAACAGTGCGCTACCCATTGCTACTGCTCAAACCGTGTTCAACATAGAATCAGAAAAAATGATGGAACTTGGTGTCGCTATGTTTCTGGTGCATCTAACTTCTTCAGCATCATAATTATCTGAAGAAAGACGTCTACTACTATACGTAGGCCTTCCCCAAGGGTCTCCATGACGATTGGATTTACGTTATCTGGAGCCGATGGCTTCTCGCGATTTTAAATCCTTTTTGCGGGAGATCTACCAATATTTCTTCTTCAGTCTCCACTTTACCATTTTACAAGCCTAACTGCCGTACTCCCGCGGCCTCTAACTTTAGATTCAAACCATTTAGATACTAATCCTTTTGTTAAATCAAGCGTGTGTTTGTAGGAACTATATATATTACAAAGGTATGCCATGTTTTTAACGCAGCTGACATTGAAGTCAAGATAAAATGCTACCTGTATTAGAAAGCTGGCGATCTCGCCTGAACATACCTCTCATTAGATTCTTATGAAGTCAGGTGCCATTCCTGCATTAATTTTGTCGTTTAATTCCCTTGACATTTACATACACATTTGATTGTCTTTTACTGCTGTTAAATTGTCCGTTGTTATTATAATCAAAATAGCGACGTTCCCTAAACAGCCTTCATTAATATTTATCTGTATGACCACTGCAAATAATAAAGAATCGTGATGACCGTCCGTATCATCCAAATTATCATTTCATAATACATATTTATGAATGGAGCCTATTTAGCTGCATTATGTACACGTGCAGTGTGATTAATTACTAATATGCAGACAGTTTTGTATTTATATTTATAGCAGAGACAGAAATATTGTAGGAAGAGGTAAGAGATTTAGAAGGGAAGTGGCTTTAGAAAAAGCTTTACCGCGTCTTACATAATTTATTTCTTATACATGCGTTGACGTTGGTTTGAAGAGTGATTTCATATACTTACTTCTCTTGTACGAAACAGTGTTACTATCCTAAATCGCTGAACAAAACATCACTAGGTCCGCTATCAATGAGGCTCCAACCGGTCTCCAGAAAAGTGTGGGCAGTAGCAATTGTCCTGCCGACATTCGAGCTCGCTCTTAAGCCGACACGGTTCTAACAACACTCAGCTGATGTTCAGCTTAGGACCTTGTTTGCGTATAAGTCGCGGCAATGTCATAGGACAGTTTTTGCGCTCACCCACGCGACGGGGCATCGGAAGAATTTGACTTAGCGACCAAGGTCGGCCGTGCATTGTCTTTTTGTTCTACACTTGGAGGTAAAGAATTGATATTGCAAATATGTATGTAAAAGTAAAAAACATGTTTTAAGTCGGTTAGTAATTTTTTTGTTGCTATGCTGAGTAGGTACTTATTATACAAAACAATTATTCTAATTATTTTTTTTTTTTTTATGTGAATAGGAAGGCAAACGAGCAAGGGGGTCACCTGATGGTAAGCGATCACCACTGCCCATAGACACCCGCAACCCCGGAGGGATTGCAGTTGCGTTGCCAACCTAGAGGACTTAGATGAAATGCCTCTTGTGCCCGTAATTTCCCCGGCTGTCTTACTCTCCACACCGGAACACAGCAGTGCAAGCACTGCTGCTTAGCGGCAGCATTAGCGAGTAAGATGGTGGTAGCGATCCGGACGGACCTTGCACAAGGCCCTACCACCCGTAGATTAGGTACTTTAGTTTACTTTAGATTTTTTTTATTAAGTAGAAGGCAGTGGCTTAAGGAATCATGTCTCGAAAGCGGTTAACTAAATGTGAGTTGAATAGTAAAATAATATTCTCTTCCTATAATTTTCTAACGAATCCAGGTCAGTATTATAAAATTAAATGAAAAATCATGCAATAGATAGCGTTTCTTTTATCTCCTGAATAGTTCTCTCAAAATGCGAGGGCTTGGGATACAGTTTGCACAAGGACCCAGCGCCGACCTGTTACCATTAAATTTCAAGAATGATTGATTTTTTATTTCTAAGTCTTATCTAGCCAGTGTTTCTTATGGTTTGAGCGCAGAAGTTCACACGCGTCGGCCTTGCGGATGTGGAACGCTGTAATGACCAGTAATTGTAGAATGAGTGTAGGAATGCAACAATCAATCGTACTGTACCAGCGGGCTTCATTTTAGGGTTCTGTGTCTAAAAAATTACACCGGTATTTAAAAAAAAAACGTTTATGTCATTTAGGCCACTTGCAGTGTTGATATAAAAAGCAGCCATTTTTCGATTTTCGCATTTTGACTTGCACATAAAAACGCAAAATTTCTGAAAAAACGTCTCGAAAGGGTCTTGTTGATCGAATAGTTGTTTGATTTAATGTAATGATTAGTTGAACGATCATTTCGTTTGAACTAAATTGACACTCGCATAATTGTCCAATGGACAGAGCCAATTTTTTTAAAGATTTACCCCCTTATTCATAAACGCACTATAAATAGGCCTCTGCTAACTTAGTAATCGTTTGTCCTTATCTGTCACTTTGACATTTACCTTTCACAGATAAGGACAAACGATTACTAACTTAGCAGAGGCCTATAGTGCGTTTATGAATAAAGGGGATGTTTTACTGAAACCGTCGACCTTTCAGGAAAACTATAATATACTACAAAGCCTATGTAAAATATTTTCTTAAATAATTTCAGTTTCAGCTGGATAAATTATAGACAAACGATCATTTGACCAAAAATTACCTTAGACCAAACAACTATTCGACCATACGAAGGGCTCCTGTCTGGAACGTGTTCGCGTAAACAGCTCAATTTATAGGACAAAACAAGCAGTGCCACTAGCGGCACGAATCTACGACAAACTAAAGTGTCATAATATTTCAAATTTTAAGGAGAACGTGTTCGAAACGGATTTTCTGGTCGAAAACTTACATCAAACATTCAAATGTGATTTTACTTTATTTTGTTGTAGGTACTTATTTGTTGAATTGAAACACAGAATCATACTGGACCCAACAACAATGTGAAACATTGTTTCATTCTTCCGCTGATTGGTACCTGTCAATATTTTTAATAATCCACAACAAATTCAATTATTATGCAAAGTGTTGTTAAAGACCGAATTCATTAATAAATTGATTTGGTTCAAGCCATAAGCTGTTTACAGTCGTAGTAAATTTGTACTTACCTCGACACATTGCCATTACTAACGAAAAGAACGCTTTGTTGTTAGAAAAAAAAATCTTGAACCAATACCATTTTGATACAAAATTAAAATTTGTTTAGGTAGGTAGTTACATGTTGTTTTCTCATTTCCAGAATCAAAATTCAACGAAATTTAATTACATTAAATACCTCGCTTTCTTTCTTTCAGTTCTACTTAAAAACTATTAACTTATTTCCTTGGCATTTTCCTCTAATTGTCAAATTTCGCAGTAAGTAACTATTTTAGGCCAGTTTTTAGAGATGTGTGATGTCTTATTTCCATTTAGATACCTATTCAAGATAGGAGGTGATACGTTTCTTGGGATCTCTCTATTTTCCATAATTTCAATTGTACTAATTTTATTTGGTCACTGGCTATAACCTTCATTTGCCCTAATATCACATGCCATAATTTTTGAATGTCATACTCAAACGTCATAATGTTCAACATCCCTAATATTAGATACCTACCATAATACCACTTTCCGTAATTTTTACTTTCCATAACTTTCAAAATCACTAAAAACAAATAGAAGCATCTATCTTCTATTTTCATTATCATATCTGGATTTCAACTTATCTATAGGTTAGGTTAGGTTAGAGTGCCGTCAAGGCGCGTAGCGCCAAAACTAGGCGGAATAGGAGCTCCGCGAAGCGGAGCTCCATCGACTTCGCCTCGGAGTCATTCAGTTCATATGTATAAAATAATAAAATCCCTTACAATAATCAAAGTTCTGGGTTTTATGGCAAATTATTATGGCATTTGAATTTTATGGCAAATGATTTTAGGACACTTGATAATAGGAAAAATTAATTGTATGGCAAACGTATCGTTATGGCACCTGAAAAGTATGGCAAATGAAAATATGACCAATGATCATTATGGCATAAATATTATTATGGAATATAAAATTATGGCAAATGAAATTCGGGCAAACAATAGAGAACCTTTCTTTGCTAGCTGTGAAACGATTTCGATAATTATGTTTTTATCCGTTGGCTAGTAGGTATCCATACATGGTATTATGTATTGTATGGTAATTGTTATGCTTCTTCAGGCAGACTCTTAGACACGTCGACATCATTCAGAAGTAATCGCGTGTTCCTGTGTTTCGCGATGGGAAAGGATGCACGACATCTGTACAAGCTTTGTTTAGTTAATTGGTGTTAATTGTCCCAAAATATTTATTTATTCAGTAGTGTAGAATGTTAAAAGTGCTCTAACGAAGCCGGTTAATGTTTCTATAATACAAAAATATAATTTTCTTTGAACAACATTCGTTCATGCCTTGCACCACCCCACAGTATCCATAAAGTCGGTGACAACAAATCGTCCACGACAGGAGACCTTGAGGCAATTAATTAGATTCTACCGGCGGCGTGCCTAGCATGTGCCAGTGTTGCAGGCGAGCGGGCGCGCCTGCGCAGCTTAGATGCGCTTTCAATTGTTTTATTGCCGGCATTTGTTCCGATGATTGACATTTGTGGGCGCTTGTTATTTGTTTAATACGCTTTTAGCTTGTAAATAATGTTGTAAGCACTAGTTCAGGATTGACTATTTGTGTTTCATAGTGTTGTTCGTCTAGTATGTTACGGAGTCAGTTTGAAATTTAGTCATGGGCGTAAAATTAGAGCGAGAAGACAGATTATAATACCTACTTATATTTTATTTTTAAATAGGGAAAATATTTAGAAAATAACGTCACTCATATTAAATTAGTTACTACTGTAGTTAGCTCAAAAGAGATAGCAATAGCTGTTTGGATTAAAAAGAGCACAATATCCTATACGTAATCAAATCAAGATTAAGACTCGGTTCAAAAATGACATGACTGTGTTTATATTGTTTGTACTTTTGAAACTGTACCTTATATAAACAAACTATTGAACTATTGAATAAACCTCTTTTTTTAATTAAATAATATCTACTGCGAAAGTGTTTTTCTAATTTATGTTATTAATACTCTTAATCTTTTTCAAATATTGGCCGACATCTGAAATAAAACAAATTAATTACGACCTAACTTGTCTATAACTTAACGTAATCTGTTTCAGAGATCTATGCAGCAAAGTATCGGCTATAAATCGTTGGGAGTGGGACGTTACCTGTTTCTAATGAAACAGTAATAACCGCCGACATTGTAGCCGTAATCATTATGTCTTAATTACCTCGACGCTGAGATCAAAGGGTTTAGCATTTCTGCAGTTGCAGTAGATGAAGTAGTTGACCTCTAAAGAGTACGTAAAGATAGGTTTTTTAGAACGATGGAAATTGGTAAAACTTTTAGAAGTGAAAACTTCTTTCTAGCGGCGTTGAGCGCTATTTGGGATGCGTAAAAAATGTTAAACTCGCGTCAGACGTAAGACGGAGGGAGAGTTTAAGTACCAGGATAGCAGGATCCTCTAAAAGCTTATTTTGAAACACGAATGAAGCTAGAGTCTCGTTCGATTTTTGAATTGTACGTCAATTTCGTCGTTCGTTTAACGTATGTGCGTTTAGCCTAGTGGCATAAGGTGGGGAATAACAGTGCGTTCTTACAAGTGACCGCAGTTCGAATCTCGTGTAGATTTTTTTTTCTTTTTGCGCGAGTGTGCGTGTGGGTAGTTTTCACTTCTGCCGGAGTGTAATGTTACACTTTGTATTTGATGCACTGCTGCTGGTGTAGGGGTATAGCACGCGTCACGAAATGACGAGGACCCGGGTTCGATTCCCGGCCATAGCTTTACTTTTCGGATTTTTCTGTGTGTTCTAATTTTCAGTGTCGTTTAGAAATTAAATTTCTAGCGGTAAAACCGTAAAAGTAAAAATAAAAAAATTAAGAAATAAATTTCTTGATTCATTTGATATTTCATATCATTTGAAAAACAGCGCCGCCTCTCGTCCCTGGTGAGCAGTAGATGTTTCACGGGAGTTTGTAATTGTGTCGTACAGACACATCATTCAAATAGATGACGCTTCGCGACAAATAATCGCATAGTAACAAGGTCACGTGACAGTTGGTAACAGATAGAAAAATTCGAACGCTTACTCACCTGCTATGGGTGGTGTAGGGGTATAGCACGCGTCACGGAATGACGAGGACCCGGGTTCGATTCCCGGCCATAGCTTTACTTTTCGGATTTTTCTATGTGTTCTAATTTTCAGTGTCGTTTAGAAATTATGCAGTGCAATGACAAATACTAAGCTCATGTAAACCTAGCTTATCGCGTAAGCGTCCTGTTATGACCAATAAAGCAAGCTGTAGAGAAACTTGACAAACAATGCTTAGTGATAAAAGCATTATATTTTTCCTTCCTCTAATTTTAAATGGTGCAATAACAAATTTATCTAATGCCATTGTTTTCTTTGCTAATTAAAAGGCAACGAGGAAAACTGATTAAACTACTAATAATTCAAAGTAATGTAAATGTGCAATAATTAACGGGTTATCATGTAAGAGGGAAATTTAAAATAAATTAAAGAGACGGTTTTTTACACACACAGACAAATCACGTCTGTATCGCTTTTGGGGTAGACAGGGCCTGAGGTAACAAGACCTAAAGGCCACGTTTAGCATGATTGTATGCGTATAGAGGAAAGAGGAATAAAAAAAAATAGCGATGGGTTGCTAGCCGCAACGCCTATAACCATGATACCTACCTAAGGTTTTCGCCCATTCCCTCGACGGGTTTTTACTATCTACGCGGGAACAAAAGCAACTGGTACATGCTGTTTTTCATTGCTCCCAGAACAACGTCGAAGAAAGATTTCATAGTACGTATAAAGGTGGAAACACATTGTTAACACGCGACGCGACCCGATGCAACGCGACGCGTGTTGAGTCGAATCAAATTGTATTATTTTCTATGACCAGAAGCACACTATGAACATCCGACGCGACGCCATGCGCATATATTCGTTGCATCGGGTCGCGTCGCGTGTTAATATTGTGTCTCCATCAGGGGCGTAGCGTGCCTTGGTGGGGCCCCGTATAAAAAATTATTTGGGGGCCCTTATGAAGAGTAAAGATTTCTCACATTTATTTTTGCTTACGCACGTCGGGGGCCCCCGTGGCCCGGGGGTCCCGTATAATTGATACGGCTGATACGGCGGTAGCTACGCCCCTGGTCTCCATCTTAAGACTACGTAGAAAAAAACCGTGGTAGCCTAGGGGTTTGAACTGTGGCCTCTCAAGCAGAGGGTCGCGGGTTCGAATCCCGGGCTCTGAGTTTTACGGAATTTATGTGCGAAATTACATTTGAAATTTAACATGAGCTTTTCGGTGAAGGAAAACAAATATCGTGAGGAAACCGGACCAATCCCAATAAGGCTTAGTTGCCCTTCTGGGTTGGAAGGGCAGATGACAGTCGCTTCTGTAAAAACTAGAGCCTACGCCAAATCTTGGGATTAGGTTGTCAAAGCGGACCCCAGGCTCACTGAGCCGTGGCAAATGCCGGGAAAAACGCTAGGAAGATGATGATATATAAGACTACGTTGAATTAACCCTTATACTCGTATGTGCGCAGGCGCTGCGTACAAGAGGCTGACTTATCACATGCGGGCACCGATATTTGTTTTATATGCAACTAACGATCGCCGTACATACTAAGTGTGCTATTAATGACACCCGACTAAGTAGAGAAGCACCTTTTTGCGCTACGATAGCTAAAGTTTTATTCTATCAACTCTTTCACATCGTAGAGTTTAGTACAATGTAGTCTTGTTAGTATTAAATAAATATCCCATTGGCAAAGATCACGTCAAATATTCGAATGTGTAGAAGTTAAGGCACGGATAAGTTAAAGTGATTAACTTTAGACAGATCAAGCCGAGGAATTTAAGAGGAAACTTACCAACATTTACAATCAAGAGCGGTTCAAAAACCGGTATTTTCCGCACGTGTGCTTCAACGAGGAAGCCTATTAAATCCAGCAAGATAATACTTGCAATAAAATAGGTGCCTAGTCTAGTGCGATACCAGTCGACCTTGCTTACTGACATTCCACGCCCTTTCTTCCACCTTGCGAGTCTTCTGCACGATGGCTGCATACTATATTACTTCTATTCAAGGACGTCTACAGGCTGTGATGTTAGTTTTCCTTTTAAGAACTAACAATAGTAGTTTATGGTGTGTGTTTAGTAATGACAACTTTATTTAGCAGGTGACCGAACATAGGTTGGTTTCGATTTGACTAAATTGTTTTGTGATGTTAGTAGATGATTAATATGTGTACAGTATGAAGTCGTTAATATTATAGAGAGGAATGTCTACCAGTGAAATAGAGAGATTGATATGCTGTAATAGTGTTTCATAATCATATATACATAAACCATGTATTTATCCCTTACGGGGTAGGTAGAGCCTAAAGCAACAAGACCTAAAGGCCACGTTTAGCATAATTGTGGGCGTATAGGTGGAAAGGGGAATCCAAATAGTGATGGGTTGCTAGTCGCATGGGTAGTAGTAAAATTATATGACTTAAAAAACGCGACTCTATGGACTCTAGAACCTCAGTTTAAACCAATTGTCCTGGCCCTAGTCTATATTTCATTTGATTTAGAATGAAAAACCACAACAACATTATGTTGCGGCTCGTGAACTGTAATCTTTTTACAATTTGTACTACACTAAAAATTAACGACACGCAAATAAAGTGACATTAAAACAATTTTATTTTGCGGTTCCTAGACTATTGCACTGTACTATTTGCTAGGTAAGAAATAGTTGACCAGACGCAATAATAATGTTATTGTGGAATAAATTATCCGTTTTAACAACATTGTAAACCGGAACAGGACTATCCGCCGTTCAGTAACAGACTGCATCCAGTTAAATTGTGGCGCACGAAGCACTTACCTCTGGAGATGCCTATAACATAAATCTTTGCACTTAATTTTCTACCCCTTTCCGGCGGAGAGGAAGGCAAGGGACCGATTTTTGAAAGCACGTCACTCGTAAGTGGTAAAAGTCTGTTTATATCGCCAAAACTATAGCTCGAAACATTTTTTTAACTATTATACTCTCGCACGAGCAAAATAAACGTCGCTTTTGATAGAACCTTTGTATGAAAAATGACCCGTTATTTTTGCTCCTCAGTGTAGTTCGTAACATTAAATTCAACTTTCGAGTGGTATTATCACATTTTCGCTTTCAAAAATCGTGCTCCA
Source organism: Pandemis heparana (assembly GCA_963854515.1). NCBI lineage: Eukaryota > Metazoa > Arthropoda > Insecta > Lepidoptera > Tortricidae > Pandemis > Pandemis heparana. The sequence continues at coordinate 4,555,325 of OY978007.1, forward strand.
GGTCTCGTAAATCCACACATCTGAACATTTTGCCATGATCGAGATTTATAAGTATGTAAACTCTTTATTGTGCAAGATAACCATAAGACATATTATACAATTGACAAACACAGATACACTAAGCAGCAGTGGTTGCACTGCTGTGTTCCGGTGTGGAGAGTAAGACGGCCGGGGAAATTACGAGCACAAGAAGCATTTCATCTTAGCCCTCTAGGTTGGCAACGCATCTGCGATCCCTCGGGGTTGCGGGTGTCTATGAGCCAGTGGTGATCACTTACCATCAGGTGACCCACTTGCTCGTTTGCCTTCCTATTCATATAAAAAAAATGCACAAAGGCGGACATACCCTTATCTTATTTGTCTTGGGCTGTCGTATTTTTTGCAGATGGGAAACCGCGCTTTCGCTTCTCCGGTTATAATTACTTTATGTGCCGTGGCGTGTAAGAAGTCTTTAGACCTTCGTTTTCTCAGAATCATTATAGCAAATTAAAGGACTACTTAGTTAACTTAGGTAAATGAGAAACTGTAGCGAAAATTGTGAGTACCTGCTGTGTGTAACTTTATAATGTAACCGAACCGCTTTTACACAATCCAATAATCTATTTGTAGCAAGGGTTATGACGTTTGTGATCTTTTTAATACTATAACAGGTTAAGCATATAATTTCGACTCTCATACCTACTCGGAAGGTGTTGCAAATCTTCTAACAGAATCGGGAGGGAAATTATACATTCCCACCCTGTATCAAAAAACCCTTGGATGGAAAGAAATTTATCGTGAACTGCAATTGCAATGCGTAGGTAGCCACAAAAAAGCTTGTAACATAGTAAACTGTACTGTAAGTAAAAAAAAAAGTAAAACGAAGCAGAAAAGGACTGAGACGGATAATAATTATTTATTGAAATTATAGTATTTTTTAGTTATTCTGTAGCGATAAGGCCGGATATTGTTACCTTATTATTTATGTATACCTTTTTTCTTTTTTGATTGTTATATGTGGTGTTCAATAAAGAGTTATTGTACTGTATTGTATTGTATTTTTATTTTGCTCGTCTCGAAGTCGACATGAAAATGTTTTTCAACTCGAAGAAAATTCTAATTTCTAACTCGGTGTGTCTAATCTCTCGTTATGCCTTGGTGCTCGTGCAGGATTGATGTTTATTCTCCCTAGCTTATAATCTGCTATTACCACCTTGGGCTCCAATAAACTCTGAATGGGATGATAAAGCAGACATCAGATTTGCTTACTTAAATCACAATTTTGATTAAGTCTTTAATTGACTTCTTATTATCGATTCACCGTTTATCCCGCGGCCGCAAATCAAAGCATGATCTGCATATAATCGTAATCTATCAATCACAATAAACTATTGTGTCTATTGAATTAGATATTAGCACTTAAGCTACCGTCGCCCATAAACTTGTCCTACGCAGTTTACTCGGAATAGATAATAAAATTTCATAAGTATCGAGAAAATAATACGGCTCAACATTTTTATTGGTAGATCAGAGTTTCCCAAACTTGTTCTCATAGACCACTTTCAAAGTTTTACTGTTTTCGGTAGACCGTGCTGCAACATCTAAGAAAAAAAGGAAGAAAGGAAGAAAAAGTTTACCTACTTACCACAATCACGAAAGTTGTTATAACATATTCTAAAACAACAGTAGGCTTATTGTCTAACTCGCTCGCAATCGCCATCGTGTTCATTTTGACAGTTCTTGTATGAATGTGACAGCTGGCTGATTCCGATGCCAATTGTCAGCCCATACCATGAACTCTCAAAATGAACAGGATGGCGATTGCGAGCGAGTTAGACAATAAGCCTAGTATGCTTAGTGTAGGTTTTCGGTCACAATTCACAAAATACGTCTCGGACGCTTTTGCGTTAAAATGTAAAATACTATGAGAACAGTTTGTTGCCGTTTCGATCCGCAAGTGGCGCTGCCAATTTTTCCATAGTAATTGAGACGTTTACGTGAACGCGTTCGAGACGTTTTTATATAAGAAAACTTACACTGGAGGCTCTGATCCCAAAACACACACACACAAAACGGTCCCAAGTCGGTATTTGCTGGCCCTACAGCCAGCGCGCGCTGGTCATTTGTGAAATTGAGTTATTTTTAACCGACTTCAAAAAAAAGGAGCTTCTCAATTCGGTTGTATTTTTTCTTTTTTTACGTATCATTTACTCGATCAATGCGTGGCGTGGGGGGTTTTGTGTTTTGTTTCGCTTAGCTCTGTCTACCCCGTAAGGGACAAATACGTGATTTATGTATGTACTATACTTCATTTAATTTAGAATGAGAAACCACAATAACATTATACTGCGGCTGGTCAACTATTTCTTACCTAGCAAATAATACAATGCAATAGTTTGGCAGCCGCAATATAAAATTGTTTTAATGCCACTTTATTTGCGTGGCGTCAATTGTTACTCTAGTACATATCGTAAAGAGATTACAGTTCACGAGCCGCAATATAATGTTCTTGTGGTTACTCATCCTAAATTAAATGAAGTATAGCGACCCGCCTCGGCTTCGCACGGTATATTATGCATGTATTATACATATAAACCTTCCTCTATCTATTAAAAAAACCGCATAAAAATCCGTTGCGTAGTTTTAAAAATTTAAGCATACACATAGGGACATAGGAACATAGGGACAGAGAAAGCTACTTTGTTTTATACTATGTAGTGTTATGTATGTGGGGGGTTATATTAACTTTTAATTTAATGTTATCTATGTCGAAAACTTGCAGTAGAGAAGAGACTCAGGTGTCCTTTATTCGTTTATTTTCTCTTTGTATAAGTACAAAAAGTTTATTTACGTCTGTTCAACACTAAATATTGTGAAATTATTAATTGAACTATCAATTTTAAACGGTATTCAGAAACCTATCAAAATAACTGCTATATCCTGAATGGCGATCGAACGATGCAATAAACTGCATGTTTATGAAGGATTTGACAAGTCGATATATCAATCTGTGTTGCACAGAAATCGATTACTAAACAAGGGCTGGCAATAGTAAAAGTGCTTAACAGATTTTGCAGATGATTTATTTTGTGAAACTGAAAATTAGACGATAATCAATGGTATTCCTTTGTACTTCTACTGTACTTTTCAAAGATAAATAAATCATAAGGCAATGAAGTTTGCTATTATAACATCTTTTCATTTATTTTTACTAACTTGCGGGTAGTAGGGCCTTGTGCAAGGTCCGTCCGGATAGCTACCACCATCTTACTCGCTAATCCTGCCGCTAAGCAGCAGTGCTTGCACTGCTGTGTTCCGGTGTGGAGAGTAAGACAACCGGGGAAATTACGGGCACAAGAGGCATTTCATCCTAGTCCTCTAGGTTGGCAATGCATCTGCAATCCCTCCGGGGTTGCGATGTCTATGGGCAGTGGTGATCGCTCACCATCAGGTGACCCACTTGCTCGTTTGCCTTCCTATTCACATAAAAATAATAATAATAATAACTTGTGATTTTTAGAGTAAGCAAGGAAAAGTAAAGGAAAAGTGAAGGGGGGCCTGTTTACCAATTCAACAATTATCGGTGACCATTTGTTGACAATTCTAAATGCAATGCGTGTTCAATATAAAGTAGTGTCCGACCGAAGTTTCGGTTTCGGTTTCGGCCAATTTTGGCCAAAAAAGTGATTTCGGCCGAAGTTTCGGTTTCGGCCAGAATCCGGCCGAAACCTTCGGCCGGGCCGAAACTACTTCGCGGCCTATCGCGGCTCTCGCATCGGGAGCGCTCGGCTTAATTCGGGCACGCTCGGCCGGGTAGGTATAGGTAATGCACAGGCGGCCGGCCCAGCTGAGACCAGCGTCACTAGTATGCATGCAGTTTTTTTTTTTTTTTTAACAAAAAAAGTAACTGTTCTCATAATGTAAGAAATCCTTGCAATAAGCTTTTCCTTACGATTTGTACAGTAATTTTGAATATTTTGTTTGATATGATACGTCTTCAAAAATTTCGGTTTCGGTTTCGGTTTCGGCCGAAATCAGAAAAAAACCGAATATTCGGTTTCGGTTTCGGCTAAAAATCGTGTTTCGGTCGGACACTAATATAAAGCCAACCGGCGTAGAATCTCGTCGAGTTTGTAATGTAAAGAGAACATTCACTTGTCACCGAAAATTGTCGTGTTGAAATAAGGGCTAGGTTCAAACAGAGATGACCAAAAATTTTGTCATTTTCAATTGACTTCCAAGTGACATACATATACTTTTATGTACTACCTCTATCCATCCATCCATAGCAGCCCTTAGTTCGTCCGTCTTCGGACATAGGCCTCCTCTCCATTTCTCCACGCCTGGCGATCGACAGCCATACGCATCCATCCTCCACCCGCCTGTCGGCAGATATCGTCCTTCCACCTCATTGGTGGTCTCCCTCTACTACGAGTGTTTTCACGAGGTCTCCACTCGAATGTTCCCCTCGCCCAACTATCGTGGTTCATCCTGGCAATGTGCCCTATATATGTACTACCTACCTATTAGGTTGAAATAATCTATGAACTTAAACGAAATCACTATGCCAAGTCGAACATTATGAAATTCGACTTTGACGTATGAATTATTTATTTTAAGGTACTATCGTTACTGGGCCAATTTATTTAACATAGGTAAAGGTCATATCCATTTTAATTGTTAACAAAACCCTGACATCTGAACCTAAATCAAATATTTAAACCACGCGTTGAATTTATCAACACTTACATCAAATTTTATATTTATTAATTCCCTAAACATAGAGGAATTTACTGATAGAGTGGAAAGTTTATACAATTTTATTTTTATTAAAAAAAGTCTAACAAATAATTTTTATTAAAAAGAGTTGGACTAGACGCTATTATTGATCGATGTGGATAGCTACCCCCTTATTGATAAACGCTCTATGGGTTTCTGTTAACTTAGTAATAGTTTGTCCTTATCTGTGAAAGGTAAATGTCAAAGTGACTGATAAGGACAAAGGATTGCTAAGTTAGCAGAAGCCTACAGAGCGTTTATGAATAGGGGGGTTAATGTTTAGTCATTGCGTGGCTGAATGACACTCGCTTCATTTTTATAAAAAAAGTAGCTGTAGCCCGCGACTTCTTCCGCGCAGAATTAAGAGGGTGCATCCGTACTAAGCTGGCAACGTCGCATTTTTGGTGATTATTTGCGATTATTTCACAGAAATTGAATGAAAGTTTCAAATATGCGTGTGTAGTGCACTTCGTTTTTAGTGTATTAATGTGTCCAATGCAATGATTAATCGTGATGGACTTTTACTATATCTATTAATAAGTATTTTATCCCTTTAATTCGAAAATAAAAGTCCATCACGATTAATCATTGCATTGGACACATTAATACACTAAAAACAAAGTGCACTACAGACGCATATTTGAAACTTTCATTCAATTTCTGTGAAATAATCGCAAATAATCACCAAAAATGCGACGTTGCCAGCTTAGTACGGATGCACCCTCTTAAACATAGCCACTGTTCACTAGGGATAATATAGTAGGATTCTCATCATGAAATAATTTTTCAAATAGGTCCAGTAGTTTTGGAGCTTATTCAATGCAAACAAACAAACAAATCTTTCGTCCTTATAATATTAATTATAAAGAAAAAAATCCGACCGCTTAAATGGGGTAGTACGACAAAGGGAACCGAGAGAGGTGCGGGCGGGTAGTGCGCCTGCCGCACTTCTGTCGGTCCCCTTTGTCGGGGGTAAGTAATACGAGATATAACAACTTATTATCTAATGTTCATAATATATACGCTCACTTTATATAAACTCGTTTAGTATAACGTTTACTGGATATAATGAACGAAAATTATAATCGTAAAATATCTAATTTTGTAAGGTATAAAGTTGTTTATATATAATATCAATTGAAATAACGATCAAAGCATATAATGTTCATAACAGCTACATTCAAAAAGCATAATGCACAGTTGTTTATTGAATTTGCTATGTGGTTAGGGGGTTTTCTAGGTGGTTATAAAAAAAAATAACTAACACAAAAGCCTTTGAACCTAACCTATCCGAGTCGCTTCCTCTCCGTACCGTCTTGCTCGCTCGCTTCGCTCGCTCGCCGAAAATTAAACAATGTCTTGCAGCTGTTTCCGTTAGGTTAAATGTTTGTTATGTTAAAAGATATTAGTCCATATAAATCTTATGCAAATTGAAGTTATATAAAAATAACGTTATATAATTTAAGCCTTATACGTTAAAAAATTATTCTTTTTGCTGTTATAGCTAACGTTCATTATATCTTGTGAACGTTATTATTATGAAATTAGATATTTTGTAGTTATATCTCTTGGGACGCATCCCTTTGTCGGCCCACCTCGCGCCCCTGCACCACGCGGGCGAGGACTCATTTAAGCGGTCATCAAAAAGGATCACGCAAGGAGTCACTCGCCAACACCCGTGTTCCACTCTATACAGTGATTTCCTCTTTGTTCAAGTTACCAACTTGAAACGTTAAAATACCATATTTGGTTAAAGATAAGAAATAGTTTGCAAAAACTAACACTATGTGTGGGTCACGTCAATCACAAGTGCGTTATCAAGTAAGTCATTATATTCATTACTAACTCTTAAGGTGTTACAAGGCTACTACTGAATGTAATTTAAGTTATTTATGCCTTAATGACAACATGACACAATTTGTTGAATAAAACAGGGATTAAAAATGTTCTACCGTATAACAGGGTGAGTAGGGACAAAATTGAAGTCCAAACCTCCATAAAAAATATTTTCATATGTGGCAAGTTGATTTTTATAGATACACTAGCTGCTGCCAGCGACTTCGTCTGCAAAGAATTCGTTTATCGCTATCCCGCGGGAACTACGCAATTTTCCGGGATAAAAAGTAGCCTATATGCTATTCCAGACTTTTCTCTATCTATGTGCCAAATTTCATCCAGATTCGTTGGGCCGTTCTCGCGTGATTGAGTAACAAACAAACATCCATCCATCCATCCATCCATCTATCCATCCATCCATCCATACTTTCGCATTTATAATATTAGTTAGATGTTCCGGCGCAAACGGCTGCGTCGCCAGTTCTTTTTACTTTGAACTTGGATGACACGCTGCCGCGTGCCTAGATATGGTAATAACTGTGGTATTTTCAGACTAATCTGTTATTAACTAACCCTCTTATTCATAAACGCTTCTTCTTCTTCTTCTTCTTTCTTCTTTGTGGCGTTACAAGTCGTTATAGCGACGACAACTTCGCCAATGTCAGGGTAAAATTTTCATAAAATAAAATCTTGTGACAAAATGTCGGCAACGTTGTACGGTAACACGGTCAAAGACCCCCCTCCCGCCCTGTCGGGCTCTTAGCCAACGGTCAATGATATCCCTCAGATACTGCCAGGAAATCATTAGCCGTTGCCCAGGGTGCACCGGACCGAACACTGCTCTTCCCCCCGGACGGATCCAGAAACGAACCGCAGCTCTTGGCCACACGTGGAGGTAACCCGACATGCACCCCTCATAAACGCTCTATAGGCCTCTGCTAGCTTAGCAATCGTTTGTCTTTATCTGTCACTTTGTCATTTACCTTTCACAGATAAGGACAAACGATTGCTAAGTAACAGAAGCTTATAGAGCCTTTATGAATAAGGGAGTATGTGGTTAATAACCACTACAATTTTATTCTCACATTGACACTTAAACACTAAAAGGTACCTCCAAACCCATTTTCCACATCTATGACAGAGTAACCATGAGTGCGGCAGTGGGAGGACAATTACAGAGTGTGCAAACATCTGTGCCCACCTCAATACACGTAATTAATAGCTGTTGATGCAAAAACAATGCGCGAACACCTAGTGTGAGGACTTGTCCTTTGTAGTGTGACCATGGACACGCTGAGACTAGACATCTGAATGCCGAGGAATCTACAAGTTATTTACGCCAACTATTAAAACCCTTACCATGATGACTTAATGCGACTCAATTTCAACTCAGTTCAGGTTATAGCTGTCATTTTAAGTATGGATCTGACAGCGAGCGAACCTAAACTGGATCGGAATTGAATCGCATTAAGACGTCATGGTAAGGCCCCTGGTTTTATATAAAACCAAGCTAGTAAGCTTATTGCCTAACTCGCTCGCAATCGCCATCGTGTTCATTTTGACAGTTCATGTATGGGCTGACAATTGGCATCGGAATCAGCTAGCTGTCACATTCATACAAGAACTGTCAAAATGAACACGATGGCGATTGCGAGCGAGTTAGACAATAAGCCTACAGGTCATTAAAAATACAAGAGTTTTGACGACCGCTTGCAATACATGACACACAATACCTACATATTTAGTCCGTCCTTAAAGCGTTTAATAGCGATGATATTGTATTTTAATACAAGAACCGTTCTTCCCTCTATTTTCCTTTCTTGTTATGTCATGCAAACTAGGTGCCCCAGCATATTTCCTCTTTTATTCTCAATCGTATCATCATCACTATCACTACATAGTATAAAACAAAGTCGCTTTCCCCTGTCTGTCCCTATGTAAGCTTAGTACTTAGTTACTACGCAACGGATTTTGATGCGGTTTTTTTAATAGACAGAGTAACACAAGAAGGTTTGTATGTACAATTCTACGCAGACGAAGTCGCGGGCAGAAACTAGTAAATGTATAGGTATAGTCTGAAAGATGTCGAACAATTTCTCAACTTAGTATCTGAGTTGTCCGTTTTAGTTCACAATGATTGTCACCCTAGCAGCTCGTAGGATAACGGTGCGCTGAATGCGCGTGGGCAAGTCTATGATGAATCGATGCCTGTAGCCTTAATTAGCTGTTTAGTTTTGTAAGCACTTACAATAGGGTGATTATGAGCTGAAGATGTACTGGCCAAGCTAGGCTTGATGTCGAGATGTATAAGATATCTTTTGCAATTAATTTAACACAAATATCAACCAGCTAGTATTTAAAAGGTTTAATGATGTTTCGTTGTCGGTTGACATATTTGTAGTTAATTTGGATGCGTCGGATCATTATGGAGAATTGGAGAGTCTATGTATGTGTTTATGGATATACTTAAAAGGCCTGGGGCCATACTGTGACTTCTTAATGCGGTTCAGTTTAGGTTCGCTCGCTGTCAGATTCGTACTAAAAGTGACAGCTAAAACTTGAACTGAGTCGGAATTAGGACGTCATGGTAAAGACCCTGGTTTTGGAGTTTAAGAGTTCCATATCTTCGAGGGAGCGGGTAAAAATCTTAGGAATCATGTTATAGGCGATGCAGCAAGCAACCCACCACTATTTTGATTCCACTTTCCATCTATAGGTACGCCCACCACAATCATGCTAAACGTGGCATTTAGGTCTTGTTACCTTAAGCTCTGTCTACCCCGTAAGGGATAAAGATGTGATTTATGTATGTATGTATGTATGTATACTTTCATTGTTAACTTTCAAGTCAATTTGAACACTAGAAGAAATCTTAAAACCGTTTGCCAATTTTGAAGACAAAAAAGAAAAAAAATAGCTAAATATATTAAGTACGAAGATTGCCAGTTACTTTGAAAGCTTGTAAACACAAAAAAGGCCAAAAAAATGAAAAGGAATCCACAAAATTGGAAATATCTAAACTAAACAGAAGTAAAAATGAAGTTATATGAACCACTGCAAAATCGTTTCGGAATTTATCAACCGAAAAACAAATTCTCTCATTTCTCAGAAAATTTGTGACTAAATTTAAAACTACTTTCCAGGACAATCACGTTTCAATCGTTTTTAATATAGCATTTGGATCACACACGAGGAAAACTGTCCGCAGCCAAGGCCAGATGAAATTTGACATTCGTCGGACGACATGCGAGTGCGCAGGACACGAAGCTACTGAGGATTTTCTTCTGAAGCACACTGGGAGATTCAGAGTATTTTTTTTAAATCGTTATCCTAATTCTAGAAGCTTTGATGATTTAAAATGAACATATCAGCTCTAACAGGCCTCTTCTAAAAGAACATTATCAAAGGTGAAATATTTCTAATATTTTTGACGCTTAAAATCTCAGCTCAGTTCATTATTATAATTATTATTATGTTTTTGTTCACTTGGATAGTATTGATTTTTATAGATACCTAAATAAAATCGGGTGCTTTATTTGTTGAAAATTTTATTAATTAAAAAAATATATTTTAATTGTTTATGACGTTGACGATAGGTAGGTACCTACATCATTATTTTAACAATCACCCAAAAAAAAATTTTACCCATACAAATACATCGATATGATTATCGATATTTTTTCTTCGATATATATATAGGTTAATATTGATATTTTAATATCGGTACATCGCATCGGTATACATTTTTTTTCAGTGTCGACATTCCTAGCCCGACGCAAGTCCATGCGTAAACTCACGAAACTCTCAATACCTACCTAGTCTAAGTGTGTTCCAAACTTAACAAGGAAGGTAGATTATCTCACGTAGCGCACCGAAAACTGCGCGTACGTTTTTGCGCCGTGCATTTAGATCCGTCGCTTCCTGGTCCTTTGTGGACACTCACGGCCGCTTCACGGGTTCCGTATTGAAGCTATAATAATGAAAGCGCTGAAAGTTGAAGCTGAACCCGCGGATAGTAAGGAATGGCGGTTAAAAAAACTTGAAATAAAATAAACTTCGTTGAACTATTTACACTATTTAAAATTGACCAGAAACAAAAGACAGATATTCCGCTACTCATAAAGTAGGTAGTTGAGTAGTGGAGTAGCAAGGTCAATGTTTAAAAGAAAAGGCTTTATTCCCGTGACTAGAGACTTAAATGCAGTATGATACGCGTTAAAACTGCGAAACCTTAAAAAAATATTCATAACTAATAAGCTCTAGTTTTAGGTTTAAGTTATTTTTAAGTTTTGACTGTTTTTTTGTAATGATTTGTTTTATTTTCAATAAAAAAAATAAAAAATAAGCTCTATAAGAATGTCATTCAAAGTCCACTGACAGAATTGATGTGTCAGAGAAATTTTACGGAATATGTGTCACGGAGGACTCATTGAATCTGTGATTCAATGTACCGTCTTTTCCTGGAATGATCCATTCTCACTTGTTATTTAAACAACAGATGATTGAAGGTTTATTTTCCTATTGTTGCGCAAATTTAATATTTCTAACGCCTATATACGAGTTATTATTTATTTATTTATTTATTTAAGCCTTTTTATTCCGAATTCGCTATAATTTCAGTAAGTACATGTTGTTGTTATTGTCGTTTATTTATTAAATTGTCGCGTAATTCGGCGTGCCTCATGGCATAGGCCTCCTCCGTGTATTGGAGGGTTTGGGCTATAGTTCCCACGCGCGCCCAGTGCGGATTGGGAACTTAACACTCACCATTGAATTTCTTCGCAGATGTGTGCAGGTTTCCTCACGATGTTTTCCTTCACCGAAAAGCTCATGGCAAATTACAAATGTAATTTTCGCACATAAATTCCGAAAAACTCAGAGGTGCGAGCCCGGGATTTGAACCCACGACGCTCTGCTTGAGAGGCCACAGGTCAAACCACTAGGCTACCACGGCTTTTTTTACGATATACGAGTAATAACTAGTAACTAACAAAGTAGAAGTAATAAATGGGGTCGATTTCGGATGTTAATGTTAAATGGTAGAGACGTCAAAAAAAGAGTAACTGTACGAAGTCGATATGTTTTTTTTAAAGTCAGATGAAGTTTGCTATGTTACCCACGCTTACATAAAAACCAAGTTGGTCAATTTTCCAATAAGCATCGAACTTACAATCGTAATAAAATAAAAGTTTACCTGAAATTGCTTTGAAATTAGTCTCTAAACTTTTCTTACGGACGGACTTTGTTAAAAAAATTAAAGCCTTAAAATAAGTCCCGTCAAGCTGCCCACCTCTGGGACATTATAAGTTACGACACACAGTCGCGGTTACGACACTATGGGGCTAGGCCCATGGTTTTGCGAAATCATAGGTCAGCCGCGGAACAGGAAATGTGTTTGTCTATTATTTTCTGTTTTTATAAAAATATGTCACCATATTTTTCAATTTGTCATTTTTAGTTGACTGACCTCTTAATAGATGGAGTGCCTGTGCCAAATTAGTATTTTGTATGCAAAAACAAAAATCCAATTTAACCAACTGATTCACACACCTTGTCCAATAATAAGTCTTAACCCAAGAGAAAAACGTATCCTTTTCCAGAAAGATTACGCTGATCGCAAAAAACTTTGCAAAATTCCCCTGGGTTTAGCAGTTTTGCAACTTAGTCGAAACCAGAGTCAATAGAGGTGTGATGTCGAAAACAATGTCACATCTTTACTTTTTAAGTTGTACATATCTATTTATTTTCTTACATGGTTTTTCAAGGATAGAGTGAAAAGGATGTTACCAATCGGCACTTTTTCCCCCTTATTCATAAACGCACTATAGGCCTCTCCTAACTTAGTAATCGTTTGTCCTTATCTGTGAAAGGTAAATGTCAAAGTGACAGATAAGGACAAACGATTACTAAGTTAGCAGAGGCCTATAGAGCGTTTATGAATAAGGGGGTTAATCTTTACAAGAAAACTTGCTTTTGCCCGCGACTTCGTAACTTCGTTTACGTGGAATTAGTATTAGATGGCTTCGGTTTATGGTGCATTATTTTAGAACAAATTTGATTACTATAAAGAATATTATTGGTTCACTACCAACCTTAAAAGATACACATGATTCTTATTCTGATTCTGATTCATGCTGTCGCGGACTTTCATTAGAAATTTTAAAGGGAAACATTTCTGTCGGGCATATTTTTTGCAAAACTTAGCACACGCACAGGAGACTACCAAAGGGAATATCTAATACGTAGCGTGCAGTGGCGTGGCGTCAAGTATATCAAAGCCGAAGGGAACTTAACTAGCCTTTTCCTCTAATTCTGCACAATAAATTGCTCAACTGCCTTAAAATAGGCAAGCCTGGTACTGGTAGCGTGATAATAATATTATAGGCTATAGCCTTCCTCAATAAATGGGCTATTTAAAACTAAAATAATTCTTCAAAGCAGTTAAGGAGGTACTGTGATTAGCGCGTCAAAGTAAACTCTTCAACTATCTAATAAATTCGAAATATTATTAACGGGATGTGAACCGCGATTACCTTTACCGAACCGAACTAAACCGTGAATCATTAAAAACTCTTATCTAATAAATATTTTACAGCACACTTAAAATATTCGTCGTACTATCGTCTTCATTCACTTGCCGCAGCAATTTCCTAACCACTCTGTCGCAACTTCTTAAGTTTCCTTTATTTACGTGCATCACTATCAGATTGTAAATGCATAATTTCAAAGAGGCTCACAATATGCAATTCAATATTTGCTGGCAGCTTATTTGAGAGAGGATTGGTCCGAAGGCTACGTCGTGAACTTTGACCCCACCTGCCTATTGCGTGAGGTAAGGTCCTTTATAAAGCTCAATTATTAAAATGTACAATATTTTACTGCACACAAACCCATAACACTCAACTCGAACAAATACCCGATGCATTTGAAACAGAAAATCAACGCGTAAAAGCTGCTAATCAATTAAAATTCTCCACGACATAACACGTTTCGGATTTGGTGCTGCGATATATTATTATTGAGTGCTAAATTCTACACGACATGCGATGTGGTGTTGTTTTTGTTGATGTTTAATTAGGTACGTTATCGGACCCTTGTAATTGTTAATGCTACAATTTCCTGTACAATTGTTACTATTAATTAGAGTTTCTTATCATCCCGACTGAGCTCTACTTATTGACAAGTAAAACAATGTTTTGTAAAAATGCGGGCTTATGGCGAAAAGGTGATGTTGCGACTGCTAATGAGATCGACGAAAAACTCCGAAATAATAGTTTTCTTGTATGCTAGTGGATTTTTTATTATTATTGTTGCCATTAAATCACATTTGGCGTTAGCAAAAAATTTAAGTGTTATGTTTTTACGGGACAAAAAAATACAGCCCTGTTGTAAATAAATGGACGGACAGATAGACAATACAGTGTTTAGTTATAGGCAACGCAAGTAAAAAATATAGGTACGATCGCCCAAATAAGTTGTACCACTTTTCATCCAACTTCCTGTCAAATGAAAATGTCGCTTATGTCGAACTATCAAGTTGACAGCCTGTCTTAGCGACGTTCTATATTGTGACGTGCAAAGGAATTTTAACCTTAGGGTGGTAGAGCGCATATTTGGCTGATGGTACACTAGAATCACTGTTGAATCGATTTAGGTTAAATAAAGTTTCAGCCAGGCACTAGTTATAGGGTAGATTAAATACCCCTAAAGGAAGGAATCCAAAAAAATAGAGTCCTAAAACGCTGTATAACAATTCCTGGTAAGAGGGAAGGAAAGAGAGTTGTAGCTGACCACAAACAGACGGTTCTCAGAAGTACCTATATCAAGCGTTGAATGAACCATTAATATTTTGTACAGTTGGTTCACAAGTAATTTTTTCGACAGGAAATATTTCTAATTTATGGCGTGAATCATAATACCGAAACACTTTTTTTCTGGAAATGAAATTTTTATTGTTGTACAATAGTTTTGTTTATTGTGAAAGAGGATTCAGTCTCACAAAATTATTGGAAATCTGTGCATTATTATTCGTATCTATAATAGTAAATTTTAAAAATGTATCGATTCAGACTTTCGCGATTTTCACACATTAATACAGGGTGTATCAGACACCCCCTAACAATAATACACTGGGACCATAGCCATAGAAGCTAAAAAAATATTTTGAAAAAATTGGAGCAAATTTTTTTTATATTTTCTATAGGAATGGTAGTATTAAATTAACTATAATCATTCCTATAAAAAGTAAAAAAAAAATTTTAGTCCAATATTTTTCAAAATATTTTTTTTTTAGCTTCTATAGCTATGGTTATATTATATATCCCAGTGTATTATTGTTAGGGGGTGTCTGATACACCCTGTATAACGAGTCCTCTCCAGACCATGAATGCAAAGTCGCGTCCGAAACGTTGAGGTTTTTAAAAAATATACTTTTTATCTATGTGTTTAAGTCCCGTTTTTCTTATAATAATGTAGTAAATTTTAAATTAACATTATAAATAACAATAAAAACCGCGGTAGCGTTGCTTGACCTATGGCCTCTCAGGCAGATCGTGGGTTCGAAGTCATGCTCGCACTTACAAAAAGTAATAAACCTGTGGTAAGGAAAGTTATGTCAGGTAGGTCCGTAAAATTAAACAAATGAAAACAAACCAATGAATAATAACTAAACGAAAGCTTGAAAAGAGGAACCTTAGTTATAAAGCACGAAGATTCTGTTTCTTAATGTTTAAAACGAAATAACCTTGTAAGTGTTTGTGTTAATCCTAAAAGCCGAATCACGTCCTAAAGCGAGACTAAAACAACATTAAAACCGAAATTGCTAAAAAAAGGTGGGCAGGAATCCTGATTGGGTACTTCCGGCGACTGACAAAAGGAAAGGTCTTAGTTAGTCACCGGTTTGAGGTGACCCCGAGAATCGTTCCAACAGTAGGTATCAAAAATTTCCAAAGTACAGAAGACGGGGAAAGAGAACGTTAGGTAAAAAATAGTAGTCAATCAATCTTCAGATAACTCCGTTTTTTTATTATTATTAAGAACTAGCTGTTGCCAGCGACTTCGTCTGCAAAGAATTCGTTTATCGCTATCCCGCGGGAACTACGCAATTTTCCGAAATAAAAAGTAGTATTAATTATAATAATATTTATTACAGGTTTTTCTCTATCTACGCGCCGAATTTCATCCAGATCCGTTGGGCCGTTCTGACGTGATTGAGTAACAAACAAACATCCATCGATCCATCCATCCATCCATCCATACTTTCGCATTTATAATATTAGTTAGAGTTAGATGATTAAGGCTGCGATGTTGTAGAATCATAATGGTTGTCATTTTAAAACGGCACGGAGGAAAGATAGCTGCCGCGGCTTTCATGCGAATTTTAAATTTTATTTATTTATTTATCTATATAAAAGCCTTTTTATTCCGAATTCGCTACAATTTCAGTAAGTACATGTTGTTGATGTTGTTGTTATTGTCGTTTATTTTTTTTATTTATTAAATTGTCGCGAAATTCGGCGTGCCTCATGGCATAGGCCTCCTCCGTGTATTGGAGGGTTTGGGCTATAGTTCCCACGCGCGCCCAGTGCGGATTGGGAACTTAACACACACCATTGAATTTCTTCGCATATGTGTGCAGGTTTCCTCACGATGTTTTCCTTTACCGAAAAGCTAATGGCAAATCACAAATGTAATTTTCGCACATAAATTCCGAAAAACTCAGAGGTTCGAGCCCGGGATTTGAACCCACGTCGCTCTGCCTGAGAGGCCACAGGTCAAACCACTAGGCTACTACGGCCTTTTCAATACGCATAATTATAAAAACTTAACGACAGATAATGACTTTAATAAAACATAAACTTAATCAATTATACACGCAGAATTCACACAAAATTTACCAACATAGCCTCTAAGGTCACAGAAGCACGGTTCACCATAGCATGCTGGTAAGTTTTACAAGCATACTTCCGATAAATACTGCAATCAGTCCATGCTATGTTGTTTATAGCATGCCATACATCACGTGGTCATCCTTAAATAAATTAATCATTGAATCGCCGCTATTTATTTAAACTTAATTTAAAACAGTCTCTTGATTGAATTGAAATGCCGATGCAGGTCTTGGATGGTGAGGGAAAGTTTGATTTGCCTAACAGATATCAGATATACCATTTGCTTAATCTACGCACATATTATTAGTAGTGTCCCACCGAAGTTTCGGTTTCGGTTTCGGCCAATTTCGGCCGAAGTTTCGGTTTCGGCCAAAATCCGGCCGAAATTACTTCGCGGCCTCTGCCTCTCGCGGGTCTCGCATCGGGAGCGCTAGGCTTAATTCGGGCACGCTCGGCCGGGTAGGTATAGGTAATGGATCGGTGGCCGGCCCAGCTGGGACCAGCGACAGTAGTATGCATGCAGTTTTTTTATTTTGTTTAACAAAAAAAGTAACTGTTCTCATATAAGAAATCCTTACAATAACCTTTTAATTACGATTTGTACCTACAGTAATTTTGAATATATTGTTTGATATGATACGTCTTCAAAAATTTCGGTTTCGGTTTCGGCCGAAATCAGAAAAAACACCGAATATTCGGTTTCGGTTTCGGTTTCGGCTAAAAATTGTGTTTCGGTCGGACACTAATTATTAGTGCTCTAAAACGCGTTCAGAAACCGTAGGAAATGACCAGAGTAGTCTTATTGTCTAACTGGCTCGAGATCGTGTTCATCTTGACAGTTCTTGAATGAATGTGACAGCTAGCTGATTCCGATGCCAATTGTCAGGCCAATGAACTGTCAAAATGAACACGATGGCGATTGCGAGCGAGTTAGACAATAAGCCTACTGCATTATTATACCCTTATAAAATCGTTACTGTAATAACATTACAGTACAAAAATCTGTACTTTAATGTTATTACAGTACAGATTTTACCAAATCCTTATAAAATCTATACTGTACTAACATTAAAGTACAGATTTTACCTACTACCACAAACAAGGGAGTACTTACATTAAATCATCTTACCCTCAGGCTGACCGTACGCTTGTTTGTCACCGACGATGTATAAAAAAAAATTACGAGACTATCGCCTTCGCAAGTCTTCATTATCATCATCATATCAGCCATAGGGCGTCCACTATTGGGCATAGGCCTCCCCCACAGACCTCCAGTTGCCTCGGTTGGGGCTTGCATCCACCGTGAACCCGCGACTTTAACCACTTCTCTAGTCAAATTAACGAAATTGTATAACAAACAACATGTTAATGTTCAAACCACAATGTTACAGACATGACAAAAAAATAATAGCGACTGCGTCTAGACACTGACGATTGTTAGAAAAAAAGCTCGAGGCAATTGTTTTACATTTATTTAATTGACTTGCAAGTTCAAAATACAAAATTCTAACCTCAAAAAATCTCATTTTTGCTATTTTTTAACTATTTCATCGTAAATAAAGGATCTGGAGATTAAATATCAGCAAATTTAAATATTGCCTCAGGTTTATTTGATAACATAATACACCTTATTCTTTACAAAAATTTGCACATTAAGGTTAGAATTTTGTTTACAACATAGTCCTATTTTGTAAACAAAATCACAAGTAAAGCAAAACAAATTACAAAACAAGGTAAGAATGAAAATACCTTAGGTACCTAAATAGGTAGTAACTAAATATTAGTTATGTTCGTGAATAGGTTCATGGGTGATACGACTAGATTTTAAAATCAATTTAATAGTATCGATTGATAGCTCTCACCTCTGGATTTTTCTGAAATAATGTGTGAAATTTTATTTGAAATTTATTTTAATCTTTTTCATGCAATTTTTTTTAAGCGGGTATAATGAAAACATAATAGCCAATTTTTTTAAAGGGTTTTATTCATCACAATTTCATTACATTGCCTTTTTAAATAAATCACTAATTGAATTTAAAAAAAACGACAACATTTCACCCAAACAGTAAAGAAGCGAGAAAACAATTGATTACGCAGCACCTCAGCGCGCAAAACCAAAAAAAGTGGTCCACCTGAAGATGCTAACGAAAGAGACGACTATAGTTTCGTGAGTGCACTTCACCATACTAAAGTGAGAGGCCACGTTGAAAGTGGCCCGTGAGATAAAGACGGGGATAGTGAGAGTGAAATTGTTAAAGCAACTTTCGCTGAACTGGTTTCTGTTACGTCAGAGGCTTGCATAATACCTTGTGAAGATTATGAGTGTTGTTTTGAATGATCGCTGGAAGTCATCGGTTAGTTTTATACATTTCCTGTGTATGATTAAACAGATTAATGATACTTTATCAACCAAATTTGTCAATGCTGTGATATGTAATGAATGAGCTTACGAAAGGGGTAGTGCTATTTACTATTTTCGCTGTAGATTCGTTTCCAATTTTAAATGACTAATGTTGTCAGCCCAAATACAAAGTTGAGATAAAAAGACATCTTGTCTTTTTAAGGCTGATTAAAACGATGCCTTGGGTCGTGCGCGTGTGTGTTGCTCAACTACTTTGCTAGGTGAAGCCTGGTTTTATTTGTGTGCGTGCGATTGTGTACTTACAGGGCAGGGCGTAGTTTGAACCAGCATAACTTTACCATCAGGAACTCCGTCTGAACTTTGGAAATGTGAGCGTTAATAGAAAATCGTAACATAACAAAATCCTGTTCTAAGCACCTTGGCTTATCACCTTTGTATTCTTGATGAGCGAGATGCTCCATTTCAACAGCTATCTTACTTAATATTATAAATGCGAAAGTATGGATAGATGGATGGATGGATGGATGGATGGATGGATGGATGGATGGATGGATGGATGTTTGTTTGTTACTCAATCACGCCAGAACGGCCCAACGGATCTGGATGAAATTCAGCACATAGATAGAGAAAAGTCTGGAATAGCACAAAGGCTACTTTTTATCCCTGAAAATTGCGTAGTTCCTGCGAGATAGCGATAAACTATTTCTTTGCAGACGAAGCCGCTGGCAACAGCTAGTTAAGTATAAACCTTATACCTCTTAGCACAGGTAATCAATTAAGGTTTTAAAATTTGTCTCCCTCTCAATACATTAGTTGCAAAAACTTTTAGCAGCTACTTTTTCACTCTTGGTTTTTTCGGTACTGAATGCTCACCGTTCCAGGAATCATTTTCCTCTAAAGGATTTTAGATTGGTTAACCAAATGTATGATAGAGTTATACACAATCTAATCCGTTTTGTATTACTCTTAAGGCCCTGTATAGACATTGTTGCTAAGCATTACACAAACGGTTACGCACGATGCTTGTTCTCTCTAATCGTCTTTTGATGCCACCGTCATTGTTAGCCACCGTTTGTTCGTCGGTTATGTTATACATACAATTTGCATGTAATTATACGCTATTTGCTTTCACTATGATACGTGCTTCAAAAGAAATGCTACTTTTCACGATTATGCTTTTATGTCGTAATGGGATCTTTTCCGTTCTCTTCAATTCGATTATTTTTTTTAATGTTGAAGTTTGTAGGAATACATTAATTAATTGCTATTGCTTTAGTTTCTGGGTTAGGATATTTAAAAAAGTTACTTGTTTACGTCATCAGCTCGCATAGGTCTCCTCTCAGAATCAGAGGTAGAGAATCTTAATTCTAACGCAGGTCCAGTGGGGCTACTCCGAAATTCGATTTTCGAAGTTCGTATTACGCCGTCCCTCTCACTCTCAAATTAATAACTATTAGTGAGAGCGGAACGGCACGAAACGAACTTCGGAAATCGAATTTCAGAGTATAAGGCCAGTGCGGATTGGGAACTTGACACAAACCATTTAATACTCGTTTAATGCTTCTCTCATCTACTCAAAAGTTAAGTAGAGATTCCTTTTTTTTTTGTGAATTGTGTCTGTTTCTTTATCTTTGTACAATAAAGCATTTACTTACTTACCTACCATTGAACAGGTTTCCACTCAATGATGTAGTTCAGCAAATATCTAACTAATATTATAAATGCGAAAGTATGGATGGATGGATGTTTGTTTGTTACTCAATCACGCCAGAACAGCCCAACGGATCTGGATGAAATTTGGCACATAGATAGAGAAAAGTCTGGAATAGCACATAGGCTACTTTCTATCCCGGAAAATTGCGTAGTTCCCGCGGGATAGCGATAAACGAATTCTTTGCAGACGAAGTCGCTGGCAACAGCTAGTGGTAAAATAAATTTCGAATGTAAGTAATTTCCGAGAATGCGAGAGACTAAAAGGTATCCTCTGCTTATTCCACAAATTTACTCCTTTCTTTTAGTTATCAAATTCATAAATCCTCCTGCAATGTATAAGAATGCCAACAAGACAACAGGCTTTTGCCAATTTGTTCTCTCTTCATCTCATCATTCATCCATTTAAAAACTAGTCTTATCATGTAGTTCTTGTAATCTATCCTATTTACATTCCATAGTTTAATCAGGAGCAGACGGGAATGCCCTAATTCTCGAATGATATACGCGTCTCGCTCTAATGACACAGCACAATACCACACCGACACACGAGCAAAACCGAGCGTCTGTGTGAGTCGAACGTAAACATTCACCTCGTTTTTGCACTTAACGAAAGTTATATTACCAAATTGCCTGATTAAATCCCGTACACGCCTTAGATGCAAGCTCAAATTCCTTGGTTTTACTGTGATATTGTACTGCTTGCAAATGCCTTTCATAAATTCATCTTAGGACGTCGTGTTTGTGTGCGTGCAGCGTTGAAGTGTTCGTGTTGATGTTTATGTTTATGCTGGGTTTTTGTGTTGGTGTGTTGTGTGTGTGTGCTGTGAGCATGCACAATGAAAGTACTCGCGGCGGTTGCGTGGATTTGGGTCACAGCTCCAACTTTGATTATAGAGATTACGAATGGTGTGAATCATCGCACATCTTCTAGGTCCTTATGTTGCTTTAGTAAATTATAAACGGTGGCGAAAAATTATAAGATATAGGTAGACAAGGATTTCTTTTACTGAAGGGGTTAATTTATGCGTGCTGATGATTCTAATCTACGGTTTGATTCTATGGTGGTATTTAGTAGTGACATGGTCATTTGGTCATGGCTAGGATAGGTACGGGCAACGGATGTGCACTCAGCCGAAGGTTTACTATTTTTACACCGTGTACACTTTTAATTCTATTATTACTTGCTTAACCAAGTTAGTTTGGTTTTGTAATACTAATGCCCAAAGTATCGTGTCAAACAACACTTCATTCAACGTACTACAACTTTGTCGCTCCATCCATCTATCTCAGAACATCGACAAAAACGCAGCCAATTAAAAAAAGGCCAGACGCTGATCCATTTCCGATAAAAGTCTCTCCCAAGAATCCGAACTGAAATCAATTTAGAAAGTGGAATCAGAATCGTGAGAATCGAATTTGTTTAGCTTTTTGACGAATGCTGTTACGAAAGTCCATTGCGTTTTTACGACCGCTTAGATATTGTTATGTCAGAATAATGTTAGAAAGGTCACCTTTGATTAATGGTTTACTAGCATTTATCGCGTGATTACAATGTCATCAATGTAGATGAATTGGCTGAATGTTCGGCAAAAAGTTAAGCTTAGTCGGCCTCTCTAATCGTGCTGATTTTAGTCTAAGTAAGTGGTAAACTTTTTTAATCAGTACCCCTGAAATACATACAAACATAATACATAAATCACGTCTTTATACTTTACGTGGTAGACAGAGCCTAAGGTAACCAGACCTAAAAGCCTTGCTTTGCATTGTTGGTAGGTAAGGTATACACCTATACAGGTGGATAGGGGATTCAAAATAGGGATAGGTTGCTAACCGCATCGCCTATAACATGATTCCTAATGATTTTCGGTCGAACCCTAGATGGACCTACCTAGTACACACTACCTATATGTTAATCAATTGTATGTTAAATCGTTCGTACACAGACAGAAACATCAATTAATATTTAAATCCTACTAATATTATAAATGCGAAAGTTTGTGACGATGTGACGATGTGAGTGAGTGTGTATGTTTGTTCCTTCTTCACGCTGAAACGACTGAATGGATTTGGATAAAATTTGGAACGGAGATAGCTGGTACCCTAGATTGAAACATAGGCTACTTTTTATCCCGGAAAATTGCATAGTTCTCGCGGGATAGCGATAAACATGTCAATTGCTAACTTTACGCGGACGAAGTCGCGGGCAGAAGCTAGTTATTCAATAAAATACAGAAAAAACGACCACTAACTTCCGGAA
This sequence comes from Pandemis heparana, assembly GCA_963854515.1. Classification (NCBI taxonomy): domain Eukaryota; kingdom Metazoa; phylum Arthropoda; class Insecta; order Lepidoptera; family Tortricidae; genus Pandemis; species Pandemis heparana. The sequence goes on from OY978007.1 coordinate 4,578,141, forward strand.
CTTCATCATCATCATCATGAAATTTAAATGTACCCGTATTATTTTAACGTTTTAACGATTTATCAATTTAATTTTTTTTCTCTAATTCAACTAAGACGATTTTTATTTCAAAACGAGTTGGTTCTATTTTAGGTTATAATTTCCATGTGAGCTAAGGATACGTTCTCATGTTTACTAAAACTGGCTTTTTCGAAATAGGGCGAGACACGAGATCCCCTTTCGCGCTGCGCCGGCGCACGTTTCGACACCGCGCTGACTTTCCACTTGCTGATTTTCATAACCCGCGCTTATCTGATTTAACCGCTTTAGAGCTACTTGGATTAAAAACCGGCCAAGTGCGAGTTGGACTTACGCACAAATGTCTCCGTCGTCAAGATTGAGTAGAAAAACGCGACGGAAAAATAGCACTGAGTGAAATTACAACCTTTCATTTTTTCCTTTAAGGCACTACGAGTACAATAAGAACAGTCTAAGTCACAATGACATACTATACGTCTGCCAAAGGAATTAGTGTAAGATTGTTTGTGACAAGGTTCCACAGAGGAATGCGATTCAGTAGGTAATATCGTTATCTATGTACAACAAAACGTGGTAACTGCCGCGTGGCGCCCTCTAGCTTTGTAGGATTAAACATCGTACTAACATGATTATTTTTACCTGTGTGTACGTTAAGTTTGTTCGTACATTAGAACTCTTAATTACTCTTTATAAATGTGTATTTTATTAACTATTTTGGTACTCATTCAGGCAAATTTTGGGCTATGGTTCTTTTAAATTTTATTTGATTCTGATGTTTAAAGAAAATAAATGTATAAGATACCGATGATTGAAACCAATGGACCTCACACTAGGTCAGGCCTGTGTCGTGAATAATATAAATAAAGATCAACTGAAAGAAATACCTTTTAAGTTTTAGTAACAAGTTTTCCTTTGTCTATCTTGCTCATATCGTTAAGTTTGTCACAGAATTTGGAATAAGAAAGATAAAATTACATGAGCATTGAATATTGAAGCAAATCTGTATAAAATGCCATGAAATTTGTGTACTTACCTTAATATTACTACTTAAATACTACTCCAATAAAATTCTCATCATTTTCCAAACAAAATTTCAGCAATCATTGCCAGGCGTTCTCCAAAACTCCTCCATAGAAACAGCCTAATGTTTTTCACGCAACCTTAAAATTCTCCAAACTCGCCAATATTTGCCTAAACGTTCAAATAACACTCAAATGTGAGTAGAATGTGTGAAGGCAGCCTCAGGGTCGCGAACAAGGGACCGCTGTACGTGATGTACTAGGCAATGGTTTGCTTTACCGATACTTACCTACTACATAGTTAAATAACTGATAAAGTTTTTTGTGTCGTGTTGAAATTTTGTTACGATTCTTTGTAGCTCTCTCTTTTCTTTTAACGGAGTAGAAGGAGGCCGATTCAACTGTAGGTTTTGTATGTGCAAGTTCTTTGATGTTTTTGCCGACTGAGAAAGGATTTCGATTAGACTTATTCAACAGAATGTCTCAAATTTGGTGTCATATAAATTATATTGGGTATAACATAAGTAAAAATCCTTTTTTACTTTTGTCATTTTTACATTATCGGTTTATGTTTTTGTTAAAAAATATTATTTAAAGACAATGTTAAGTACTTATTTCTTACAATGATAATTTTTCACCACAAAACGGTGCCCTGGAGCAAAAGGTGCAAGTTCATGGTATAGTTGGTAAGTATAGGTACCAGCGTGTTAGTAGTTTAGTAATTACTTTAGTACTATATATTTTTCTTTGCATTATAATATTTTAAAAAAACTTCTACATAGTACGACGATTCTCGCGTGTTTACCTACGTTTATAACACGAATTTAAATTAGAAAAATTACAACTGAATCATTAGCAACTTACAGAGCACTATCAGCCGAAAACGAATGGAGTCAACCGCCAAAACCGACTACAAAGATGCTTTTCAATTTAAAAATGTCAACGATTACGCAACCCAGGAAGCAAAAGGCCAATCAAGCAAAACAATGAAAGTACTTACACACTTTATTATAACGAAACTGTAAAACTTGAACTCGTAGGGTCACATTGCACAAGGCAGGTAAAGCACGTGGTTGGAGGCCCTTACAATGGACGCCATTGTGTATCAAGGCTGGTATATAAGTATACACGTGGTGGGTATAATGGAGAATCAAGATGAAAGACAGTTTGATTTGAACGCTATGAATAGCTTTTTTTCTTACTATATTGGTGTAAGTAGCAGCATGTGGATGTTTGCTCGTTGAGTTGTTGCTGGTTGCTCTTCCCAATTTTGCAAAGAATGAAGAGGTTTTGTTGGGGGTGAAGAGGTTTTGTCTGAGGGTGGGGACGTTTTGCTGGCGATGAAGATGTTTTGCTGGGGGTGAAGATGTTTTGCTAGTCTGGAGTGAAGATGTTTTGCTAGGGATGAAGACTTGCTGGGGGAAAAATGTTTTGCTAGGGGTGAAGATGTTTTGCTGGGGGTGAAGATGTTTTGCTAGTCGGGGTGAAGATGTTTTGCTGGGGATGAAGAGGTTTCGAGGGGGATAAAGATGTTTTGCTGGAGGTGAAGATGTTCTGCTGGGAGTGAAAATGTTTTGCTATGGGTGAAAGTGTTTTGCTGTTAGCATTTTCCCACCGGAAAAAAAGGTGAAAGTGTTTTGCTGGGGTGAGGATATTTGCGAGATAAATTTTGCAGGGTTGATAAGTGTTTGGAAGCTTTTAATAATTAACCAAAGAGTTTAACAATGTTTGCCTTCAAACTTCAGCATCTTTGTGTTCACAACAAACTATAAACCATAGTTATTCGAACACAGTTTGATCATCATAATCAAATGGTTATGGTCTATAAACAAGACTGACTCAGATACAAGTATAATTAACGTGCAGGTTTCAATCACGCTGTAGAATTATTAATTATAGGCTAGATAAATTAGATGTTTAATATTGTGGATGGAATATTATGCGTGAGTAAACCTAGTTGCGAAGGAGGCGTTAAAATTTGAATGAACGGCTCTATAATACCGGGTTCATAGGCTGTTTTACTTAGAATAATAATATTTTATACCTTCAAAAGAAAGTAAAAAGTACACATTGACAACAACAACAACACAAACAACAAACAACAACTTAGTGAAACTGTACAATATGTTATAGCGTAAGTTGTTGGTCACAAAATTTTAAAATAAAAAATAGAACCGCCTTCAATTCGCTACTTTAAAAATGTCAAATTAAAATTATTTTTCGGTAAGTGCTACCTACTTATTTATATGTTGAAGTCGGTGCCTCAGTCCGCGCCACTGTTATATTTACGTGTGATAAGCGTGAAGAAGTGGACCTAATCTATCTGCCTATATAGTAGCTATAACTATATTCGGCTTGGAACTATTTGAGCTGAGGCATCGACTTCACACAATATAAATAATTAGGTAGCACTTACCGAAAAATAATTTTAATTTGACATTTTTAAAGTAGCGAATTGAAGGCGGTTCTATTTTTTATTTTAAAATAAAGTCACCAAATCGCAAAATTGCCAAAATTTCATTTAATTTAACTATTTTTAATTTAATTTTAATTTTGGCTATTTTGCAATTTGGTGACTTTTCACTCTATGAAGACGCTATGGAAAAATTGGCAACAAACTGCTCTGATGGTATTTGACATTTTGACATTGACATTGACATTTTGACATTGACGCAAACGCGTTCGAGGCGTATTTTGTGCCCAAAAAGACATTAAGCATGAATAAAAGTTTGTAAGAAATAAAATAGCTCTGAATTTATTAAATGACACAATCGAAACCAGGGTGCGTCGCAGGGCCTTTTTTTTCGACCCGCCTACCTGGCCCCATTATGTCCGGGGAAAGTTATGTGAAAGAGAAAAAAAAACTGATTTCTCCATCTCTTTCTACTTTTTTTCTATTCCGACGGAATGCTGAGCCCGATAATCTTTGAGAGCACACGTTATGTTAAAAAAAAGGGGACGAAAAAAAAATTGCGTCGTTTTATAAATTACAGGTTACGCGTGTCTATGGATAAATAGGAATTGTATGGTTGAAAGGTCTTTTGTGATGAAAAGGTTCTTAGATGCATTGATTTGGATTATAAATGCGAAAAGTGCCTACAGAAAAAGTCTATAAGGCCGCGGCTAAGGTATCGGGAGTTTTTATAAAAAACTTTGCGCTTAGCGAAATCATTGCCCAGTTTAGTGTTTGTTAGGCTTAGGGCTTCCAATTCGAATATTCGAATATTCGGCTAATTTTCATATTCGAATATTTGAGGGCATGATATTCGAATATTCGATATTCGATTTTATGTTAGTAAAATGTTTACGCGGGTAGCGATGACTGTGATTTAAGTATTGCAGTATTATCGTGTAAATTAAGTCGGTACGTAAGGTAGTAGATAGTTAATAATACTGTTCTTGTTTAATTTTAGGTGGTTTTTGAAGACTGAAAATGTGATGATGAATACACGGTTCTCTATGTTTGCGTTGATCTCTTTGATTTTTTTATGAAAATTATAATAATTGTTTTTTTTTTACTGCCAAGTGATTTTTTAAACTGATTACGTAATTACATAGCCGTTTCTGTATGTTTTATTAAACCTTTCTAAAATATTCGAATACTATTCGAATAATTCGAATACTTCCGAATTTACGAATCGAATATTCGAATAATTAAAATGGTCGAATATTGGAAGCCCTTAGCTTTATGAATCTGTCTGACACAGACAGAAATCTCTGCGTGCCCTCTTGTGACAGATAAAGACCATCGAATATTAACTTGACATTGTCATCAAAAAGTTGATGGAGCCACTTTTCCTAAATTTGAATTGAATTGAACTGAACTTGACATTGGGGTGCGAGTCGGATAACCTAACGTAATTCTCTAGCTAGTATTAGGTAAGCTTAGTAAAGAATGACACTTTTACTTACCAATGTTATATTATATTTAATTAAGTAAATTTCCGTAGACATTTTATATACAGGACACATGACATAACAGCAAGACATTGACACGTACAACAAACAAGAAAAACACACTTTTTTAATAGAAAACGTAAAAATATATGAAAAAGGTTGTCTGTAGCCAATATCTAGCATTGCGGTTTTGGCCGGTACACTCTGGGCAGCAACGGTTAATTGACACAACCAAAATTTATTATTCGTTGGATAATACCAGACTCAACTGATCATGTAGATACAATGTACAATCTGGGCCCCGTTTCTCGAAGCTTATTAGACCAATAATATTAGTGTTTTGTCTCGTAAATTAAAGGAAAAAATGAAACAAAACAGTAATATTATTAGTATAATAAGCTTCGAGAAACGGGGCCCTGACATCACACAAATGAATGAACTTGGCGTTACTGTTACCATACATAGGTACAGCCATTTTATTTCTGCTAAGTTGCCAGACAAACAGGCAAACCAAACAATGTTTTAAAAAATTACAAAGAAAGCGAACTTAATTCGAATTATTATTTCCAAGTAACCTGTCATACAAATTCATGTGAAAAGATGCGGTTGCGGGCAAAAGATGTCATATTTAACATTAAATTACTAAACCAACTTTAATATTCACAAAACACAATCGATAAAATAAAATATTACCTATAAGGTTTTACAGGCCTATCTCTCCCTCTCTAAAATGCTGCGCCCAACAGAGTTTCATATGTTTTAATGTGTATATTGCCATCATTTTGTTGTACCTATGACATGTGAATTGCATTAAATAAATAAATAAATAAATAAATACAGGACAGTTCTTAAATAAATCCTGAATAGTTCACGGTTTCAAAAAAGTAGCCATATAATTTTTTCGGGAAATGATTCGTTTCGGAAATTATATTTTTGCAAATTTCTCATTTTTGATCGGAATGGAACCCGGGACCTCTAGTTCCATTGTGATCAGTAACTAGTTAGGCCAAGTGGTCGTTAAACTTACTTAAAATCTCATTAAACGCCAAATAATTACCTTAAAATACGCTTGTCAATTAAAATGGCTAATTAGTCGCTGGTGAAGAGTGAAAGCATTGATTTCCACAAGCAATGAGCGTGGAGAAAAACTGTCGCTTCAGAAAGTGCGCAGTGACGTCACTCTTAGTCTTTCACCAATTAATACGAGTCAACGGTTGCGCACGCGACTGAGGCCACTGATGGTCGGGAGTTGGAACATTTTGACTCAATATGGATCGCCTTAATTGTCTAACCCAGAATTGTAATCTTATTTACTATTACTTTCTGTTAAACGATAATGGATGACGGTGAAATTATTAAAATGTGATCTTTCATATTAAGTACTATATACTATTCACTAGCTTCTGCCCGCGACTTCGTCCGCCTAGAATTAGACTTAAGAACTGGCGTTGAGAGTATATTTCTGCAATAATCGTTTACGTTGCGACTCTAGGCAGCTACTTTCGCATTTTATAATTTTAGTAGGAAAGATAGGATATATAATATACTAGCTGTTGCCAGCGACTTCGTCGGCAAAGAATTCGTTTATCGCTATCCCGCGGGAACTACGCAATTTTCCGGGATAAAAAGTAGCCTATGTGCTATTCCAGACTTTTCTCTATCTATGTGCCGAATTTCATCCGGATCCGTTGGGCCTTTCTGGCGTGATTGAGTAACAAACAAACATCCATCCATCCATCCATCCATACTTTCGCATTTATAATATTAGTTAGACTAGTTTAGAATCCATAAATTTTTGTCATCAACTCGAAACAATACAGAGACATTATCTTAGTTAAATTCGTAATGCCTATAAAGATTTCAATGTATCATAAACAGTTACTTTCAACTGGTGATAAAAAACTCTAATCTAGTCTCGCAAAAAGTCGTGAATTTCATATAAACACGGGTTGTATGACAAAAAGCTTCTGTGAAGCTGCGATCAATAGCTACGAGCAAACGAGCATTAACGTAAAAAATGGGGGATACAAAACTGGATTATAATGTTACTAGTAAATAAATCATTGAAGTTCAAAAATACAGATTCGCGCAAAATTGCAAGAACATTATTTAGGTACATCAACTTAATCGCCGGAATTATAAGGCTATGTATAAAAAAAAGAGATTTAAAGAGAATTTTTATTAGTGACCTTGATTGTAGGTAGGTACAAACATAATAGTTTGAGACTCTGATTGCTTATATTAAGAACGAAAATTTCTAAACGACACTGAAAATTAGAACACATAGAAAAATCTGAAAAGTAAAGCTATGGCCGGGAATCAAACAAACGAACGAACGACTTCAGGCTTATTAATATGTCGTCATACTTTTTTCTAAATCGACTTTGCAGTGACGCCACAAAAACAGCATGCTGAAACCAAAAGCAAGTCGAAACTGACACTTTACTTTACTCAATATTTCTTAAAGTACCAAATATGAAGCCGAAGTCTCAAATTACAGTGGTCAACTTCTTCTGAAGAAAGTATATTACGAGATCATTGTTGGAAGCGTCGATAAAAACCCTGGGGCATTGTTTTATAGCGACCTCTCTGTCCAACTCGAGGTAAAACGTATCCCTGTCCCAGTTTAAAGAAAGTCCACGAGCCGATTCACTTCAATGGGTTTACGTCATAGTGTATAAGCTAAATAGTCAGATGAATCCTAATAAATCACGATAAATCACTATAGATGATAGAATGCTGTCATTTTTTGATTTGCTAAAAGACGTACGTTCTTTAATTATAATTTTTATTTTCTACCCAAAACAGTGAGATGCATCTGCGAATTAAGTATATACACTTGGCGATAGTGAGAGTGAAAGATGACGTAGAGTGCATTCGTGGAGAGGGACGGCTTGATTACAAGTCAGTGCGAGAGACAGGGATAGAGAAACAATCACGTGTGCGATGCTGGCTGTGGGAACGAATGCAGGTAGCGACGCAATATGTTACCTTGCAGGATTAGGGTATCGTTACGGATGTTATATTATTTAATTTAATTTTATATTAGCCTATATTTGTGTCCCACTGCTGGGCAAAGGACTCCCCTCTCAACCCACATCTCAATATCCAGAGCCATATCCGGCCACTCAGTCAGTATCGCGTCCAGGCGCCTTACCATGACGTCCTAATTCCGACTCAGTTCACGTTTTAGCCGTCACTTTTAGTATGAATCTGACAGCGAGCGAACCTAAACTGAATCGCACTAAGACGACATGGTAAGGCGCCAGGTCATCTTGCCATCTCAGCCTTGGCCTGCCTTGCCGCCGGTAGCCATTGCGTGGTACCCACAATGTGGCTGATGAAATTTATGTCTATTTAGCATTTTCTTTTTTTTTTAAACATTCTAAATATTTTTAAATTAATATTTTCTTTACTTCAGTATTTAATTTTTCAACACTAAAATTTCAGATATAGATTGCTGATACATTTTTGTCTAAAACTGAAACTATGGCAATAATTTATTACCAGGTTTTTTCTAATTTTCTGGTATTTAGTATGTATGTGTGTGGACCAAATCACGTACAGTGCTTCTATTTTCTTAACGTCTCAAGGCAGTCTTCGTTTTTCAGGAGACACTAAGAAATACATAGAAGTACCTACTGTAAGTTTGACCTAGGTACTTCTAGCATTTGGATTAGCTTTACAATCTAATAGACTTATGTAGTGTGTATGACGTGAGTAAAAAAAAGGTCACAGCGCGATAGTATTTAAAAAAGCGTCGGGTCTGTCTTGCTGTCTTACTCACTCTTATGTGACTAACCTCTTGTGTGTTACTAACCTCTATGGATTCTGTCCGAAATAAATGTTTTTTTTTTTATGTTTGATATTTAAATCGGCCGATTGGACCCGAAATCTGAATGTTGTTCTAGAAGCTCACAGACTCATTATTATAGTTAATTGAAATTTCTAACAGCTTACTCAATTTCATTTCTTGATTTTAACTTACTATAAAATATTTTAATCGGTAAAACTACCCCAGAATGTTGCCTGGGACAAAAAATGTTAGAAGAAAGTAAAAGCATTCCCGTATTTGAAGTGGGTAAAAAAATCTTTTGTGACGGCAACAATGCAGCGCTTGCGCAACACGTGTGGGGCAGGTCGAGTTTTGCAAATAAAAAACGATTTTATAACAAGGTTATTTTTCTAACCGTATTTCCAATTATAAATTTTAACTTAATACAATACAGAGACTAAAAGCGAGGCAACCTATGACTATTTTGGTCTTGTTGCCCTATGCTCTATCTACCTCGTAAGTAAAATGAGATACGTTTTGTTCTTACGTTTCTAAAACATTACGGAATCTGACAATCTTATAGACAAGTGACATTGACACCGGCTTGTGTAGGTCTCTTGAGTAAGATTACAATCCAAAAGCAAGAAAGAGTATTTTTACAATCATTTTAGTAGATCCAGGGATATAATTACAACACAACGGATAACTCACGTATAAAAATAAATAAAACAAATTCGAAATAGTCCGAAACAATTGTCGGAGCAATCCTTCGGCTTTTATACGTGAGTTATCCGTTGTGTTGTAATTATGTGTGAGTCTCACGGTAGTTTCACGTTGAACGATCCAGGGATAACTTACCATTAGGTACCCATTGAGCATTTTTTATACACTTATAGCAAATTCTAAAATTGCACAATCCGATGTCAATGTCAGTTGGCTATAAGGGTCTAAGAGTGTCAGATTACATTGAAGTATTTGAAATAGAGTTTCGGGGGTCATTCCTGGAACGCAGACAAAGTCGTAAGCAACAGCTAGTCGTCAATAGTCTAACTTGGTGATAAAACATCCACAGAGTAAAGTCGGCTTCGTTCAATAGAAGGTCAGTTGTGCCATCCCGTTCTTAGTTTACAAGAGACAATACATTGACCCCAATCTCCTTATAAGATCTTACCGATTTTAGACTTAGTCGACTGGAAAATGTTTTGTGTTGACATTGCTTTAAAGCCTAGTCTACACACCATGCAACGGTAGCGAAACAAAACACGCCAGTAAAGCGTACGTTAAGTAACACTTAGACCAGATGATAAAATAGTATATTGTGACATTGCTTTAAAGCCTAGTCTACACACCCTGCAACGGCAGCGAAACAAAACACGCCAGTAAAGCGTACGTTAAAGTAACACGTCGACCCGATGATAAAATAGTATATAGTGGTAGTGTATTGGTGGATTTGGAACATGTTTGCAAAAATATTGACATAGATGGCGTTTGCGACAAGATTCGTTAAGTTATTATAGCTAAGGGTGGTGTAGTTAGCAGTTAGTAATAGCTCGGTCATTTTCTGTGTTCTCGTCTCAGTAGAAATTAGTAATAAAAACTTCTTCTTTCTCTTTTTTGCATGCTGCATGCAATCGTAATAAAACAATAAGACTGGCCAATAAAATGCTAAACGTGCAAATTACTAGGGAGAAAGTACGTGAAGGCGATTGAAAAAAAAACTCTTAAGCACGTGTTTTATCTGCCAGTAGTTTCCTGAATTATATATGCATAGGTTGCCATTGAACTTTAACCTATATTAAATATTTTAATGACATAAAAAACAAAGTCGATAATTATTGAAAAACTTAACTTTTACAAGTACATACTTGTATAGTTGACGACCGGATAGCTCATGTACTATTTGAGTATGTATTTATCCATATAAGTATGTTTATTCGTTGCATAGTATAGTACCCATACGAGTATAAAAAGCTTGCTTAGTTTGGCACAAATGATGAAAATTGTCCCAAGACAGTTAATTTCTTTATTTATTTAGTTGTATCACGGTTGTCGTGTGTACGATGCCTAAGCTGGACTCTGAAACTACTACACGCATACAAAGTAACACAAACCTTCATACATTGTAAGAAAATAATACGCCTTTCCCTGTAGTACAGTAGAAAAGACCGTGACATGGTCTATCTATAGATACTATGATGAGTACCCGGCGAGTATAAGTACTATTCTCATAGCTAACTGCCTAAAATAGTCTAGGTTGTACGGTAGAGTTCTCCAATATTTATACAGCGAATCTTACAAAAATATCTAAACACGCTTCTTATATATAACTGAAAATAAGGTCTACGTGTAAATATTTTTGAACGGAGGAAATATTTTATGGATATTGCAGAACTCTACTGTACTCTGAAATTTCAAGTTCGTTTCGTGTCATTCCGCTCAGACTAAAGGTCAGTGATATGAGAGTGAAAGGGACGGTATGATGCGCAGGCGCACTATTCGCGTGTTTAATACTACTTCAAATTCTTGTCAGAAAGACAATGCTTATAAAAAAACTCGCGTAAATAGCCTAAAAAATAACGTACCTATGACGTGACGATATTCAAAATTGAAGCAGGTATCTTCAACCGATTGAGCTGAAATTTTGCATATTTGTGTAAATCGGATGACAATATGCAATAATCTGTTAGCAGAATTCTGGTAGCCCAGTCAGGACCGTCTCTGCAGGAGGGAACTCTTCAACGGTTGGTCCGATGGACTTGAAACTTGGTACACTATGTAGAACGCATGGCAATGCAAGTACAGTCAACTAAAAGTACAGTCTGCAAAAAAGCTTGTATCAAAAATTAAATTTTTAGGTTAGGTTACTTTTTAGAATGTTATAAGATTAAATAACTGCAGTGTCGTATTTAATTTTTGACTAGGACGATCTCTTTCCACAGGTGTCATAAAAAGCGACTCCTTGGTCGTTTTTTATGACAGGTCCCTTGACCTGATGAGAGAGTGGGAGGCGCTCTCTTTTAACTACTGTGGTATGGACACACCACACACTGCACTGTGATGTGGAAGGCAAGGGAGATACCAAACTATTTGACCAGTGTCTTGGACAACTGTCGTTGACATAAAAGTTCATGCCCTCTACGTGGACCGTGACTACTCTATTAGGAGTGTAGTGGTATAGAAGACAAGAGATTAGAAAATTTCTAACGGATAAAACATTAAAAATAAATACAAAAAATGAAGAAGGAAAATTCTTGATTCATTTGATAGTAGGTACTATAGTAACTTGGATGAATAAAACTATTTCTTGATTATTCCCCAAATTGTATTTTCTGTTACACGTCTACACTCCAACTGTCCAGCGAATTGACAATTATTCAAATAACTCTTCGAACAACTCAAATTTGAAATGCTTTTAAGTAGCCAGTGCGCTACAGTACTTACCTAAGATTAAAAGATCGTTATTCAAGGCTAATTAAGACCTTACTTAAGCCCAAACCCTCCAATACACGGAGGAGGCCTATGCCATGAGGCACGCCGAATTTCGCGACAATTTAATAAATAAATAAAAGTAAACGACAATAACAACAACAACATGTAATTACTGAAATTGTAGCGAATTCGGAATAAAAAGGCTTATAAATAAAAAAAAAAAAAAAAAAAAAAGACCTTGCTTATAGTTACTACGTCTGTCACACTTACTAACTCTTTCCAATATTTTTTTATATTCCGTGTACTTATGTTATCGTGGGTAAACAGGGCATTTTCACGATAATTCCTGTAGGAAAGTCCACGGGCGCACAAAGGCGGCCTTTTGCAACATTTCGATTTCACAATCCCTCAGTCATAAAGCTATGCACACACGTGACAGAAACGAGTTCAGACGCACGTGCACAGACCGCCTTTGTGCTATACGGGTCACTGTGATTAACAGGGGATAGTATGAGAAATAGGGCATGCGTCGCCGCAGCTGTCAGAATAGTGTGTAGTTTCATTAATTAGGCCAAGTCGTTACTTACGTGTTGATGAGTACTGTCGAATTGACGGATGAAGTCGGTTAAAAAATTGCAACACAATCGTACTCGTTTAACATATACCTACTAATCTTACAAATGGAATAAAGATGTGATTTATGTATATATGTTACTAATGCGAAAGCTTGTGATTTCCTGTTTAGTATTCTTTCAAACCAAAATTTCGGGATACATTTGGATAGTGGTGATCGTTATTACAACAGCAGATAACGTAATGCATTATTTGCACGCAACGAACAACACATTATCGAATCGTCAACTATCCTGTTATCATTATTCGTTGTCTGTTGTTAACGCTGTCATACGCGCACTGTTGCCGCATTTGGCATAGAAGCGCAAGCGAGTGCGCAACAAATCAAGTAGGTGTCTTCGATCGCGACGAAATAAGTATAACAATTATTTAATAATAAGTTCATTATCGTTTTGTAAAACAGCAATATAACAGGATAACAGACAACAGTTTATAATAACAACTATTTAAGAATAACACAACACTGTTATTCATTATTGCAAAACAGCCGTTATTGCCACCACTACATTTGGATGAAAATAGGTAGGTACTTTTTTTTCAACGTTCCTATTATGATCGGGATTGAAACCGCCACCACAAGCCCTTTCATTTTATGTCACACGATACAATATATTTTGCAACCTTTTCATATACAGGGTGTATCAGATAGCCCCTAACAATAATCAACTGGGGTATATAACCATAGCTACAAAAGCTAAAAATAAATATAAAAAAAAAATTGGAGTAAATTTTTTTTATATTTTCTATAGGAATGGTAGTATTAACTGTAATCATTCCTATAGAAAACGTAAAAAAAATTATAGTTTTTTTTAGCTTCTATAGCTATGGTTATATACCCCAGTTGATTATTGTTATCTGATACACCCCGTAGGTACCTAAATTTTCTAATTTGGCCTCCGAAATTAAAAAAAAAACTCAATTTAAAAATTGTAGATAAATTGTACGACGTCGGTTTTTGGGTCACAGAAATAAACACGACTTATTATCTTACTTCCTTTTTCTGCTTACATCTTTTGATTAATAATTTAGTGAGATTTAGTTTGTTACGTCAGCACACGGTCATAGGCATTGTCAGTTGAAGACTAATAAATCAAACTAAATCCTACTTTTATTTGCCGATATTGATCAAAATAGGTACGTGTCAAAAAGACCAATATTAATGTGCGCGGGGGCATTCACGCTCGTTCAAAACAGTTCGTACTGTCTGTCGATCATTGCGACTAATAAAGTATCAAGTAATATGACGGAATAGGCGAAAATCTTAGGAATCATGTTATAGGCGATGCGGCTAGCAACCCATCACTATTTTGATTCCCCTTTCCACTATACACCCACTACCATGCAAAACGCGGCCTTTAGGTCTTGTTACCTATCTTAGGCTGCGTCTTGTGCCCTCAAGTGCATAATTCTCAGTTAAAAATAAACGGAAATATGAGATTAAAATAGCTCATTAAAATAACGACTTTATTATTTACAACAGAGGGAACTAAAGCCCAAGCCTCATTATGAGAGGCCTGTGTCTAGGGGAGGTACAGGCTAGAGATAGGTTTCTTTTTTGACAGAACTTCACGAACACTAAATATTTACCTTGCTACTCCGCTACTTACGTCACAGAATATATAATAGTACTAACGTACAGAATGGCCACGCCCCGCCCCGCACCAATTCGAGTTACCCCACCCCTCAAGCGCAGGCTGCCGGAAAGCTGCTGGCAACTAGTAGGGTGCGCAACGCGATGTATGTCGGCCGCACGTCACAAGTTCGGAAACTTATCCTACCTACTTCATTTTATAAAACATTAGAAAATTAATGCTTTCTGAAATTATCGCGATTAATACATGAAATAACTACAGAATCATTCGCTTAAGTTTGCTGTCGTACATCTATTGTAATTGAAAATAATAATGCTTAAATACACAGACAGATACATTTTAAGTAAGTTTAAATAAATAGATAACGATTAAGTACATTTATTTGCATAATAAGTACCTATATTTATGTCATTGGTAGTACTTATAGTACTAGGTTTTTGCGATAGACAGCCCTGCGTATCTTACGCACACATTGACGCGTGTAGGGGAGAGCAGGTAGGCTTCGTACAGAGGGAGCATTCGTACAGTAATCATATCTCCACTACCAAACACATTGATGCGGTTGTATTTGTGTACGTGACTCCCACTCACACGCATAGGCTAACCGCGGAATGGGGCGGCAGTGCGGCGGCTAGCTTCGTTGGGACAGGTTGAAATGTGTTTTCGCTCCACGTAAGTAATTTTTGGATTCAGTTTTGAATACGTTTATCTCTGATAACTTTTGCTCAAATCGTTTACGTAATTATCCATGGGTAATATGTTAATGCTCTAGTTTTTTGTGTTTACGTTATTTTTGAGATAATATTAACGGGTATTTTTATTTTGGTTTAATTTGTTGCTTTTTTATGTTGGGGTGCCTTCGTGCATTGATGAGTGGGGTAGATTCGTACTGTACGAATGTACCCCGCATAAGTATTCATGTTTTTTTTTATTGTTACAGAGTCATGACAAGAATATACTTAAAAAAGGGAACTCGAACAGGGCAGGTAGACGAAAAAGAAATGAAATCTGCAATGCAGGAGGTCTTAGACATAACTTGCCTATAAAAAAATCTGCTCAAAATACGGTATCAATCCGACAACACTTGACAAAGTTCCACATGAAAACAGTCGCTGAAAACAATGGTACAATCCCAAATTAAAAGATAATAAGAAACAGGAGCAAGAAAGAAAACAAAGAGCTAAGGAAATGAAAAGCGCTTTAAAGTTGGTATCAGATACCAATACTAAAAGTAAACCGAAGAAACAGAAGAAAGCTGTACCAAGAGACTGATAAATTTAATAATAAAAAACTGTGTTTTTGATTAAGAATAAATTATAATATGATTTTGTGTTATTTTTGATCTCAATAAATATTTGTATTTTGTATAAATTGCTGTTTTGTTACTCTGTACGGAGGCTCCCCCCTATGTACGAATGTGCCCCACACCCTGTACGAAGCTACCACAAGCGTGAGGTGCTTTCGTACGTTTCTCATTTTTTGGAAAAACAGTCACAACTTTGAAATGTTGCTATTTGGCATCTCTAACGAATAGTACTATGGTAACTAGATATATAGGCAATGTGGTAGTACTTCAATCATTTTGAAATTAGTTACTGGTTTATTTTTACAAGGCCTAGAGTAAAAAGTGTACGAATCCTACCTGCTCTCCGACGACGTCGTGCCTGTGTTCATTTCAGAACGCGGATTTTGTACGTCATGGCCGCCGTGTGCTTACGTGCAAGATAACTAAACCTGTGCGATATATGTTTTGTTTGTTTTGTTTTGCATGGACCTCCGCAAAGTAACGCCTGATTGAATAGAATATTTAGTAATTCACGAATTTTAAAATCATAACAAATCGGAACAATGAAACAACTTTTTTTAAATTCCGTCATTCCACAGACACAGTCATTGTTATGGACATTATGAAGTGAGTAAGCAATATTCAAATCACTTTTACGAGCAAAGTCGGAGTTTTAAATTGTTGTAGGTATTTGCACCGACGTCCTTACATCGTCCTATGTCTAATTAATGGGTCTTTGACCGGCCAAAGAAACTGACTTTCAAATGCTCTCAACAACGTGAGAATTATTACTTAACTAGTTATTACCGGCGACTTCATACTGCATACCATATAAATAAAGAGTCAATTAAATCCCGCACTCACGGACGTAAATTAACTTATACAAATTGACAAAACGCCAATATTAAAAACTTTATTGATTTTTTTTATAATTAAAAATTGCAAATGTTTTTTTTTTGTGAGATAGGTAAGGGAGCAAACGAGCTAGTGGGTCATCTGACGATATACAGGGTGTATCAGACACCCCCTAACAATAATCAACTGCTATGGTTATATACCCCAGTTGATTATTGTTAGGGGGTTAGGGGGTCCCGGGTTCGATCCCCGGTCGCGGCAGATATTTGTATGAAAATACGAATGTTTGTTCTCGAGTCTTGGATGTTTAATATCTATTTAAGTATGTATTTATCTATGTAAGTATGTTTATCCGTTGTCTAGTGCCCATATTACAAGCTTTGCTTAGTTTGGGGCTAGGTCAATTGGTGTCAAATTGTCCCAAGATATTTATTTATTTATTATTTATTTATTTACTAGCTGTTGCCAGCGACTTCGTCTGCAAAGAATTCGTTTATCGTTATCCCGCGGGAACTACGCAATTTTCCGGAATAAAAAGTAGCCTATGTGCTATTCCAGACTTTTCTCTATCTATGTGCCGAATTTCATCCAGATCCGTTGGGCCGTTCTGGCGTGATTGAGTAACAAACAAACATCCATCCATCCATCCATCCATACTTTCGCATTTATAATATTAGTTAGATTTATCTGTTACACCCTGTAGGTAACCTCCCCCACCCATGTACACTCGTGTTACACTTATATTAAGATTTATTATATACTTTTAAGTATTAATTTAAGCGTATGATGAGGTAGATTTCCCTGACTCTTGTCATAAACTTTAACACCCGCAACACCAGAGGATTGCAATTTAAAGATACGTTGCCAGCCTAGAGAGGTAAAAAAAGAGGAATACCTCATATGCCAGTGATTGCACCGGTTGTCTTGCTCTCCACGCCGGTACACAGCAGCGAAAGCAATGCTTGGCGGCAGTAATAGCAAGTAACATGCTGGTAGCAATCCGGATGGACCCCGCACAAAGTCTTATCACCCGGTCCATCTACTACGGTTCATAAAACATAGGATAAGTTCGCCTTTGTGCAAGTATCTCAGTGTTTGTCAATTATATTTTGTTATATATTTATCTTGCACAATAAAGAGTTTACATACATGTCGGGGAAAGAGTTAAATACGGGGATATTGACCTAAGAGGTATTAAATGAATAACAAAGAATGTCTTCAGAGTAAGACAATAATTAAGGAATCACTCAGTGTGCACGTCTGGCACGGGTGACCGATGTGGAGAGACTGCCTTCACTGGAGCGCGTCCCGCATCGCCACACTACTGACTGACTTTTATAATCAAAACAATGCATGCCGTGGCTTCTCGCTCTCACATATATACATACTTAGGGCCAGTACAGAAGGACTGCACTTCGACCGCAACGTAACCGCCTATTGCCGACTGCCTATTAGATACATTTCGATCTCAGTTAGCGTGCATTAGCGTGCATTTGTATCGACTGCAATGGAACTGCAATAGAAAATTCCCAGAGTGGTACAATTTAGGGATCTTTAAAAAGCAAGCCTTCCTGTTCTTGAAAGGGCCGGCAACGCACCTGTGATTCCCCAAGTCTTGCAGGTGTTCCTGGGCGATGGTGATTACTGATTACTTTCCATCAGGTGACCCGTCTGCTCGTTTGCACCCTCTTATATAAAATAATAATAATAATAATAAATAAATTTACCTAGTCCCAAACTAAGCAAAGCTTGTAATACGGGCACCAGCACGTCTAGCACGACAGCGCACAAGAGTCGCGTCGCGCGCGAGATAGATTGCCCGTCTTTTTCTTACTGTTCGTTCTAGAAAGAGACGGGTAATCTATCTCGCGCGCGACGCGACTCTTATGCGCTGTCGTGTTAGCCGGGCTGACAACGGATAAACATACTTATGTAGATAAATACATACTTAAATACATATTAAACATCCAAGAATCGAGAACAAACATTCGTATTTTCATACGAAAATCTGCCCCGACCGGGGATCGAACCCGGGACCTCAAGCTTCATGGTTTGGTTCTCTAACCACTAGGCCATTCGGTCGTCCAAATGTATGCACAGTCGGCAGTTGGCGGTTAAGTTGCAGTTGGAACGCAGTCCATCTGTAATGGCCTATAGATATGTGATAGACTGACGAACAGACAGCGAATGCTTTGCTTCATTCGCTAATGGAAGTATAAAAATAAAAATAATTAACGAAGGGATACTTTCTTAGCACAATGAAGTAAAAATCAATTAGATAACAATGAATTCCTCACCATTGTCGTGTTGACATGACGTCCATTAAATGATAAACGTCGACAACCTCACCAATGCTACAAACACTTAATTAATTTTTTGCCATTACTACAAAGAATTACGAAAAATAAGTAATT
This sequence comes from Pandemis heparana, assembly GCA_963854515.1. Taxonomy (NCBI): domain Eukaryota; kingdom Metazoa; phylum Arthropoda; class Insecta; order Lepidoptera; family Tortricidae; genus Pandemis; species Pandemis heparana. The sequence goes on from OY978007.1 coordinate 4,597,058, forward strand.
AATAGTACAAAGCATAAGTGTCGCAAGCGGATTAAAAGAGTGTGAGTGAGAAAGATGAGGTTCTCGTTAGTTTTTTTTTTCATTTTTACATAATGGATTGTACAATGCGATTTACGAAACGGGTGAAATATTTTATGGTGACAAAATTTAAGGTCATTCGTAGGTTGAGGAAAATACCATTACCTAAATTCTTGTACTGATTCGTCCGAAGTCATGAAAGTCCATTTTTTTAGATAAGCAAAAGTAAGTCTAAACTCCGGTGCTGTTAAAAAATCGTTTGTTTTGCTACTGTGTGCATGAAATGCTTTTCACGAGAGCTCCATTGCAAAAAACAAAACTGAACTGACATTATCGATAAAAAATAAGAAAAATACTCTGGCCCGTTCGCATTATTACACAAACAGGTTGATATGTAAATATAAATAAGCTTTAATTTATCACGCTCTTTTGAATCACATGTCGATAGTTTTTACACAGCTAAAAATTTTCGTAGAAGGGGCATTATTTGAGGTGAAAGAAAAATGTTACAATAAATAGGTGACTTAGGTACAGCACAATTTACATAGGTATCACTATCAAGGCACCTATGTAAACATTACAAAATTTACTCTCTATATTATTACTACATAGGTATTTAAATACATTCATAAATCACGTTTTTAGATTATTATTCACATAATTAAATTGTAATGTTTTCCATAATTGCGCAAGAGTTGTTGTGTTGAGTGACAATAGCAACCGCAGTGACGCAGAATTGAGCCGAACTCTGCGCGCGGTCTGCTATCCTTTTGACGTTCGCTTGAGATGTCATTTACGTTACTACTTCAGTAGGTACAAAGCGACGCCGAAAACAGGAAAGCTGTTACGTCATTCCTCTATTAAATTAAAAGGACAAATAAATTAGCTACGCAAGAGCGTAATCCAAGCGTCGTTTGTTTAATAATTTAAGATAATTATCTGAATAAATATTCGAATATTGCATTCGAGCAAATATTCGAATAAGTGTTCTAATAAATATGCTAATGAGTATTCGAGTAAATATTCGGATAAGTATTCGAGTAAATATTCGGATAAGTATTCGAGTAAATATTCGAACAAGTATTTGAATGTAGTGCCGTTCACGGTAAAATAAGACGCACGTTGAAATTGAACGTCAACGAGCATAAATTTGCAAAATTTTCTAATTTATGTCACACCAACAACTATTAAGCTCAGTTTTCTTGCTTAAAGCTACTCCATAGCCTATTCTAAATTGAATAGCTCCCTTCGTAGCTATTGGTTTGTAGCCTGCGTAACATTTGACTAATAGTATGTATTCGTAGAAGTTTGGGCTCTATTACTTAGATTCTAATGGATATTAATATCAATAGGTACTCGCAATAACAACAGTTACTAGCAACAGCAATACTTACTAGCACTAGCAATATTTACTAGCAATAGCAATAATTACTAACAATAGCAATATCAATAGCAAAAGTTACTAGCTAAGTCTAAGTAGTAATAATCTAATCTAATCTAATCTAATATCTAATATCTAATCTAATCTAATATCTAATCTAATCTAATAATATTATAAATGCGAAAGTATGGATGGATGGATGGATGGATGGATGGATGGATGTTTGTTTGTTTGTTACTCAATCACGCCAGAACGGCACAACGGATCTGGATGAAATTTGGCACATAGATAGAGAAAAGTCTGGAATAGCACATAGGCTACTTTTTATCCCGGAAAATTGCTTAGTTCCCGCGGGATAGCGATAAACGAATTCTTTGCAGACGAAGTCGCTGGCAACAGCTAGTAGTAATATAATTATAACACGTCTAAAATTGAAAAAAAAAAGTTTAAAAAATTGCAGCCCTATTTTTTTATTCCTAAGTATGATTCTTAAAGTAACATTGCAACGGCTACAACGTTAGTCAAGATAACTCAGCAAATGTTTAATATATTAAAATTTTCGATTGTTCATTTCATACCGACTGAAGTACGCAACACGGCCATTCATCAAAATTTAAATTTATTTTGCTTGCTGTTTTGTTTATGCGCGTTTTGTGAGTTCTCTCAATGCGTTGTTAAGACGTGATTATTACTGAGGTTCCTTGTAAGCAAAAGACAAGCTTAGTCGTAAGTGCCTTGACATAGTTCAGATTAAAGACACTTACTTAGCTGAAGTGTTCGGTAGCTATACGTATTACTGTCAAATGAATCAAGAATTTACTTCTTAATTTTTTATATTCATGTGAGACTAAACTATTGAAAAACGCCAATTTAGTCACCGGAAAATTATTTATTTACTTAATATTCCTTACATATATATTTACCTACATATCAAAGTCGTACCGCAGACTGCATCAAAACTAAATTCCTAACCATACGGTCACCTCATTCTTAAAATCGAATATTCGTCGTCTCACTTCGTCGTCGTCCGTCTCATTCACAACCTCTTACGTTCCATTCCACATTTATTTTTACGGTTTTACCCGTTAGAACCGTTTTTGTGTTCTAACATTGGATATGTATGGGTGGTATAGGGGTAGCAATATCATGCAATATTCACCTATACGCCCACAATTATGCTAAACGTGACCAATAGCTCTATTTACCTTAGGCTCGTTCAACATGTCTAGCACGACAGCGCACAACAGTCACGTCGCGCGCGAGATAGATTGCCCGTCTTTTTCTTACTGTTCATTCTAGAAAGAGACGAGTAGCCTATCTCGCGCGCGACGCGTGCGCTGTCGTGCTAGCCGGGCTGTAAGGGTTATAGATGTTTGTGTATTTGTGTATGTAGATCAATTACATAGGAACTGAATTCATAACGTGCATATGTCATGCCATCTCGATGGAGACCTTACGAATGCCTTAAACAACCTCGTAAATAGCACTTAATAGCACATTAAGTTCTAAACACAGCGAGATCGATTAGCGATTGTTTACGGCCCCAGTCGTGATTGACACTGCCCCTGCGCCCGCGTCGTTCTGTTTGCATATAATGCGATGGTGACATTCAGACCACATTTGGACCTGCAGGGGTGTGACATGTTCACGACATAACAAACGGTACGTTTTTGGTTGATTATAATTTTGGTATTTCCATGCTTGTTTGGGAGCAAAGAAAGAATAGAATGTACCATCAGCCAAATATGTGGTCTACCACCCTAAGGTTAAAATTCCTTTGCACGCCACAATATATAACGTCGATAAGACAGGCTGTCAACTTGAAAGTTCGACTTTAGTGACATTTTCATTTGATAGAAAGTTGGATGAAAAGTGGTAGACCACTTATTTGGGCGACCGTACTAGCAGCTTCTCTTCCCTTTTAGTAAAAGGCCATCGAGGAATTGGGTGAAATCTTAGGTAACATGTTATAGGCATGTTGATTGAGCAATCTGTCACTTGTGATTCTACTTTCCACCTAGATGCCCACGACACCAATTGGCCTTTAGGTCTTGTTACCCTAAGCTCTGTCTACTCCGTAAGGGATAGTGACGGGATTAATATGTAGGTAACTATGTCTATATATATTTTTAGTTCAGTTTGCTAACTGTCATGTAATCCTCTAAAAGACCAACCGGGAACTGTTCATATTGCTGTTCGTCCGTCCGACCGTCCCGTAGTTTTCAGAGCTGTGAGAAAATGAATCCCTAAAATAACTGAATTAAAATATAGTCACAAAACAATTAATATTTTAAGCACCTAAGTTTCATGATTGTAAATTCGGAAATTTCTTTATGTAATTTGGTAAATAGACAGTTTATAGTTTAGACTAAAGCATAGGACACTTTTTCTTCCAAAAAAATGCATAGAACCAATAATGACAAACGAATTCTTCACAGATGATGTTGCAGGCAGTGGACGGTGTGAAATAAGCATTAAATTTGATATAAATATAATAAATAGCTAATTTTAACGAGAACAGTTAGAGAATTCTGCGTAATTTTGTTACCTATCATAACAAGTTCGTCACAAGCCTACGCATGTTATTTGGCAAACTCTTCTCGGCTTGTTAATATAATTGCGGTTTCATTGTACATTGTTTAAATAAAATTGATAGCAATGCTTACAGCAAATAAGTCTCGGTAAATTTTGTTTTCAACCGATAACAAACTGAAACATTGGGGAATTACTTGATACCCGTGTTCATTGTTGTTTATGAATTTTACTTCTCAAATTCTGAAATGTTACTTAGTTTATAATTATCCTGGTGAGAGTCAGCGTTGCAGCTGTAGACAAGGGCGAAGGGGGAGTTCGTTTGAAGAGGGAGGGAGGGTCAGAGGTTTCCGTGAATTACCGCTATGACCGTCACTAATTAAAGTAAAATAATTGGTCAAAGTCCATCAATACATGTCCATCGTACATTTCGGCAAAAATTTTAATGAGTAAGCTTTAAAATACTATGCAATTTGAATGTGGTTTTGAATTTAGCAGCGGACTTAGCCAGCAGCGGAGCGTAGAGAGAACAGGACGGTTGTACATCAATATAATGCGTAGTTTTGGCCTACCTCAGATGGCCCATATTTTAACCATTGGGACGGTTAGGTATCCTAACTTAAATGAATAAAAAACATTTGCCTTGCTACTCCGCTGTTTAAGGCACTCGGTGAAAGTTTGAGTAACGGAGTAGCAAGGTACTTCGCGGTGTGATAATGTAGAATTAAATTATGTATAAGTATTTGTTTTGAAAAAAAAATCAAGCCAAGTTTCTTGCGGCGCATTCTTCTTTCGTTTCGAAAATTTGCAGAAATTGGCGGCATAAACGGCTGTATCTTTTGATTGCGTTGGCTTAGAGGTTTGATTTTTTCACAGCTCTAAGGGACAGTAGACCTGAGTATTTGATATAAATTTCAGCTTGATACCTTTACGCGTTCCTGAGAAAAAGAGTCTTGACAGACGGACGGACGGACGGACAACAAAGTGATCCTATAAGGGTCCGTTTTTTCCTTTTGAAGTACGGAACCCTAAAAAGACATGTAAATAAAAGAGCCCTTCGCAGCCTATTTGTTCCCTAAACGACTCACGGCATCGAGAAATGACACTCAATTTATACCAGTCTCGCACTTAGCAATAAGTACCACCATAATAACAGCACTTACTGTTTTGTCAGCCCTAGTATCCAGGTCACACAGCATGCTAGCGACAGGCAGGCCTATTGTTCGGGTAGACATTTGGGGTCCGTTCTATTGTGCCGGCGCCCTGATGATCTGTGTCACGGCTGCAGGATACCTGTGCTTGTCAAAGCACATAGTTCAGATCTGCGAAGAACAGATACGGAGACAAATGAATGTTAGCAGGTGAATTTTGTAGTCACAGACACAGTCTCGATGTATTTAGTATTTTGGTAAGAAATCATCCACATGCGAGTCGGACATAACACACGAAAGGTTCCCTAAGTTGCTGAAAAAAACTGCTTCTTGCATGGCTTATTAACGTATTTTTATATTCATTGCGAAAGGTAGCTTATAGTCTGTAAAAAAATCTCGATAGAAGCAATGTAACTGTTTTTTTTTCTTTACCTAATCAGCCACACAATCGTTTGTCTAGGGTGTTTAAAAAGATACAGTCCTCTGACAAACGGGCGGACGGCAGGGCAGCGGAGGATTAATAAAATTAAGGTCTATTGGCATCTTAAAAATGGACTTGCTCAGTCTGTGTATTAATATCTCCGTATAAAAGGGGCTTGGAAACGTTACGATTTGTAAAAACATTAAACATCATCTTATCCACTCAAGTTAAGGCTTATTTATGATGGTAAGATTGATGAGTGACATAACCTTATGTCTCATCAGAGGTAGGAAGTGCTCAAGGGTATCAAAGCATCTCGCATTACCTATTCAATCATATCCCGAACTAAAATACAATCTTCTCGACCAAATAAGGCCACACGTCGTACTTTTACCTTATACGAGTAGGAGTTGCCAGTTTCCGAGTTAGGCCGGACCTTGCTGTCTTGCGACATCTCCGACCTTTCGCTAAAGTTGCGAAGTGTACATACTAAATTTAATTTGCTGGTCGTAGTTTGTTAAATAATGGATGTGGTTGAACAGACCTACTCTACCGCAGCAAGTTTATTTTCCTACGAATGTAAATATTTATGTACTTACACAATAAGTAACTCCTTGTTTTTGTTTTACACCCTTATTTTTAAAAGTCACTACTTTTTTGTCTTCTTCCAATAACTTGAAAGGCAAAGGGATGAAGGGCCATACAGCCTAGTCTGGTGTAAGTATTATTTTGCTAATTATTAAATCTCGTTGCTCCCAGAGTCGACAAAAAATGGTTACTACACTTTTATAATTTTTACAAGGTTTACTGCTTAGTTAGGTATTAATGGAATATGATAAATAAATTAGCAGTTTATAATTTATGCTATAAATTATTGTAAAGTTGGTATAAGGAAAGCAAATTATGAAGGTGCGGTGAATTCTTTTACAGAAAAGGTCGCTCCTAGTTTTACTTAAATTAACATAATTTATTAGTATCCATGTTTGGAGTTTGATAATGTCACAAGGAAATATAGGAGATGTGTTTAGAAAACCGCATATCGTTAACTGAACTGTTGGAAATGTCGCCTTGAAATATAAACATCAGCTAGGGCTACCTAACTAGCTGTTTCCCGCGACTTAGTCTGCGCAGACTTCGCCTTTCGCTATCTCGCGGGAACTTCGTTATTCACCGGCGCTGAAACTGTCTTTATAAGTATTCCAAATTCCAACTTACCATTCACTCTTGATTTGAAGGTGGCTAGTTTTGAGCGGTCAGGAAATATAGAAGAAGCAACACAGCACAGAGCTAGGAATCACTTTTCAGCCGATCGAATAATAAAGAATTTAATGAAAACGATTTATGTGTAATTTGTAATGATCGCTTGACCATACCCCCTATTGAACTTTTAAATAATACCTATCTATCTACACTAATATTATAAAGACGTAAAATTTGTGAGTTTGCGAGGTTTTAGGGGTAATCTCAGGTCCTACGGGTCTTTTGTGTCAATAAATGTTATCTTTCTTTCTTTCTTTCTACGGTATTTTTTAAATTAATTAATTCGTTTTCGGTCCTTGGGTTAAGTCATAAGTCATAAGTCATTGTGGTTACGGCAGAATATCAGTGTTTTGCTCCTACGAGCAATGTTGACCACTGAGCCATGACCCTTTTGCACTGCTGCAACGCACACAACAAAATACTTATACTACTTAATACTTACCTGCTATGGGTGGTGTAGGGGTATAGCACGCGTCACGGAATGACGAGGACCCGGATTAGATTCCCGGCCATAGCTTTACTTTTCGGATTTTTCTAAGTGTTCCAATTTTCAGTGTCGTTTAGAAATTAAAATACTTATAAGTTAAGTCTAATGCGTAATATGTATTTTGTTTTTGCTTTCTATTGTTATTTTAACTTGATTGTGTGTATTGCAGAATCAAATAATTTATTTATTCATTTCAATTCATTTCAATTCATTTCATTTCAAAGTAAAAATGATTTTTTAGGTTTATATACTATTATAGGTAGCCCTACTAGCTCTTACATAGTTGTTTTACCTTGGCACGTCTAATGTACTAAGTAGAACTAGAAATAGTCGGGCAGATGCGCAATTTCTTAGTACTTAAATGTCAATACTCAGGGCAATATCTTAAGAATAACTTAAGTAATAGAATATTGAGACGTTAGTAAAGTGACATAATAAACGAAGGTGTAGAACGGGCATTTTACAAATTTTTATACGGGACTCTACTTCCTGGGACATCCTGTATTATTAATATTAATAAGACTAATAACGAAAATACTTCTATTTTAAAAAACATTTAAAATACTTCTATTTTAAATGTCTTACACAGCCACACAGCAAAAAGTCACCTCATATTCCGTTATTCTACGGACATAAACTAAATTTTTACTTACCATAACTAAATAGACGTATAATCGTATAGTTACGCCCCATGGAAGCAAAACCTGTGTTAATCCATAAAATGTTAAAAGTTCCTGGTTAATATTCAGCGGCCACATGGTGGGTACACGCATACATTCTCATACATTCCCAGTTCTCGTTTAATCTCATTCAACGGTCCGTTGCAAGCTTTTAATTTTACTTTTATTTTCGTAGAAAAAGTAGCTATGCTGGACATAGCGAGGACAGAGAGCAACGCGAGAGTTCTTGTAAAAACAAGCTTTTATTTAGCTTTCAACTTATGTAGGTATGCGCTTGTCCGTGTGAAATGTTGAAACTTATTTTTGAGGCATCTTCAACCGATTGAGCTGAATTGCATACTAAGCAAGTCGAATGACAATACAACAGTGTAGAATAAAAATATTTGTGGCCAGGTCATTACCGTCTTCACAGGACGGAACTCTCCAATGGTTGCTCTGTTTACTTAGTTAGGTATACAATATTATAATGTAGAATGGATGACAACGCAGGTGCAGTTAACAAAAAAATAGGTACAGTCAGCATTAAACGTATTAAAATTGCCAATTTTGACGGAAACTTATTCCTGATTTGAACTCAGGATTATACGGATAGTTAGATACATACTTGAGGTCACATTAATGTCCACAGGTTAAGGACTAAATGTATATTTTCTGCCGCAACAAACGTTTAGAATGCAAAATGACAATTATTATGACAATAGTTTGCTGTCGATGCGTTCAACTAGAAAACGCTGCCAATTTACTCATAGTTAAGAGAATTAAGGTGTGAGGCGCTCTAGTCCCATATTCTAAATTCCAAGTTCGTATTCATACGCCCTCCTCTAACTCTCCTTTGAACATTATTATTGTAAGCAAGAAAGTGCGATGCGAAATTCGATTTTCTAATTTCTTAGTGTGGGGCCAGAAGAATTTGAAAACTCCAAAACTTGAAATTCTGCCGTCCCTCTTACTCTCTATGAATTTCTAATTCCGGTACGTATATTAACAGAGCAGTCTCGTGCGTTCTCTCTGACACAGGTTCGGTGCCCCGTCAAGGCTGCATCGGCCCAAGGGAAATAGCCCGAGATCATTTCTCTACCCGCAATGCAAATAAAAGAAAAAAAATACACCTGGTAAATGTCAAATTGTTTCGTTGCAGCCTGACTGGACCGGTGCTGCAATTAAGAGATAAAATAAATCTTCGGTTACAAAATCTTAAACGATTTATTTTAATTTTTACTGGCACCCGGGAAATGACAGTTTTTTTTTTAATTACTTAGGTTGGAATTGTTTAGCATGCGTCACGGGACGACAAAGATCTGGGTTTAATTCCCAATCACTGAAAAAAAAACCGAACCGAGCTCAACCGAGTTCCCGAAAACAAAAAAAAAATTAGCTTGTGTAAACTGGTGTCAGCAAAGATCTGGGTTCAATTCCCAGTCACTGAAAAAAAAACCGAACCGAGCTCAACCGAGTTCCCGAAAACAAAAAAAAATTAGCTTGTGTAAACTGGTGTCAGCAAAGATCTGGGTTCAATTCCCAGTCACTGAAAAAAAACCGAACCGAGCTCAACCGAGTTCCCGAAAACAAAAAAAAAATTAGCTTGTGTAAACTGGTGTCAGCATAGATCTGGGTTCAATTCCCAGTCACTGAAAAAAAAACCGAACCGAGCTCAACCGAGTTCCCGAAAACAAAAAAAAAATTAGCTTGTGTAAACTGGTGTCAGCTTAGCTTGTTTTAGTTTGTGTCTGTTTCTTTATATTTGTACAATAAAGCATTTACTTACTTACTTACCTTCACCATTTTCTGTGGGAATTTCAATCGTCCGATTGTAGGCATTTAAGAGGAAAGGGGAATCAAAATAGTGATGGGTGATGGGTAGCCGCATCGTCTTTTCATGATTTCTAAGATTTTCGTCCATTGCCCTCGATGAACGAGAAGAGAAGTAGCTGGTACATTTTATGCTTTACCTTGCTCCTAGACCAGGGGCCCGATTTTTGAAAGCACATGTGTGAAAATACCACTCGAAAGTGGTGAAAAATTGTGCTGAATTTGAAATACGAGTAGCTTAGAAGATACTTACGGCTCTCATTAATCATGTGGACTAGTCAAAAATTTGATTAGAGCCTTAGTTTTGAAGATATAAACAGATTTATACCACTTTTGAGTGAGTGCTTTCAAAAATCGGGGCCCAGCATGGAAATAAACAAACATTGCTCAGAAAAGCCTAGCGGATATTTCCAATGAAATTGATTAAAATCTGTTAATTGCTTATAATTTTAATTACTTTAATGAATATTAATGTGAAACCTTCGAACAGTGTGGCTAAAACTAATCAATGTCAGAGCACTTTGTTATTTTGATGATGCTAATAGCTTTTAATTATTATACTATTAGGGACCAGTAGCGGGTTTGATTAAAGATAATGCACTTCAAATAAACAGTAACAATTTAATAAGAATCAAATCAGGTATTACAAGCAAATAGATCTAGAAAAACGTAGGTAGTACACACACAGTAGGAAATCACACGAAATGTACGTCCTTACGCTCCGACGATCGGCGAGAGAAGAGCAGAGGGGCCCATACCCCTCCACCACTATCTAGCGAGCCTAGCGGGTTGCCAGGTCATCAAATACCCTACACGGCCTCTCCTGACACCCTGACGTCCTCGTCAGGCTCCGTGAACGTATCAGACTCGTCTGGTGCGGAAGTATTGAACTCTGACGTCGGTCGTCTGGTGGGCTCTGCATCGAATTCTTCGTCAGGCTCCGTGAACGTGTCAGACTCGTCTGGTGCGGAAGTATTGAACTCTGACGTCGGTCGTCTGGTGGGCTCTGCATCGAATTCTTCGTCAGGCTCCGTGAACGTGTCAGACTCATTGTTCAATGAGTCATTATGTATCGATGCCGCTGTTGATTGGTCTTCCAGGGGTCGGCGAGGTCCCAAGCATGGCTCAGGCTCGCCCCGTGTGATGCTTGGTGTAACCGAAGGTCCTGGCCGGGTGACGGGCTCCCTGGAGTAGTCAGAATCATCGTCATCATCGCTCACTGTGGAATAAACAACACGTGAGGCACATAATACTGACAATGGTTCGCACACACGTAAGTTATGTTAGTTATGTTAGATGTGGTTAAATATGCACATAAAATATATTATTAGCAATAACATTTAGTCAAAGAGACAAAATAATACATCAAATGTAGATACAAGTGACTGGTCGGTATAGGCCCAAAGTTCGCGTGCCGACCAGATTCCCATCACTGTAGGCATACCACATTGGTACACCTCCCAAGTGATAATAGCTACCGGTAGAGGCACCCAGTTCGCATACCGCGTGGGCTACCGGCATAGGCACAAAGTTCGCATACCGCGTAGGCTACCGGCATAGGCACAAAGTTCGCATACCGCGTAGACTTTAGACTCACCCTCGAAGAAAGCAGAGCAAGTCTCGGGTGTCCATTCACCCTTCCAGGGCACCATGTACTGTGCAGCAGCATACGACGTCTTGCCGTACGCTCCGGCCAACAGTCTTAGCTCGTAACGGCCGTTGCTCAGCACCTTGGTGATTTTGTAGGGACCTCGCATGCCAGGATCAAGTTTACCTTTGGATTGAGTAAACTTGATGACAAATACCAGGTCATCAATCTGAAACAAGCGAACAGGACGTCTGTCCTTATTAACGTAGGCGTCTTGAGTCGCCTGATTCTTTGACAACAGCTCGGCAGACCGCTGTCTAAGCATTTCTCTTCTTGACTCACGATTGGTGGAAGTAGACTCCGTAACAACATCTCGTACCAGTACGCGAATCGCTGGCGTAGCATTTTCGTGGCCTACTAAAAGGTTTAAAGCAGAAGTTTGCGTAGTTTTCTGCTTAGTGATATTCAAAATTAATTGAAGCTGCCATAACTCTTCAACCCACTCTGTTTTCTTATGATTCGTTTCGATCCTAAGCATATTGAGCAGAGTCCGGACGTACCGCTCAACTTGACCATTGGCATTATGCATACCAGGTGTGATGTAATGCAACTGAATTCTCAGAACTTGCATCCATGATTTAAATCCAGATGACTCGAACATTCTACCCCTATCAGATACAATCAATCGGGGAGTGCCGAAAAGGGAAATTACATTTTTAAAAACGCGTTTAAGTTCATTCAGGTCTTGGCGGTAAAGGGGCGTTAGTAAACAGAACTTTGTGAATGCGTCAACCACAAGCATAATGTGTTTGTAACCTTTTGACTCGGGAAGCGGGCCTAATACATCAGCATGGAGAGTGTCAAAAGGAATGTCTGGCTTTGACCACGAAGTTATAGGTTGGAAAGGTGCCCGAGGAACCCTTTTGTGCGCAATACAAGTTAGACAATGGGCAATATACTTTTTGACGAAAGGCCTAAGACCCGGAAACCAAAAGTGTTTCAATATTAAATCGTTAGTCTTGTCCGCGTTAATGTGTCCATGTTCGTCGTGAAAGATTCTCAAAAGACTCAAGCGGTGACCCTTGGGTATATAGCACAACAGCTTCGGCTCTTCACCTGTTTTACAGTACCGATAGTAAAGAGTGTCGTGACGCATGACATAACGTGAAGAGTCTAACTCTCCTCTTTCTAACGACTGCATCAAGCTACGCGTCTCCTCATCCCCAGCTTGAGCGATTTGAGCCCAGTTACGAGGTCTTTCAATGTTATTAACATCTTTACACGGATTACGGCTCAAATAATCCACGTGCGGCAAAGCTGTACCTTTCCTGTATGCGATGGTAAAATTGAAATCTTGCAAATAAACCCACCACCTTGCCACCCGTGGTAGTAAGTCTCTTTTTTGTTGAGTGGCCTTTAAGGCATTGCAGTCAGTCACTACAGTAAATGGCACACCTACTAAATAATGCCTAAAGTGCCGTAATGATTTGACAACTGCGAGAGTTTCGAGTTCGTACGAATGGTATTTCATTTCGGCCCCCTTCGTAACCTGACTATAATACGCCACCACTCGCCTACTACCGTCTTTATGAAGCTGCAATAGGATTGAGCCATATCCTAGACTGCTCGCGTCAGTGTGGAGCTCGGTAACTAAGTCTGGGTTAAAGATAGCTAGAACGGGTTCGTTAGTCAAAATCTTAATAATTTCTTGGCGTACGCGTTCATGTACGGGCTCCCAACTAAATGGCACATCTTTACGCGTTAACCGTGCTATGCAAGCTGTCTTAGTAGAGTAGCTAGGTATGTACTTGCGAAAGTATCCCGCTAAGCCTAAAAATTGCCGAACCTGCTTAACACTTTGTGGAATAGGAGAATTGGCAAGAGCGCGAACCTTTGACTCGGCAGGTCGTACTTCACCATTAGAGATAACTCTACCTAAGTACTCGATTTTCGCGCACAGAAACGAACATTTACGCAGATTAATAGAAAAACCTGCACTAGTCAAACAAGTTAGTACTTCCTTGAGAGTTTGCAACCCCTCATCAATGGTATCGTGAAGTATTAAACAGTCATCGATATAGACCAAGACCTTACCAGCAGCAATAAAGTCACGCAGTGTATTGGTTATAATGCGTTGATAGACTATAGGGGCGTTAGCTAAACCGTAGGGCATTTTTAGGTACTCATAGTGCCCCTCAGGCGTCACAAAACCCGTGTACGGGATAGATTCATCGTCAAGTTTAATCTGGTGGAAGCCAGTCGCCATATCTAGGGTCGTGAAATATCTACTCTTACCTAATCTGTCAATATGGTCATCGATTAGAGGTAAAGGATACCTATCTTTGACGGTGATTCTATTAAGGGCGCGAAAATCTACGCACATACGATCGGAACCGTCCTTCTTCTTTACCAAAAGGACTGGACTAGAGTAGGGCGATTCCGATTCGCGAATAATACCCTTCGACAAGAGATCTTTAATAATGTCACGTACTTTTAATTTTTCGTCATGAGACATCTTATAAGGGCGGTAGTTAATAGGGGTATCATTGTTAAGTCTTATGCACATACTTCCCATTGTAACAGTAGACGTTGCCGTACCCGATATCATGAACTCAGAATAATCATTAAGAATAGCCTCTAGTTTTGTCAAATTTTCACCATGCAGTGACGTATCAACTACCACTTGTGCATTAGACTTCACAACTGAAACCTTTGTTAGTTTCGGCTCACATAAGATTCGTTGCATCTTGTTTGTACGAATAAAAGTAATGCCGTCCCTATTGAGTACATCTGTACCGATAATAACGGGGGTACTCATGGATTCACTAGGAACGACTAGAAAGTTTACCTCTAAAGAAATACCCTCTAAAGTTATTGTTAGCGTGGTATAAAATTCAATTTTAGTAATCGAGCCTCCTATGCCTTTTATTTCACACGTAACAGGTTTATGCACACATGAAAGTTTATCAACAACCGACTTGGATATAAGTGAAACTTCTAAGGCACCACTATCAATTAGAATATCCACGGGCATGTTCTGAATGTGGCCAACTACAATATTACCTTCCCTTGTTACAGGGACAGAACATGTACTTGCATTGTTATGACTACGTTGATCAATACGTTGTTTAGCGTAACAAGTAGTTATGTCATGACCTAGTCTCTTGCAATAAGCGCACGGTGTGTTCGGTTTAGGCTTAGTTTCAAGTTTAGGTTGCCCCACGATATTCGGTTTTACCTTCTTAGGGCAGCCGGCCTGCCGATGACCGGCCTCCCCACATGAAAAACACTTGTCAGAACCCACCGGGCGCGACTGCTTTTTGAACACTTGGAACTTACTATTATTCTTTTGAGACATAATCTGTCGACCCACAGAAGCATCAGTGACTAAAGCTTTAGTTGATTTGACGAAGGTAGATAAATAATTAACTAGATCGTTAGGTTTTAAATTAGCATTAGTCGCGGATGCCTTTACTTGTGGGTCAGTAATACCACGTATGACTATTGACGTGATTAAATCGTCACCAAGGCCCTTGATTATACGTAATCGCAATAATGATTTACGCGCATATTCGGCATAGGTTTGGTATTTGTCGGAGCTCGTAGACATGACCTCAAAAAGAATGCCAGCATAATCAATTCTTTTCACACACAAACTTTTAAAATCTTTTTTAAAGTTGCTCCACGAGCGATCGACAGATACCCAATCATTGAGCCAGGACCTGGCGTCGCCTTTTAAACAATTACCTATACGCGAAAGGCATTCACAATCATCCCACCGATTAGCGAGCATAGCTCTATCCACTTCATTAAACCACACGTCTACATCATTAATACTTGGATCAAAATGCGAAATGTAATAACTGTTAGTGCTTACGGACTTTAACGATTGTATAGCCTCAACAATCTGATTAGTACTTGTACCCTGATCTATTGTACGCTCGGCGGTTACTGTCGAAGACGGGCGCTTCTCCAGAGCGTCTAGACGGGAAATTACAGTTCTCCAGGACTCACGACTACCCTGTATTGGCGGCGTACTAGTGCGCAAACGCCGCGAGCACTCGCGATCGCGGCGACTACGGCTGGGACTGCGACGTGCTTGGAAGCGACTTCGACTACGGCTGTCGCGGCCGCGGCGTCTGCATAGCGGCGAGCAGGCCCGCGAGTGGCTACGCGCCCGCCTACCGCGCGAGCGCCGATCACGCGACACGCGACCGCGCGGGCTGCGCGAACGCCGATTTCGAGATCGAGAACGACTCGATCTCCCCATTTCACACCTTAAATCTTATTAAAAACAAGTATGTTATGGTACGCAAACGCACCGCACGACACGAAAAATAACAAGACAAATTTTGTACTACCCACGTATTCACTTAAGGTGTTAGAATTTTTGACCTAATTATAGGCAGCGTTATAAACTATCAAGTTTCAAAAAAAAAAAAAAAAAAAATTTAACTGTGGGAGTGAATTTACGCATCCCACTACTGATATTAGGGACCAGTAGCGGGTTTGATTAAAGATGCACTTCAAATAAACAGTAACAATTTAATAAGAATCAAATCAGGTATTACAAGCAAATAGATCTAGAAAAACGTAGGTAGTACACACACAGTAGGAAATCACACG
The DNA here is from genome assembly GCA_963854515.1 of Pandemis heparana. Taxonomy (NCBI): domain Eukaryota; kingdom Metazoa; phylum Arthropoda; class Insecta; order Lepidoptera; family Tortricidae; genus Pandemis; species Pandemis heparana. The sequence continues at coordinate 4,613,011 of OY978007.1, forward strand.
AAATGTACGTCCTTACGCTCCGACGATCGGCGAGAGAAGAGCAGAGGGGCCCATACCCCTCCACCACTATCTAGCGAGCCTAGCGGGTTGCCAGGTCAATGTCATCAAATACCCTACAATACTATGTTTACGATTAACTGCGGTTTCGTTTGACAAAAGTTATTGATACAATACAATACAATACAATACAATACAATACAATACAAATACTCTTTATTGAACACCACAAATCAGTACAAAATACAGAAACATAGAACAAAGTATACAATAGGCGGTCTCATCGCTTAATAGCGATATTGATAATTGTTTTCAAGATTTTTAATATTGTTGCATCTTTATTCAAGTAATAAGTAATCACGTTATATGTAGATCCAATTATCAGCATCAGCATATCAGATACTTAGTTGCCAAACGCAATAATGTTACTGTTCACTAAATTTAAAATCTTCTCTACATAAATATATACTTAAATCACGTCTCTTTCCCTTACGAGCTAGCCTAAGGTAACAAAACCTGAAGGCCACGTTTAGCATGATTGGATCAAAATAGTGATAAGTTGCTAGCCGCAGCGCCTAAAAATCCTGAAAATATTTACATTGGGGTTACTATGACGTCTGCGATTCAATTCAGATTCCGCTGTCAGATCCATACTAAAAATATAACTAATATTATAAATGCGAAAGTATAGATGGATGGATGGATGGATGTATGGATGGATGGATGTTTGTTTGTTACTCAATCACGCCAGAACGGCCCAACGAATCTGGATGAAATTCGGCACATAGATAGAGAAAAGTCTGGAATAGCACATAGGGTACTTTTTATCCCGGAAAATTCCCGCGGGATAGCGATAAACGAATTCTTCGCAGACGAAGTCGCAGGCAACAGCTGGTTACAGATAAAACCTGAACTGAGTCGGAATTGAATCGCGTTAAGACGTCATGGTACGGCCCCCGGACTATTTATTTAAACTAACTCAACCACTTGCGAAATGTTTCGGAACAAGTCCCCAATACAGTATGCTTAGTGTAGGTTTTCGATGACAAAATACGTCTCGAACGCGTTTGCGTTAAAATGTCAAATACTATGAGAACAGTTTGTTGCCGTTTCGATCCGCAAGTGGCGCTGCTAATTTTTCCACAGTAATTGAAACGTTTACGTGAACGCGTTCGAGACGTTTTTTTATGCGAAACTTACACTAGAGGCTCTGATAACTCTGCACCACGAACCGGACTTCTGAATACGTCTCCTGTCCATTGCCATTGGAGCTCTTCTCTTCTAAGGTCTTTTCATTCTTAATTGTTCTATTTGGTAAACAAAATTCTAACCTCAAAACATCTCATTTTTAGGGTCCCGTACCCAAAGGGTAAAAACTGGACCCTATTACTAAGACTGCTGTGCGTCCGTCCGTCCGTCCGTCCGGCTATCACCAGGCTGTATCTCATGAACCGTAATAGTTGAAATTTCACAGATTGTGTATTTCTGTTGCCGCTATAACAATATATATTAAAAACAAAATAATAATAATTAAGGGGGGCTCCCATACAAAAAACGTTATATTTTAGACCTTTTTCATGGCTACCACTCGCCGAGCTAGATCTCAAGAACCGTAATAGCAAGGAGGTTATTGTTATTTTTTTAACTATTTCATCGTAAATAAAGGAGCTGGAGATAAAATATCAGCAAAATTATGTACAAAATAATGCCTCAGGTTTATTTGATAACATAACACCCTTATTCTTCACAAAAATTTGTACATTGAGGTTAGAATTTTGTTTACCAAATAGGACAAGTAAGAATAAAAATACCTTAATCTTATTTCATGTTCTTGTTGTTCAGGTTGGCACAAACTTGCATAGTAGGCAGTTTTTGTTTTTACCTGTTATTTATCTTCTAGATTGATGTCTTTTTAATTAAGCTTGGCATTCCATTTTCATGCTCAGCGACTTCCTTTCTGTTCCGCCGCATGCGCATTTAATCGTTACTGCCCTTTTTGGAAAACGACAAAGTACACCTCGTACCACGGCCATGATTAAAAGCGAGAGGCAACGTGGCGAGCCACATTCTGTATCCATTGCTTGGCCTGTAGGCTTATTGCCTAACTCGCTCGCAATCGCCATCGTGTTCATTTTGACAGTTCATGTATGGGCTGACAATTGGCATCGGAATCAGCTAGCTGTCACATTTATACAAGAACTGTCAAAATGAACGCGATGGCGATTGCGAGCGAGTTAGACAATAAGCCTTCTGGTCGGTCATCGGAGAGCTGTTTATAAGTAGTACACGCAGTGTATTAGAAAGCGATTTCTGTGTCGCCAGTAGCATAGTCAGAGAATAATGCTAATTTGTTAGCGGTAGATGCAGTTTCATAAAGTTCGTTTTTGATTGTGTTGTCGAAGAGTAAAGTTCATCACGCGATGCCTTTTGGGTTTTGCGAGCGTTGTGCTTGTGCCATGAGGATTGGATGTCGCTGTTTCTTCATTTCACGCGGCGGGGTATAAATGAGAATAAAATGTTTCTCGATAATTAATTGGCAATGATTTATGTGGCAAACGAGAACATGTCTCGTAAGTTATTGCCGTGAAAATTTTTAATAGTATTTACAGTTGGACACAACGCATACAGTATTGAGATGTTAAATGACGGAGTTGGAGACATCAATTGAGATATTGATTAATATTAAACTAAAAAACCACTACCACTAAACCACTTAATTATTTTATTTTTCCGAAATCCATAATTAAGTCCCTCAGGATCGCTAGCATTGTCATACTCGCTGATTCTGCCGCCAAGCAGTGTTGCTTACGCTGCTGCGTTCCCGCGTGCGGTTTAAGACGGCCATATGCAATTCTCTAGTGATGTCGTTGGACATAGCTATTATAATACTTAAATTATCGTCTCTGAGTACGGCGTAGGTACAAGCATATTATCATCTGGCTATGTCCAATAAACAAATGACAGTGAAAACTTTTTCTCACGCAACTATAAGTGTCATCTTCGTACAACTTATAAGGACCGGTGTACCGACAATTATCCGTCGAGGATGCACAGGTGTTTGTAGCCGTATTAGTCGCAGGCGCACCCTTTGCGTACAATTAGTGACCACTATTTAATCTTGGTCCTTGTTGAGTTGTATTGAGGTATCGGCTACAACACGATCAGAAGCGGATTCTACGTTGAAGTCGTCATGCGATGAAGGTGAATTTTCATTCAACAATAAGTTTAAATGAACGTAAAAAAATAATCTAGTTGCCATTCGGTTTGGTTGGACCTTAACTGATTCCAATCCTGATCCTTCTGACCGATTTCGGCCATGGAGATCTGTTCCACTCCTAGTTGGTTTGACGCTCGTGCGCCCGAAGATAACTTACGCAGCCGATCTTTTTATTTTTTTTATAAACCTTTTTATTCCGAATTCGCTACATTTGCAGTAAGTACATGTTGATGTTGTAGTTGTTATTGTCCTTTATTTATTAAATTGTCGCGTAATTCGGCGTGCCTCATGGCATAGGCTTCCTCCGTGTATTGGAGGGTGACTAAAGATCTATTACCATTTAAAAAAAAAATGCCCTGTCAGCTAAGTTTGACGTCAATGCCTATGTGTCTGTCTGCGGCATTGTAGATCTCCAACGGCCGTACCAATTTCGATGGGGTTTTTTTCATTCCAAAGCCAGTTTCCTTGCAGTGATTCTTAAACAAAGTATTCTACAAAACACCACAATTAGCGACAACATGTCACCTGCAACCTTTAAGCGTGCGTTCACTTAAATCCGCTCCCGCTCCGCTGCTCGCTCCGCTTCTCACTATGGTCAGAGCCAGCCGTCAATGAAGGCTGTCAATCGCACCGGACGCTCCCATCTGCGGTTCCGGTCGCCATTTTTATCAGTAATGAAACCGTTCGGTACCGGTATTGGAACGCCTTTGTAATTTATTGAACGGAAACGCGTGCTTTTGAAACGCTATTGGTAATTTTTACTTTGTTTTTGTTTATGAAAATAATACACCATCATTACAGGACCAATACGATAGTAAAACAAGTTAAGGTGGATGCTTGCGGTTAGCTCATAATAAAAGTCCCGTTAGATGGCACTATAATCAATATGTTTTCATTAAATTATTAAAATATTATTATTATGCCTAAACATAAAAACACAACAAAAAGATTATGAAATGGAATGTTTTTTTTAAATAACAATACTAGCTGCTGCCCGGGACTTCATCTGCAAAGAATTCGGGTGCGACCACACCGCCGCTTAAAAAGCGGTGACGTTAGGTACGGAATCGCAACAAAATGTATGAAGAAACGGTGAGAAAACGTGACGCATACGACACGTCACTGCGTATACGCGGCGGTTTGGTCGCACCTTTCATTTGTCGCTTTCCCGCGGGAACTACGCTATTTTCCGGGATAAGACTAATCTATCTCTCTGCCAAATATGATCCAGATCTGTTCAGCCGTTCTGGCGTGAAAGAGTAGGGTACTTGACAGACATCCACACTCACAAACTTTTGCATTTATGCTATTAGTAGGAATAGATTAGGCACACAATACAACTTCAGTTTGTTTTCATTATTAACACATTATTTTTATGCGAAACCATCAACACCACAAAAAGATATGAAATGATGTTTTTTTTCTGCTTCACTATATTTTTATTGCGAGAATTAAAAAAAAAATGGTACCTACTCATACTCTATGAACACTTGCATATACGTAATCGAAGAAAAGATTAACACGATCAGCTGTCCAAAAAATTAGGTGCAATTTGCAGAGCATGGTTGTGGCAGAGTTCAGACGTCAGTTACTCTGACAGGCGCGAGTGACCCGCACGAAACGTGCAAAATACATGCATGTTTCAATGTATCGATAACCTATTGTAGACCTCTCAAGGAATTAAACAATTAAAGGTTGAGTTGGATCCAGTGTGAGCAGAGCCCTGAAATTAAATGAGGTCATTTTACATTTGGTATACACGTAGACAGGTTTAAAAAAAATCTGGATTAATTTTATTACTTTGTGCTGTCATACCTAATTTCAAATTTCTACGTACAAAAAAAAAACATTTATTTCGGACATCAAGGTCCATACAACAAACATTACATTATACAAACATTGGATATTAAAATCGGGATGACAATGCGAATACAAGTCAACAAGTGGAACTAGAAAAAAAAGCGGTGCTAAAAATTAAATTTTACACAAAAATCTATTTTTAATTGAATCGAACAAAATACCTATAAATATTGACGGCAACTGCATTTCTATATGCAGGTGTCGCCAACTTTTTCCCATGAAAAGAAAATAAGAAGAAAACAGGCAGCAGGTGGAAGGCGCAATTAATGGGTAAGACGGATCTAGCCGATCTGGCTTTTGTAGATAACGTTAAGAAAAAGATAGTAAAATAAGAGATTAATTAATCGTTAAGTGGCAGTAATAGAAGTGACGAAAAAACTTTCAGCGCAAGTAGTAAAACATTTCATTGTGTGTGTAAATTCAACTTTTTAGTCAAGTTATACTCGTATATCCACACTGTATTGTATTTGTCTTATGTTTATTTTGTACAATAAAAGAGTTTACATACATACATACTATATAATAATTGTCTTCCGCACTGGTCAGAGAGCGGAATAAAAATATAGAAGTTCTAACATTGGGTAACCCGTAACCCAAAAAGGGAAATCCTTGATTAGACATTTACAAGCTCTTGACTCAAAGTGCTGGCCAATGTTTGATATAAATTGAATTAGCGTCTATGTTCTCAATACAGTTGCAATACCAGTCAATGTTTGCTAGTCAATATATCAATGCTATTTACAATTTTTTTTTTTATAAATAAAGTAAATAATTATTCGCAACACTAAAAGGCTTAAAATAATTAGAAAGCAGTAGCAGCATCTCGAGTAACAGAATATAACTAGTAAAAATATGAAAAATTGACGAAAAAAAGAAAAATTGTTCGTAAGTACTGCCATCTCTGACGGCATGGCATAAACTGAAGATTTTTACAAAAGTCATGCTTTTTTTAACGGCTTGCAACCAATTAAGTCAATTTAATAAATGGTCACAAACGTTTCCATCTCTCCGCGGCCATTAACGAAAGAGTTGCCTACGCGCAGATAAAAAGGCGATCAATCGTAGTCCAAGATCAAGGCAGGCTCCCACGGCGCGCGCACCTGTGCCCTGGCTAGGTTTTGTACTTCATGGAAATGATAAGAGTGCGTCGAATTAAGATCCTCATCTCATCGATCAACGCTCAATATATACAGGTATCTAACTCTGTACAAAGTTTTCATCGTAAATTTGTATTCAAAAGTAAGTCAAACGCTTTTGTCTCGATTTCTTCGATAAAAAAGTTAAATTAATTAAAAAATTAAAATAAAGAAGACCCTGTCAATATTATTTGCATTTAAGTATAGCAGTAGGTACGCCTGTTTAGGGAAAACTAAATCTATAACTATACTAATATTGTGAAGAGGTAAACTCACAAGTTTATGAAGTAGAAGGGGAGAATCTCTGGATCTACAAAATTGACTCTGAAAATTCTTTTTCGAATAGAAGGTTACATGGTATTTAATTCCGCGCATACGAAGTCTCAGACAACATAGCTAGTTTTTTTAATATTATATAAACGAAAAAGTTTTTCAATTGCCTGACGGGATTTTAAATCCGCTCTTCAAGTATACGCCGAGCGTGTAGGATGCAATCGGACGACTGGCTTGTCAAATCAGCGACCTAATTTTTTCATGCATCCGTTGCACAGAAATGCCCTATTGTTCCTCGAATGCATTGTATCTCTGCGACCAGGTTCGCCAATACCGCATTAACTGCAATTACAAGTACCTACAGAACAAACCTAGCCCAACTGGCCCTTCCAGTCCAAGTAACGGGACCTCAGGGACGAGCAGCGGAAACTGTGTGGTGTGGTACAGGAGATGAGAAGTGGCGATCAATGATAACCGAACGGAATATTCTTCAGACTACAGCACGTGTAGCAAAAAAACTTTATCTGCAACTGATGCAGCGACTCTATCCCCAGCACCACACAGCCTTCCTGTTCTTGAAAGGGCCGGCAACGCACCTGTGATTAGAAACGTCTTGCAGGTGTCCCTGGGCGATGGTGATCACTTTCCATCAGGTGACGCGTCTGCTCGTTTTCCCCCTCTTATATATAAAAAAAAAAACACTTTCACACTCAGACGCCGGTAACCCTGCAGATTACAGATTCTTTATCTGCCGTCACTCATTGCAGCTCATGAAACCGTTCTGGGCCCATAACCTGCTAATATTTGTGTAAAGAAACAGATTGTCTGCTTTATTGAAAAATAACGCAATATCACGACACATTTATTAGGAAGCCATTTTTAGTAGGTACCTACCTAACAAAAACAAAACAAAAGACAAAACCATAAACAAACTAGACCTATAGTTTTACACCATATACTTTATTTTACCTACTCTAACATAACTTTTATCCCGGGAAAAAGTTCCCACATGACACGTTTCAGGCAACAGCTGGTCGCTTGTAACTTAAAACTATCCCGTTGGATAAAAACTAGATTTAGTATGGTGCCATCATTAAGGCTTTCGAGCGGATGTGTGGGCTTCTGCAGTATTTTTTGCTCTCCCAGATAATTTTAATGCATCTCACTATTATTTTTTGCAATCTTTTTTAAGTAGCTTAAGGACGTTATCAGCGACTTAGTAGATGGTTGGAATATAACGGGACATGTTAAAAAGTACAAATTATATCTAAACATTTTTATTTTATTGGATACGCGGGTACTACGTCTACCTACTACGTCTACGTTACTACTTCTTAGTCAGTTCTTGATTGGCAATTTTTTTAAGAATGCCTTGTGTAAGAACAACGGCTTGGTTCAAAACGTGTCGGGCATGCCTCGACTACATGCGACGCAATCCATGCAAAATAAGATTATTTTGAAGAAAAAAAGAGAAAGAAAATGTTTATTTATGACAATTACAAAAGTAGTTAAAAAACAAAAAAAAACATACAAAAAGCTACAGAAAAATACTACAAAAAAATTAATCAGGTCCCAACTCAGCATTTGCTGGCCTTACAGCCACCGCTGATCTTCGGTTGGGTTATTTTGATATATATTATCACGCGCAGTAAATATTATTTTCGTTAACGCGTAGTTTAAGCTATTTCGCATTAAAAAAAAACACCGGAGAAACAAACTCCGGGAGTGCCGGCAGAAGTGAAAACTACACACACGCACACTCGCGCAAAAAAAAAGAAAAAAAAATACACGAGATTTGAACTGCGGTCATCTGAGAGAACACACTGTTATTCCACACCTTACACCACTAGGCCAAACGCACATACGTTAAAGCGACGAAATCAACGTACACTTCAAAAATCGAGCGCGACTCTAGCTTAACTCTCCCTCCGTCTTACGCCTGACGCGAGTTTAACATTTTTTATCCATCCCAAAAATCAAAAAGAAGTTTTCACTTCAAAAAAGATAATATATACAGTTTAATGAAGCTAAATTTTATAATACGATCTTAATAGTACATTACTGCATAGGCCGTAAAGTAAGGGATTGCAGGACGAGATTGGGGTGCACGGCCGAGTCGTAGACGAGGCCGGATAAAGCGAGTCCTGCAATCCCTGTTTCCGGCCGAGGATTGCATAGTACTTTTCTCAAGCGATGCGAGGAAATCAAGTAAAAATTGTTTAATTAGCCGCATTTTTAATTTTTGAAACATGCCATTTGTAACAAACTATTGCTCGCGCCATGTTTAACCGCACACCCGCCACCGCGCCGCCGCACCGCGCCGACCGCACCCGCCGACCGCACCACATTACTTCTTGGCCTAGGCCGTAAATGTGAAACTTCTTGGCTTCATTTCGACCGCACCACATTACTTCTTGGCCTAGGCCGTAAATGTGAAACTTCTTGGTTTCATTTCGCGACATTAACGCGTACATTTCCTAGCATGCTTGAGAAAAACACTATTATTTTTTTATCACCAGCCATCATTAAATTTGATTGAGGTTTGACCAGTTAATATTGCATACTACTAAGTAGTTTCCAGGTTAAATGTCTCGTAAATGCAAAATAGTACAAAATTATTATTGAAAGCTATGTAAACCATAGGTTGTGTTTCAGTTTCATTCATACATACCGTCACGCCTCTTTCCCACAGGGGTAGGCAGAGACTACTTTGTTCCACTTGCTACGTTCCTGACACAACTCTTTCGCTTCATCCACATTCATCAATCTCTATCATTATTTTCATTCATAATTTTATTAAATAACTAGCTTCTGCCCTCGACTCCGTCCGCGTAGAATTAGGCTTAAGAACCTGATGTTGAATTTAATGTACTTTGCAATTTTTTTCTACGGTCCCATTGTCCCCATTGGTGGATTCCATTTCAGCAAAACTTCTATTGGTTGATTTACGACTACAAAGTATTCTTCACACTTCTTAAATAACAATGCGTTAATTTCGCTTGAGGATACTCAGACAGTGTAATAGCCAAAACATAAATTATTGCTATCAGTGGATATCCTATGTAAAGTACCTGCATTTAGGTTTCACGGGAAATTATTACTTTTTAGGGTTCCGTACATCAAAAGGAAAAAACGGATCCCTTATAGGATCACTTTGTTGTCCGTCCGTCCGTCTGTCAAGACCCTTTTTCTCAGGAACGCGTGGAGGTATCAAGCTGAAATTTATATCAAATACTCAAGTCTACTGTCTCTTAGACCTGTGAAAAAATCAAACTTCTAGGCCAACGCAATCAAAAGATACAGCTGTTTATGCCGCAAATTTCCGCAAATTTTCGAAACTCGCAAGGGAATCAAAACCTACACGGTACTTCCCATCTTCATCAACTCAGAATCTTGAAATTTGGTACAAAGCAACGTCTCATAGAACAGATAAAGGAAGAATTGCGAAAACCGTAAATATGTATGTATGTCTGTATATATCAATGACCGATATAAAGTGACCCTACACTGCGTACATTTTGCTTAGGGGCAGGGCTCTGCTTACACCGGGTTATTTATATTTATCGATAATGGTACGGTACCCTTCGTGCGCGAGTCCGACTCGCACTTGACCGGTTTTTAGCTAATAATTTGCTTCCATAGGTCAAGCTTAGTTCGATTCTGTATGAATCTTTGAGCTATGCTTGTATTATTGGTTATTGTATTGAGGAAATACTAGTTAGCGTTGTAAAGAAAATGTATTGCGTATTTTGATTTCAATATCGCATGTAAGTTTTCAATTAAATATTACTCTTTGCTTCCTTGATATTGTGGGTCACGCGGACGTACGTAGGAAAAATTATAAAAATAATAATAATTCCATTCTATGCCGCTTCCTAGCCTATTAATAGTTTGGCGACTGTGGTGGACTCTTCGTTAGCACATGATCAAGATGTATTAAGGGATAGTCTTCTATTATAATAGTTGCCTCTATATAGAGAAAGTGATTCAGAAGGGAGGTCACGATCCTCAATACTGAGAAATACGAAGCAAGAGGGTTTAATTTATAATTATTATACATACACAATGCCTTACGAATAAACGGTTCGCTATGGGCTCGTGATTGAATACTGGTAGGTACCAACAATAATAAATAATAATAAAACTTAATTTTAGACAACATAATGAATTGTTATTACTTATTACAATGTTTCATGATTTCTTAGTAAAAATTATATACTTAGTCACATAAAATATTTCATAAGCCAAGTCATTACTATAGTCACTCGCATCTGTTAACTTTGCCTTGTCAAAGAAAGTACTGACATAAGGCGATGGCGGCAAAAAAGTTACAATAAATAAATAAATATCATGGGACAAATTACACCAATTGGCCCATTCCCAAACTAAGCAAAGATTGTATGCAGATAAATACATACTTAAATACATACAACATTCATGACACAGAATTTGACTACATTTAAATATTATAACTAATAATTACTAATTAGTTATTAATTGCTATTTAATTTAATTCACTTTTATTAATTTTAATACCTTTTAATATAACACTAATAATTTTATAGTAGTAACTAAATACTATTTCTAAAAAAGCTTTCGCCATTTCTTTATCAAATACGATTATCATATGATCTCAAAAAATTAATAAATTATCAATTTTATTATTATTGCTTAACGCTGAAACTTACATTATAAAATTATGTTTTTTTTAATTACCGCAATTAATGCAACATTACCTACAATTAATAAGATGTCGACGTATTATTAAATTAAAATGTCAATCGTGCAAATACAATATTTCCGCGACCGAACAAGATAAACTATTATCGGCTTGATATTTGCAACCGTAACAATGACATGATAAATATGCATTTTTATGAGATATTTATAAATATGCATGATTAGTAATTAATATGCATGTTGAGTTTGACATTATTAAGTACTTGGCTTGGACAGTAGGAAGACAGAAAGGCAACAGAAGTTGAGTTAAGGTGCGACCACACCGCCGCTAAAAAAAACGGTGACGTTACGGAATCGCAACAAAACGTATGAAGAAACGGTGAGAAAACGTGACGCATACGACACGTCACTGCGTATACGCGGCAGTGGTGGTCGCACCTATATAGAGGTTGGTATGGGTCTCTATCGTTTGCCCGAATTTCATATGCCATAAATGTATTGTTTGCCATAACCCTATTTTCTCTTTATTTGTTAATTATTCAGGATTGTTATGAAACAAACCTAACCTAACCTATAGAGTTCTACAGGATTGCCATTACAATGCTCCTGAAAAAATTACAGTTTCAGAGAAAAAAAGGGTTATGGCAAATGATCATTATGGCAAACATTACATTATGGCATATGAAATTCGGGCAAAAGAGGGGCTCCGGGTTGGTATAATAAGGCGGCGTAGGAGTAATTAAACTGCATCTTTTATGTAATGATAATCCAAACTCAGACCTAGCTGAAGGGGAATGGAGCTTAACCGATCCTTTACTACATCCAAAATAATAATCCTACACTGGTTTTACCAGTGCCGGTTATATAACTTGTACTTGGTTATGTAAGGGCAACAAGCTGATAGTATGTATGTATGTATAACTCTTTATTGTACATAAAACACATTAATTTTACAGATAATGAGACAAATAGATGTACAAAGGCGACCTTATCCCTTAAAGGGATCTCTTCCAGTTAACCTTCGAACGATTGACAGAACAAAAGAAATCAGAGTATAGAGAGTAGACATACTAGAAAGCTAGAAGAACTATGACCCTAATTTAAACCTGAACTAATAAAGCACTAACATAATAATAATACACCTACACAACAATACAGGTACACCCTAATACATATAAAAATAAATAAATATACGATAAACTAATATATGTCAGAAATACACATAGTTATAAAATAAATATTAAGTAATAAACAAACATTTATTATTATTATAAATAAACATTTATTATTATTATTATTATTATAACACCATTAACCCCTTTATTCATAAACGCTCTATAGGCTTCTACTAATTTAGCAAATCGTTTGTGCTTATCTGTGAAAGGTAAAATGTCAAAGTGACAGATAAGGACAAATGATTAAGGGGGTATATCTTTACTGAATGCACAATTTTGTAAAAAAAAATACCTATTAGTCCTTTAAGCCATTCCCGGACTGACATGACAACAAATATCTTCTAAACTAAACGTTAGACGAATCTAATTGTTATAAATTTACCTTGAGATTTTGCAAATGACAGGAAAATCTAAAATAAGTATAGTTTTTAAAAGCGTCAAGGTGATCCACTCCGTGGCCATGTTTTCAATGACTGTTCGAAAATCTTAACACGAGAAAGAATAGTGATCGTGTATCATGGATTTATGTTACTCAGAAATGGGAAAACCTGTCCTGAGCCCCTAGTGTAAGTTTTTCAAACAAAAAAACTTATCGAACGCGTTGGCGTTAAGATTTGAATTGACAGCGCCACTTGCGGATCGAAATGGCACAAACCGTACCTAACATAGTATTTGACATTAGAACGCAAATGCGTTTGAAGCATTTTTTTGTGTGTGTAGGCTCTAACACTATAGGCTTCTACTAACTTAGCAATCGTATGTCCTTATCTGTGAAAGGTAAATGTCGAAGTGATGGATAAGGACAAACGATTGTTAAGTTAGCAGTAGCTTACAGAGCGTTTATGAATAAGGGGGTTTGTCATTACACTATTGATAAGAATGGGCATGATCGTCAGTGGATCTGAACCTTCGTAACTTTTTTTTACCCATTATGCACTCAGCCACATAATGGGTAACGCAGAATGGGCAACGACGTCGAGGCAAACCAAGACGATGGCGATATGATTTGGACACGTTAGAGTACGGGCGTCTATTCGGCGCTGTACTGGCGTGGCCTGACTTTGCGTCGGATAGGGTGTTGTGGAGGTCATATCAAGGGGAGAGGTCTTTTCCCCGCAGTAGGACACCATAATTAGGCTGATAAAAAAAGTCATTTGAAACTTTATGTATTTCGAGTCGCCCCCATCAGTAAACCCACCACCAATTAGCGCCTAGAAAGACCCAACTGATAACCAGGACACTTGAGTAAGCAGCAAAGCGGCCTTGCTTGGATGTATATTGCACAATTAACAAAGAAGTTGCATTAATATGCAAATGACGTTGGCTTCCGCACCATTGAGGGAAACCAGAAAACTGGATGCATTAGCTAATTTGCCTATTATGATTGTGAAGTGGCTATTAAATATGTCGTGTTATAGTTGGTTGATCTGGATAAATATGTATGTTGCGGTTGCTAAGTTTACTTTGTGTTTTTATGTATCCACATTAGTTATGGATTGTTGTACCTAAGTGAGGAATAAAGACGGCTAACAACAACATAGAAGATAATTGGAAACAGCGAATTAAAATCCAGGACAGTTTTGCTAAAATATTTACTTTAATTAATTACTCAATTATTACGTAATTATTTTACGCTGTAGATTATGAACGTCTTAGTTACCAAACAAAAGTGCTTTTGCCTCAGTAAAATAATATTTATTTTATTTGGTTGCATCAAATTATTTTTTCCACCTGTTAATAGGTACTTAAAGTAGGTAACCTACTCGAATAGATTGCAAAGGAGTGTATATTTTTAAGCGCGTTTTTTTTGAGTGACAGAACTTGATTTTGACCGACATAATAGCTCTACACGTGTAGCAAATTACGATACAAGAGTTGCGATGTATATTTTATATTTTTGTAAATTTTCTTTGTACAAAGGGGGGCAAAGCAGCTGCGTGCGTAAGCTAGTTAAAATTTTATATTATATGAAACATCCTCGCGTGGGAGTAATTATCTAATGAAAAAAGTTACCAATGGGAAAAGTTATAAAATGGAAAAAAAAACAATTATTCTATTTCCAAAGAAATAAAGTGGAGGACAATGATAATTGCCTTTTGTAACACTTTTAATAGGAGATGGTGTGTACTCGACGACAAGGCGTTTAATCACCATAGTAATTAATAAAAAAAAAAATCCGCTATTCTAATGAATGCAAATTATCGGGGATAATTACAGAGTCAAGTTCAAACGAAGTTAAGGAAAAAGGGGGGTTTAATTTTCCTTTTTAGGGTTCCGTAGCCATATGGCAAAAACGGAACCCTTATAGATTCGTCATGTCTGTCTGTCTGTCCGTCCGTATGTCACAGCCACTTTTTTCCGAAACTATAACAGCTATATACTGTTGAAACTTGGTAAGTAGATGTATTCTGTAAACCGCATTAAGATTTTCGTACAAAAATAGAAAAAAAAAACAAATAATTTTGGGGTTCCCCATACTTAGAACTGAAACTCAAATTTTTTTTTCATCAAACCCATACGTGTGTGGTATCTATGGATAGGTCTTCAAAAATGATATTGAAGTTTCTAATATCATTTTTTTCTAAACTGCATAGTTTGCGCGAGAGACACTTCCAAAGTGGTAAAATGTGTGTCCCCCCCCCCCCGTAAGTTCTAAAATAAGAGAATGACAAAACTAAAAAAAATATATAATGTACATTACCATGTAAACTTCCACCCGAAATTGGTTTGAACGAGATCTACTAAGTAGTTTTTTTTTTTATTTAATATTTGTCTATCTATGTAAAAACCAATATAAAATGACCTCAGTCCGCCTACATTTTGCTTAAGAGCAGGGCTCTGCGAAGACTGGATTTTATAATAACTTGGCAATTTGTACGGAACCCTCAGTGCGCGAGTCCGACTCGCACTTGGCCTGTTTTAATTCGTAATTATGTATCCTGAGGTATATGCAATATGGAACATACTTAGATCGAATAAACTTCATCGGTTGGTCAGATTGACTTGAAATCTGGTAGACATATATGTAGGACGGATGACAATGCAAGTACCTACAGTCAACAAAAAGTACAGTCACCAAAAAGAACTTGTATCAAAAACGATATTTTTAGGTTAGGTTATTTGGTTACTGTAACGTGTAAAGTAAATTTACTGTTATAACTTGCAGGTGAATCATCATCTCCAGTCTATTATACGTCCCACTGCGGGACACAGGCCTCCTCTCAGAATGAGAGGGCTTGGGCTATACTTCCCACGAGGGCTCAGTGCGGATTGGGAACTTTACACATTTGAATTGCTTCGCAGATGTGTGCAGGTTTCCTCACGATGTTTCCTTCAACTTTTACCTTCACCGAAATGTTCCTAGTAAATTTCAAATGTAATTAATATCGCACATAAATTACGAGCCTCGAACCCACGACCCTCTGCATGAGAGGCCACAGGTCAAACCACTAGGCTACCACGGATTTTGCAGATGAGTATACGTGCCGGCACGTAAGTCTAGCGATGACGAGTCACGTGGAGGGGATCTGCGCACCCACGGATACCGTATTTTATGCTTCTGCGCAGACAAGGTCAGATTAGACTTACTTGCCGGCACTTATACTCATCTCACAAGTCCAAGTTCAAACATACAGCCACAGTAATTCGGTACTTTATCTACTGAATCCTAAAACTTCCCCTGTAATTTGGTTTCGTAACAGTAATCAGATCGCTTGTTCTTTTAATTGTTTTAAATGCTTCCTCCGCACTCATTGTTAGTTAGAAGTGCCGTGTTTATTCTGGGAACCTTGAGGATCACCTTTGATGATCTCATGTATAAATTACACCTTACAGACTCACAGCTGTTTTCTGAAAGAATAAATAACATTGGGAAAATATATTTAATGTACCTAGGTAAGAAACGTTTAAAAATATGTCCGCTATGGTGGTGACCATTCGCTGTACAATACCTCTGGTTTGAGTAAGCCGTGGTAGCCTAGTGGTTTGACCTGTGGCCTCTCAAGCAGAGCGTCGTGGGTTCAAATCCCGGGCTCGCACCTCTTGAGTTTTTCGGAATTTATGTGCGAAAATTACATTTGTAATTTGCCATGAGCTTTTCGGTGAAGGAAAACATCGTGAGGAAACCTGCACACATTTGCAAAGAAATTCAATGGTGTGTGTTAAGTTCCCAATCCGCACTGGGCGCGCGTGGGAACTATAGCCCAAACCCTCCACGAACGACAATAACAACAACAATAACATGTACTTACTGAAATTGTAGCGAATTTGGAATAAAAATACTTATAAAAAAAAAAACCTCTGGTTTACTATAGTTTTAGAAAGAAATTCGGAAATTTCCTTAGTAAAGTCAACTGTTGACTTACACCTACAGCATTTGATGATCATTCGATCATCATCATCAGAACAGGTCGTGGTATCCATGAAGCCCATAAAATGTAGCCATAATGCATGGTGTTAACCAAGCAGGAACGCTAATAATAAGTGTCAATCAAATCCAATAATAAGTATCAATTTGACGACCGGATAGCATAGTGGTTAGTGACCCTGACTATGAAGCTAGAGGTCCCGGGTTCGAATCCCGGTAGGGGCAGACTGTTGTATGATGAATACGAATGTTTGTGCCCGAGTCATGGATGTTGTATGTATTTATCTACATTATATTATGTATGTTTATCCGTTGCCTGGTACCCATAGCACAAGCTTTGCTTAGTTTGGGACTGGGTCAATTAGTGTAATTTGTCCCATGATATTTATTTATTTATTTTTATTTTTATCCCACCTGCCCTCTTTCCATTACCAATTTTCCAAAATCATTGGTTATTCTTCAGAAATAGCTACTTAGTCTGCTGCGTATGCACTGCTGTAGGCTTATTGTCTAACTCGCTCGCAATCGCCATCGTGTTCATTATGACAGTTCATGTATGGGCTGACAATTGGCATCGGAATCAGCTAGCTGTCACATTCATACTAGAACTGTCAAAATGAACACGATGGCGATTGCGAGCGAGTTAGACAATAAGCCTGCTGTACTTATTAACTATCAAGTCGACCGCTTTCTTAAATTGCGTTGTCTTAGCAACATAAACCTTGCAGAGCTACACCCTTCTAAACAATAATATTTACGCGCACAATGCGAGATAAATTATAAATAAAAACACCGCTACCGTAAACACTACCAGTCATTATCGCAATTGAAACAATTTGAAGACACTTAAATAGCGTCGAACCGAAAAATATTCTTACGCCGAAACCATGAAACCAAAACCGAAAGGTTCGGTTTTGACAGTTCCGGCCGAAACCGAATCTTTTGTAAAGAAGACACTTATTAATTTGTCCGCAGAGAGCGTAACTTTGGTGCGGATGGCGTCATTATGACGTAAAGTCACATATAAGATGCTTTTATATAAATTTGTTATTATCTCTAACAATCATCTTTTTAATGAAAATAAATGTCAATTAAAAACACCGTGTATGTAGCTTGACGTCATATGACTGTCATCGTCACCAAAGTTACGCTCCCAACTTTATTCCTCTCTGCAAGACACACAAAGTCCGTCCGGATCGCTACCACCTCTTACTATGTTTTCTATAAAATTGTGTGTATACTCTTGTATTTGTGTATCTTTTGTAAATGTGATTAAAACATTGAATATAATGTTAGTGATTCTTTCCAGATATGCATAATGAAACATCGCACTGGTGTTTCACTTCTCAGATTGATTTCAACATTTTCATAGAGACACTGGGTCTAAATTAAACTACACTAAAAAGACTATCACAAACACACACTACACAATTCCAGCCACAAGAGGCATTTCATCTTAGCCCTCTAGGTTGGTAACTCATTTGCAATTCTTTGGTGTTGCGGGTATCTATGGGCAGTGGTGATCACTTGCGATCATAGGTGACCCAGTTGCTCGTTTACCTCCCTAAAAATACACTAAAAAGTGAAAATGTCAGTAACTGTAATATTGAGGCATCGAAAGTACAATGTTGTAGGTTTCGGCGCGGCCGAAAATGTTTTTTTTTTTATGTGAATAGGAAGGCAAACAAGCAAGTGGGCCACCTGATGGTAAGCGATCACCACTGCCCATATACACCCGCAACCCCGGAGGGATTGCAGATGCGTTGCCAACCTAGAGGACTTAGATGAAATGCCTCTTGTGCCTGTAATTTCCCCGGCTGTCTTACTCTCCACACCGGAACACAGTAGTGCAAGCACTGCGGCTTAGCGGCAGGATTAGCGAGTAAGATGGTGGTAGCGATCCGGACGGACCTTGCACAAGGCCCTACCACCCGCAAAATGTTTGGCCGAAACCGAACCTTTGGCAGTAACATGATATTTAGGCCGAAACCGGGTGAACCGAAACCGAAATTTCAGTCGGACACTACACATAAGTATAGCAAAACAGCAGTAATAGACACAATAAATATAATGGTTTGTGTTAGGAAACGTTGATTGGCGGATCTAATCACAAATGCCTCTCGGAAGGTTAGTTAAACGCAGCCTTGAAGTCGAGCGGTTTTCACATCATCAAACGGCGTATTGCACTGATTTAAAACAGTAATCTAAACATTACAAAACGCAAAGAAGCATGTGAGAGGTGAGAAAGGCGAATGCTTGCGATGAGCCGGGGAATTAACTATAACGTCCTAATGCGATGCAAGTCCGAACCAAAGTTGGAGCGATCGCTGTACCCTGATCGCTGCGTGATCGCATACCTATTAGAAGTGTCAAAAATGTCAGCTAAAGAATCGGAAATAATTGAATTGCATTAAGACGTCCACGGTAAGGCCCCTGGACTCAGTACATAAAGGTCCACCTTCGTTAGTTATTTTCCACGCCATACTCATGTAGATTAAAAAAGCCGTGGTAGCCTAGTGGTTTGACCTGTGGCCTCTCAAGCAGAGGGTCGTGGGTTCGAATCCCGGGCTCGCACCTATGAGTTTTTCGGAATTTATGTGCGATATCTCATTAGAAATTTACCATGAGCTTTTCGGTGAAGGAAAACATCGTGAGGAAACCTGCACACAACTGCGAAGCAATTCAATGGTGTGTGTGAAGTTCCCAATCCGCTTTGGGCCCGCGAGGGAACTATATAGCCCAAGCCCTCTCATTCTGAGAGGAGGCCTGTGCCCAGCAGTGGGACGTATATAGGCTGGAAACTCATGTAGACTGGGCATACGTATATCTGCCAAATGTATCCACAAGCTTACTCAACTTGGTGGGTGCTGGAGATGAGCCAGCGATGACGAGCCAGGTCAAAACTTACATAGCAGGACGATTTGGTCGCGTATTACAAAGAAATTACCTAACTTTGCACAGAACCGGAATTGAAGAGGACTAATTTAAATTCAGATGTGGGACGCTACAGTAAAAAACAAAAAACGCAGATTTACGCGTTTTAAAATTAGATTATGTGGTCCCGTGTTAGGTTTATTAGTAGGTAGGTATCAAAATATATACTCTAACCCAAGTTTAACATTTACTAATCGTTTGTCTTCATTTATTATTGACATAGACGTATATCTTCGCTACCCATAGCCAAATCATAGATCTAGATTTATTTATTTGTCAACTAAAATTATATTATACATATATAAACATGCATGCATGAGATTCCTAACAGTTTTGAATAATTGTAGTACCGTTTACAATCTGTCCACTGTGAGCTTACTATGAATACTTTAGCATACTCATTTTGTGCCACTCAATGCGCTTGCGCGCGTCTGGTTATACTATAAGCTTGGTGCAAATGTTCTCAACGCTCATTAAAAGGCATTAAATTTAATTAAACGCTTGTTTTGATGCCGCCAAAGAATTGGCGACTATAAAGATTTGGGACAATTATGTGTATTCGAAATAATATGTCCAGATTTATTAACATTTAATTTTAGATTTTCTTGACTTTGCTTTACATTTTTATAGATTTATAAAAATCAATCAAAAATTCAATTCTTTCATCAAAGATATATTTTTTTAAAAGGGGTATTTAAGTTGATTTATTTGACCTCTCTTTTGAATATGAACCATCTCAAAACACACAATCTTTGATTTTTTAATTTTGCCAGTTTTTCACGTTGCAAGTATAAAATAGAAATAAAGTGCTATTCCACTTTTTTTGCAATAAAAAACTCCTTTTTTAATATGTTTCTCTTATTTTACATTGTCTTCTTTTGATTCTCAAAAAATGCGCTAAACCAAACGAAATAAAATTAATACTAGGTACCCTGAACCCTGAATAAACATTTAAAGATATCTATAATACATTTTTGTGGAGACTATACTTCACTTAATAAGTATAAGTAAACAGTAACAGCGCATCTTTGTTTTGCTTTTTGTTCTTGTCACGCCCACTTCCGTGGCTGAAATACGAGTGACAACGAAACTTAAAGAATATACCTAAAAACGATTAAGCGACTTGCCGGCACTATAAAAGCATTCCCACAGCACTTCAAACGTTAAAAATCCGCAATATTGTTACAAACATAAAGGGTTTCCATGAACTAAATTACATCCAATGTAAGGCAACAAGGCAACCACACACAGCCTTGCGCGCGGATTTTACACTGTGATCGTCTTAATTTTATGCCTTAGAGAGCCTACGCGCTGTAATTTGTAACTCGAACAATGGACTGATTGACAGAAAACATTATGCATAATGAATGATCATCCTTGTTATGAGGTCCCGATTAATACGAGGGGGGCGGCATACGGCAACTTGTCATTTTCACACCTCACTTGATAGGGTTGTCTATTATCTAAATTAAAATGAATGAAATTAAATGAAAGACAGACGCGAGTGAAAAAAGAGAGCCTTTGACCAACAGTGGGACAGCAAATAGGCTATCCAAATAGCCTTCTGGGCACTCTACCCATAGGCGGCACTAGGGCAAATTTTCTATTTGCAGTTTTTATTTTTAGTCTAGTTTTTAATTTTAGTTTATAATTGTTATTTTTTAGTTACCTATGTTAACCTGTTTAATGAATTATGACATGTAATAATGAATAATTATGAATAAAAAATTTGGGTAAAAAAAAAATACGTAACATCGTTGTATCCTACGATAAGAGCCACTATCACCATAGGGGCTTTTAGTTTTTATTGTAAAATTGAAATCTACAAGTCAAGATACACGTCTATAACTTTAAATAATAATTTAAATCGTTTTTCATTAAATAGTAAAAAAATATTTTGAATAAGCCACAATTACGTCTGTCTCGCTTCTAACGCTGAGTAAAGCCAGAAGTACGCCACTGTCCTTTTTCGCCGTGCAAAAAGGAGCGGCGCGGGCGGACGGAGGGGGCGCAAGCGCCGTTTCTGCAGTACTCGCCGGAAATGTGGCATGCTTTTGATATTGTGGTTTAATTTGTAAGATCGTCTTGTTTTCGTTAATTGTCAATGAAAATAACAAAATCAATCGTCGATGACATAGATAAGTGAAAATGGTTATAAAGGACGACGCCAATCGAAAGAGGAAAACACCAAGTAAGTTGAGCCAAATTGGTTTATGAAGATTTTCCATTATTCAGATCCTATTTATTACTTCTTTTAGGTTTACTTTTTACTATTTATTTTTTAAACTTGCTTATTTACATATTTACCCAGTATAATGAAGAAATTTACACATTTTAATGAAGTGGTTAGTATTATCTGCAATAAAGCCCGAATGGCAACTGCGGACTTATTCCGCGGAATAGCTCAATTTTATTTGTATGGCGAGTATGTGGCCACAATTTCGACAGTGTCCTTTTTCTACGTACGAATTATGTTTTGTTAAATTAGTGCTTTAATATTCGCTATTTAAAGATAAATTTTGGTGGCTTATCAACCATGCGACTCCGTGAAATGAACAGCATTGTTTTTGATAGCTATAATTATTTTGAACGTGTGATTTTGCACGTCTTCTTTTTGGGTTCTTATGGTGCTTGAGGCTTTATTCGCTGTATTTAGCAGCATTACATTTTGAAAAAAAAACATGATTTTGGCATTATTATTCCTATTGACCTTCTAATTTGTTGTCAATTTGTTAATATAGGCACGAATATTATTTTCTTGTGGTTTCTTATGACATTCTGTATGATTTCTCTTTTATCAGGTAGGTATTGAAATATTTTTTAAAATTTAATATGTAAATTATCTACACTGTGAAATTATGTGCTACTTCCTCTATCGTATTGGGTACCTAACTGTAATGATAGATGTACCTATGTGATTAAATAAATAAAATTAAATCGCTTACTTTGGGACTAGGTCAATTTGTGTGAATTGTTCCCTGATATTATATATTATTATTATATTAAATGTCTGAAAAAGTGTATTGAAAAATAAACCAAAAATGTAGATAATCTATTTTTGATTGCTTCTGGAAGCTTGTTTCTCACGAAAAACAATAGGATTTTATTTTCAAACACGTGAAGACCCTAAAACCCAAAATAATAAAATCAGATGGTCCAAATAGATCTTAAGTTATGGTATACCAAAAGTCTACCAAAAGATTTAAATCCGTTATAGTTTGCCACGCAATGTTTTTGAACCCTTTGTCTGTTAGTGAGAAAACGGTCAGAAATAAATGCATTTTAAAAAAAATAAAAAAAAATAATAAAATAAATAAAATTTCAAGATTCTGAGTTCACGGGAAGTACCCTGTAGGTTTTGATTCCCTTGCGAGTTTCGAAAATTTGCGGAAATTTGCGGCATAAACGGCTGTATCTTTTGATTGCGTTGGCTTAGAAGTTTGAATTTTTTCACAGCTCTAAGGGACAGTGTAGACTTCAGTATTTGATATAAATTTCAGCTTGATACCTCCACGCGTTCCTGTGAAAAAGGGTCTTGACAGTCGGATTGACGGACGGACGGACGGACAACAAAGTGATTCATAAGGGTTCCGTTTATTTTTCCTTTTGAGGTACGGAACCCTAAAAACGAAATAGTGCAGAAAATGAACACGGTATTATTGATATGCGTGGTCGGCATTAAAACCGAAACCAAATTGATTTTGCTACTGCGGGTGATACACGATGAGAGAATAAGGAAATATGTTCAATGAATACTGAAAACTTATTAAATTATTAGGTTACTAAAAATAATATTTTTATAAAAGCGTTGGAAAGATTTTAAGTTTTAGAAGTTACATATTTTGTAATAAAAAAATAAGAAGTTTTTAGTTTCACTTGTTTTCTTAAAAATGATTTGTTTTATGTTAGGAAATTACTGTGCGTAGGTATCTAACCTTTACTTTAATAAATCTTAGAAAACATTATCATTATTATTATTTTGTTGTTATTTGCCTCTTATTTCAGTATTACAAGAGGACATAGTATATTTTTTAAACTATGTTCTTTATTTTTTTTGAAACGCAGTTATTTTAACTACCTCGGTTAGGTCTTAAAGGTAATTGTGGCCCCGAATTCTTCAATGATAAAAGGCACAACGTCGCTTATGGCCCATTAAAACTCATTTAGTCCGACGAAAAAGGATTTAAAGGACAAAATCGTTCTATAATATATCATTAAGAATATAAAATTGGTTTAAGAAGAACCCTAGAATACTAATGCACATTATTTAATTGCAAAAGCATCAATTTGTTAGTTATCTTTTGAAAGAAACACAAAAATGCTTCTCCTGAAAAGTAAGCATTTTGTAATTGTGGCTCTTCTCGTAGGATACGACGACATTGTTACGCATACCTATTTACTCATTCATGTGATTTTTCATCTGCCTAGTAGAAGAAAAATGCGCTTTAATCCCTGCAAGGCTAGCACGAGAGCGTGCAAGAGCTGTGTCGCGCGCGGGATAGACTACCCGTCTTGTTCTTACTGTTAGTTCTAGAAAGGGACGGGTAAAGTATCTGAGGCGCGCTCGTGTTAGCTGTGCTGTAGTAAGCATAAGCTTAACTCACAGAGCTGTGCCAAATTTAAGGCCATAGCAAACTACGGCTATTATCACTGTAATCGGTAAAAACAATTAATGAACACAATAACTTAGTTGTCAAATGGGAAGAACTCTTGACTGAATGACTGACTCTTCAACGCTAGGAATCCTTAGACTTAAAAAAAGCAGATTTCGAAATTACAATTATCGTGACAAAAAATACTTTCATTGGAGCGAAGCTTAGTAAGCTATTATTAATATACCTATACAAACATAGAAGGGTCACGACTAAGTGACTGATTCGTCAACGCCAACCTCAAACTTTTTGATCGCGAGAGCTGAAATCGAAATCAGTTCACAGTCGCCAGGCATGAAGCCATTTCAATTAATATACAGTTGACTCCTAGTTTTTCAAGTTGGTTAAAAAACATGACCGAGAACAAGGTCGTCAAATCGAGAAAACATTTTCACAAACAAGCACACACCCGGATTCATATTATGATACACGTGTCGACAAATTGCTCCATATTAGATATTCGATCATTAATCACAAAGACAGGCAAATGAATTATTTTTACGCAAGGATATCTACCGGAGTGTCATTAAGTCTTGTCGGAAACAGTTGAACGTCGCGAAGGTTACAAGAAAAATGCAGCAAGTTCCATTACATTGCTTGGCCGGTATGCGAACGGGTTAGAAGTCGTCCTAACCAGTGCCGCAATGTAATGCGAGTTGCGACTTTGTTATTCTGCAAACAATGTTCGATGCATGATTTTTGTGTTGACAAGTTTGACATTATGATTTTTATCGTGACCCATTCAATTCTACTAATATTATAAATACGAAAGTTGGTGAGTGAGGATGGATGGATGTGACGATGTGTGTGTATGTTTGTTCCTTCTTCACGCTGAAACGACTGGACGGGTTTGGATAAAATTTGGATCGCACAAATGAAGAAAGAGAGACAAACAAACTTAAGAACCCTAAAAAACAAGTTATGCATAACGAAAAAGAAGAGAATTATGATGACAAATTAATTGGCTTAACATTATGGGACCGGATTCACAACTTTGACAATTTACAAAAGAACAACCGATGATATAATAATTGTTACAATGATATAATAAGTGTTAAAAAATTACATTAACAATTTCAGGCCAAGTAAAAAGTAAATCAAGAAATGTGCGTATACTACAACACAGTGAAGCCGTTGTAAACTACGACTCGCTTCGTGAGCGTGTGTGTAGCTCAACTAGTATAAGAGAGAGAGAGAGAGAGAAACATTTATTTACACACATTCGATACACGTAGATTTAAAAATATAAGAAATACAATATACTTAAGAATAGTACCGATTATGGTAAGTAAGGTGGATATGGTGGTGTGGTAAGGGCCTGTCTCCTCTCCTGTCTGTCTCCTGTGTGTGTTACTGTCAGTTGTCTATGATTCCGTCTCTATTTATTACTACGAAACAGACAGAGACGTCATCTATATATATAAAAGAAAGTCATGTTAGTTACACTATTTATAACTCGAGAACGGCTGAACAGATTAGGCTGAAAATTGGTGGAGAAGTAGCTTAGAACCAGGAATAGGTAACAGGCTACTTTTTTTGACATTCATTTGTTAAAAATTGAACAAAACACAACTGACATGGAATAACAAAACGCAAATGACAGTTAAACGTAAAGTCGTCTGTGGTGTATGGTTGAAAACGTGTTGAAAATTTGACATATCAGTGCGGGCTGTCGAAGAACGCGCGCGTAATTTTTAAATTTCTTACATACATACATACATATCGTCACGCCTCTTTCCCACAGGGGTAGGCAGAGACTACTTTGTTCCACTTGCTACGATCCTGAAATACCTCTTTCGCTTCATCCACATTCATCAATCTCTTCATACATGCTCGTCGGTTTCGAGTACTCTTGACCTGGCCTTTCTCCAAAACGTCCCCAATTTGATCACGGAACGTCCGCCTAGGCCTTCCCCTCCCAACGCACCCATTCACACTCCCCATATAAATCTGTTTAGTTAATCTTCTTTAAATTTCTTGCTATAAAAATAATAATAATATTTCCAGGTAATGACATTTTTATATAATTTGGATACATTTTTACACGGAAATTGCTTAGTTTGTTAAAAATAAATTAAGTCTACGCGGACGAAGTCGCGGGTAAAAGCTAGTCATAGATAACTGACAGTTAAGGAGTGGCGAGACAGGGCCTAAAGTTTTTTTTTCTTACCTGTCCTATTTGGTAAACAAAATTCTAACCTCAATGTGCAAATTTTTGTAAAGAATAAGGTGTTTTATGTTATCAAATAAACCTGAGGCAATATTTTGTACATAATTTTGCTGATATTTTATCTCTAGTTCCTTTATTTACGATGAAATACTTAAAAAATAACAAAAATGAGACGCTTTGAGGTTAGAATTTTGTTTACCAAATAGGACAAGTAAGAATCAAAATACCTTAAGTCTGGCGAAGTTTGGTTGACTTGAGTGCGTGCTATACCTACCTACCTACGCACACGGCGAGATCTCACTTTGTTGTTCGTAGAACTCTGTATTGTATTGGTCTGAGTTCAGAATTATGGAAAGTCAATCTATGGTTTCACGTTAACCTGACTGAGCTTACGTACCAACTAAGTCGTTTCTATAAATACACTGTATTGTGAGAGATAAAAAAAAATAGAGATAGGAGGCCAAGGCCTTTCCATGTTCCAATAAAAATATTGTAATTCCTTCAAGCCCGCGCGAGGCCACATCTAAATTCTAAATTTTATTTTTCTCACAAAATAAGGTAAGTACTTACCTACTTAGAAGTCATACCTACGCGTTATAAGCGATTTTGGTATCGTGAAGGTTCTTCTTCGAGACAATGACAAATGATTCCACTTCTATAGAATGACTAGACTTTTTGATCCCCGACGCAAAAAGAGGGGTGTTATTAATTTGACGTCGTTGCCTGTGCTTACGTGCGTGTGTGTGTGCGTGTGCGTGTGCGTATGCGTGTGCGTGTGCGTCTGCGTGTGCGTGTGCGTGTGCGCGCGCGCGTGTGCGTGTATGTGTGTGTGTGTGTGTGTGTGTGTGTGTGTGCGTGTGTGTGTGTGTGTGCGTGTGTGCGTGTGTGTGTGTGTGTGTGTGTGTGTGTGTGTGTGTGTGTGTGTGTGTGTGGGTGTGTGGGTGTGTGTGGGTGTGTGTGGGTGTGTGTGGGTGTGCAGATGGACCGATCTCGATGCAGTTTTTTTCATTCGAAAGCCAATTTATCTTGCGGTAGCTCTTAGCAATGTTTGGCAAAAATAGGTTCAGCAGTTTGAAGAGAATCCAGCTCTTTACCAAAAGGTATTTTTGGCCACCAAAATGATGTCGTCGGTTGTATTTTATGTTAGAGATACATCATCATAATCTAATGTTAAATATAATGGCTTAACAACCCTACAGATAGTAGTGTAGGAGGCAAGGATACCGTTTAATGTTTACACATTAGGTCCATTGTCGGTGTATAGATTACGGTAATGATCGGCTTTGTAAAATGCACTTAGAATAAGCACATAATTAATAGTAAGTAAACATTAATATACCTCACTTAAACAGCTGTAGTTGGATAATAATAAGGAATAGTAGAAAGTTCGTGGACCAGGCAGACGTGAAATGATGAAAAAATTTTGAAATTTCCTATCATTAATGAAACCTTTTTACTTAGATACCTACTCAACTCATTCTCCAAATTTTCAAGTCTTTAATTTTTCTAATGTGTGTTTTTTGTTTATGTTGACGTGTTGCTAGCCTAGGCTAAGATGGAATACTTCATGTGCCAGTAATTTCACCGGTTGTCTTACTTTCCTCGCCAAAACCCCTGCTGCTTGGCTGTAGGATTAGTCAGTAAGATAGTAGTAGTGATCTAGTACAATTTACATGGCCAGCTCTATTGTGTCTCCTGTGATAGAGTATTTTATTGAATCAGGCGTTACTTTGCGGAGGTCCATTTCAATGAACACAAAATATGTACCTTGCTACTCCGCTACTTACGTGCAAGATAACCGCTTGGTTATATATTAACAACTACCTACATAAAATTTTCCGACTACAGCAAAAACAAAGAGGGTTATGTTGATGGCTAATAAAAATTATAAAATAAGAGGGTAGTTTGGAAATATACGAATGTGGGTACATTTAGTTTATTTATAGATTTACAAATTAGTACGACGTTGGTTCGCATGTGCATCGGTTGTGCTCTAACTTTGACAATGATCCCGTAGAGGGATCGAAACGCGCGTCAGTGTTTGTGTGGTGATAGGATTAATTAAGTTTGTGGGATTTGTGTGCGTTTTGTGTGGCAGTAGTGGTGGGAGGCCTTGCATGCAAAACGTATATATTACGCACAAGCTTGGTTATCTTGCACGTAAGTAGCGGAGTAGCAAGGTAAATATTTTGTGTTCATAGAGTATTTAAAACTAAGTTCGGTCTAGCGAGCCACATTAGGGCTTGTTAGGGCTCATTATAGAAAATTGAAAATAATTGTTATATACATATGTAATTGTTTTATTGTATTTTTATTTTTATTTTGTTTATTTGGTAGACAGGGTCGCCGTCGTCGAAACTGATGAGGACTATATAATGTAGGTATAGTAGTGATCTTGACGGACAGACGCAGGACTACCTGAAAACAACTTTGTTGACAAATAAAGACTTGAGTTGCATACGGCACCTTAAATTGGTTTATGTTACTTTTATTACAAGGTTAACAAAACAAGATTTTGTTTTGATTGAGATTCAAAAGGATTCAAAACAATATCTTACTGACTTTTTAATCTCTAAAAAGCTTGTCTTTTTATTCTATTGTAGGTACCTAACAATAAAGTGATGGATGTAATTTTGGTGGATAAATGTTGTGCTGAATCACAGGATAATGGTCCATTTCGAGTTACAGTGAGAGGTTCTAGGAAGAGTGACTCACGTACCTACTATTGCTTACAATGAAAAATTTCTTTACAACTTTTACAAGGTTAAGTTCGTCACTGTAGCTCTAGCTCAAGCATTGTAGGTAGGTACCTACTATACCTATTTTGTTTTCTTTGCCAAAAACCAACCTCAAATACCTAATTAAGTAGCCTATGTTTGGTATAGTGATCCCTAAATTTTAGCTCTTTATTATAGAGTATGGCGATGTTTAAATGGGAGTCTTGGTTAAAAGTTAGACATAAAATTTCTACATTAGCCAAAATTGGAACTCTAAGATATGCAATATTTGAAAAAAAAAACATCGCGAAAGCTTCCTAGAAAGAATTCGAATTAATTAGCCAAATTTCCAAGCTAAACTAAGAAATTACGCAACGCACCGTCAACGGGGATCGCTATCGCATTCAAATTATGGCATCTCAGCCTTTTATATCGGCTATAATTCCAGTCAAGAATGCAATACCTAAGGTCTTAGGTTTCTTCTGAGAAACTGCCAACAAAAACTTAGGTAAATTCACCGCACGCCGTTTTTTTTGGACTAAAAAGTCGTTCATCATTCCAAGGTTAGAGGACTAGACGTACTAACAAAGGCTGTCTGTCTCTGTTTTTGCAAAAAGTTTTTAGCAATGTCATGTGTGTTAGGTAGGTACTCACGCAAAGGTCAATCGTATTTGGCGTAGGTATTTTCTTATTTGGCGTTTAAAAAAGTAAACTCGATTTTTTCGAGACGTTTATCTTTTTTAGACGGCGAGGTCACATTCTTGGTGTGGGAATCCGTTTCACTTTGGCTGTATTTCTTGGTATTATGGTTGTTTATTGCAGTTGACGAATTAAGACTCGTTTTTTTCCATTTTTTTAACATTAGCTTCTTACATTGATATTTGTTTTATAATTACATGGGTAGGTACTAGCTTTCGCCCGGAGCGGAGCTTCGTCTACGAAGAATTCATTTATCGCTATCACGCGAACATTGCGATTTTACAGAAGACTTTTTAAGAAGATTCAAAATAGACGGACAGAGACAAGAGAAACTGTCGCAGTTATATTATTAAGGGATTAGTATGGGCAATGTTAATGTCTAAAAGCTTGTCTTTATACGACCAAGACGGCGAACGAGCAACCACCACCCATTGTTACCTGCAACACTGGAAGATTGCAGATGCGTAACTTTACCGTCCGTCTTACGGGCACTACTGCTAGACCCGTGATCGTCAAATTGCGTCCCGCGGCCGTTATTTGTGCGGCCCGCGGCAAAGTTAATTGTTTTAATAGTCAACTATACCTACATTGGATATCAATAGTCAATTATACCTCTTGGAGCGCCTTTACATACTCTGCGGCCCGGCCCTGGAACTCACACTGTCATATGTGGCCCTTGGCCAGTAAAGTGTGACGACCGCTGTGCTAGACGGTAGGAGAGAGTAAGTCTGTGGTAGCGATCCGGGCGTACTTTGCAAGACGTCCTCATCATCAGCCTGAAGACGTCCACTGCTGAACAAAGGCCTCCCTTAGCACACCATAATGAACGACAACTCGCCACCTCCATCCACCGGTTTCCCGCAACTTTCACGACGTTGCAAGAGGTCCTACCACCCACTAAGTAAACATTGCCCACAATTTATTCTATAGCATTAGTTGTCTTTGTTTTTGTTTAAGTAAGTAAATAAATTGTATGATAGTACCCCATATCCGGTTGCCACGTGATAGGCCTAGCCTAGTGTGGTACCATCAGTTTTTGTAAACATTTCTTCTTTTGAATAAACTATTTTTATTTTTTCTATTTTCACCTGTCCTTAGATCTTAGCTGGATTTTAGGTATCGACATCAGCCACTTGTACATTATGCCAACTGTACCCAGCACGGCTAGCACGCTAGCACGCGAGTTCTACCCATCTCTTTTTATTGTTCGTTCTAGAAAGAGACGGGTAGTCTAGCCGTGCAGCATCCAATCCCTGACAAACGGCGAGATACTATCGCGTCGACCTTACTTTTATTTCTGCTATTTCGCTTTGATGTAAACTCCCACGGGTCACGCTTTGTAAATAAAACTAATTGAAATGTGTAATTTTGTAAACTTTATGTTTTCTCATGACCCGTTTGTGAAAACTGTTGCTTAATGATTTTAAGTGAGACTTGGGTCATTCGCTCATGCGGTTTTCAAAGTAACATGTATTTTTAATTGATGCGGACTCTTAAGCATTTCGGTTACTACGGACGCCGAAATTTTATTTGTTACTGAAATAAAACAATGAAATGTGATAATTTTGCAACTACCTACTTTTTGGAAAGATCTTGTTAAGTACCTATGATTTATTTTTCAAAAATTTGTTAAATAAATTATGGTGGATTAAGGCGGATTTTAGACTTTCGCAAGTTTGTAGGAAAGTCCTTGACTTTTTGTATCAGATAGTAACTACCTACGTGAAATTTGGCAGGGAGTTAAGCTTATGATTAGGTAGGAGATGTGTCAGTTATGAAAAGGTTTTGCGACTGGGTCCCCAACATAATGATTGTACGAGCATTTGGCTGTCTGTGGTGAATGATCTTAGTCATAATATATTAAAAAGTTAAATAGTTGTGAAGTAATGAAAATTTCCCGGCCGCTACAGCTGTGTTTTTTTTTCTAATGTTGCGCCAGCAACGGAGCCCTTCCTGGAAGCTGATTTTAACAGTACCTAAGACGCACATTTCCGAGCAAGTTGGAGAAAAAATATTTTTTATATTTACATAGACCGCCATTTGGGTACTATCAAAATCACAGAGAGTAATACAATACCACTGGTAATAATTACTTTCTGTGAATTATGCGAATAACAAACGTAAATATATGGTTTTAAGCGTTGCTACGACTGCCATCTATTGGAAACTAATGAAACAATTTGAACGCGTAGTCTCCTTCATTGGGAGCCGCAGCGCTGGCCGTACGCTGCGAGGTCCAGTAGCAACTGGTTCTGCATATCTCCACTAGATGGCGCAGTTGATCCATCAGTAAAAAAATGTAAACAAAAGCTTTCTGTAAGCATGAACAGTCACAATAATTTCAGATAAAATTTCAATTCAAGCAGTATGATTTGGTTTTGATTTGGTATGATTTTTAGTATGATTTAAATTGGAAACAATAAATCACGTTTCATTGAATTCCCACAGTCATCGTTTTTTTATTTTTTTTTCGTAGTAGGTAAGTACCGAAACGAATGCAATTATTTGCAAGCTCGTCTAGAATTGTATCCGTTGTATCAATGCAATAAAATTGCAATGATTTTTAACCGACGAAAAAGAACGGAGAAAGTTCTCATTTCGACGCGTACCTATATTTATTTTAGTTACTAGCGACCCGCCCCGGCTTCGCACGGTATATTATGCATGTATTATACATATGAACCTTCCTCTTGATTCACTCTATCTATTAAAAAAAACCGTATCAAAATCCGTTGCGTAGTTTTAAAGATTTAAGCATACATAGGGATATAGGGATATAGGGACAGAGAAAGCGACTTTGTTTTATACTATGTAGTGATGATACCTCTATAGGTACTTACGTACTTAGTTACAAAGTTTTGAATGGCTAAACTGTATTAAGTTTAATAGTGCCGATCTAAATCATGATTTAGGTTTAATATGGGAGCTTGGTTGCCTTCACAAACCCGTAGTACACAGAAACTTACGAGTTTTAACACAAAATAACTCCCTCGTTCGGCGGCGAGCTGCATGTTCCAAGTTATAAGAGGTGAGAAGAGAACCAACTTGAAAAGAAAATGGTTTGAAAGGACATACTTACATAATTTAATTGACAACATTTCATATTTCTGAGCCTATCATTTTAATGGTTCTCTGTATATTGTTTGAAAAGATGAACATGCTGACAGTTTAATTTTTTCGCTAGGGCTTGTATTTAATTTATAATTAATTTATTAATTTCTACTTATTCTAAAAGGGCCTAACTCCGATACTATCACAGAATACACACTTATCCCTTTGTCTTTTCTCTATAAAAAAAAACTGACGTTAATTTCAAATTGTCAATGACAGGCCCCATTCTCCAATATTCGATTTTCGAGGTTCGCTTCGTGCTGTTCCGCTCATACTAATAGTCATTATCTTGAGAGTGAGAGAGAAGGTATGCAACGAACTTCGAAAATAGAATTTCAGAGTTGCCCCCCTTGTACTTTGAAGTTGTCAAAAATACAAAATTATGATCGCTTATTTTTTCTCGTGAAAAAAGCAAAGGCGTTTCACCTATCCTGTGGTAGTTTTGGTAAAATTAGGACATATTTTTAATTATTTTTTATTTTTTATAATAAGCGATATTAAAATTATATAAACATATTGCAGTGATCAGGAGGCAAAATGCTTTCGAACCATATATACATTTTCAGGTGTTATAAAAATGAAATGTTGTCAATTGTATGACGTTAACAATCTTTGTTAAGATTTTTTCTCTTAATTCTTGTTAACTGGAATAAGTAATAAATATCATGGGACAAATTACAACAATTGACCCAGTCCCAAACTAAGCAAAGCTTGTGCTATGGGTACCAGGCAACGGATAAACATACCTACTTATATAATGTAGATAAATACATACAACATCTCACTCTAATAATGGGTTTGATACTTGAATCGGATATGGGTCCCGAAACCCAAATAGCATTCTAAGCTTAGGGCTCATAGACTGTACTAAAACCTTGCTACAATCCAATACTTACCTACTGTGAAACTGGCATGAAATGTTATGTGAAAATATTAAATTAATTTAGAATTACATGTCGATAGTTTTTACACAGCTAAAACTTTTCGTAGCAACCTATATGTATAATATTAGGAATAAATAGTTGAACCTTTACCTCTCGTGTTAAACGCTCGTTGCTTGTAACATAACCACTTTAAGCGCCGGCGCACCGGTAGTTTCATAACCTAGGATAATAAACTAAAAGCCTTTGAAATTCCCGTACAAAGAAAAGCTTATTACATTAAAATTTCCTTATGAAAGTCGCGGATGCAATAACTCGCCACTTCACCGTTGTCGGCTTGTCGGTAGCGGTCGCTCCTTGAAATGGATATTTGAATCGTAAGAAATGAAAGTCTAGAGTTTGAGATTGATGTTTAATTATTTTTGTAAGTGGAGATTAACCTAGCAACATTATACGTAACTTTAAATCAGGCTTTGTGGAGGTCGTTTGAGGACGGGGAGGAACAGGGTGTAAAGTTCTTCATCCACCATTAAAAAAAGGGAGGATCCTTCGACCAGACGGGTGTTGTGTCTGTTGGGCTACTGCCCGACGGTTGTTTTTGGGTTCTTGTTCAATCCCTTGCGATGTAAGATACAACAGTTTTACACTTCTGTGGCGAGATAGATGTTGCCACAGTCTCTATTAATGAAAAAAAGATTTAATGAATATTTGACTATAGTCTATTTATTTTAGCTAGATACTAAATTGACAAT
Organism: Pandemis heparana; assembly: GCA_963854515.1. Classification (NCBI taxonomy): domain Eukaryota; kingdom Metazoa; phylum Arthropoda; class Insecta; order Lepidoptera; family Tortricidae; genus Pandemis; species Pandemis heparana. The sequence continues at coordinate 4,647,631 of OY978007.1, forward strand.
TGCAAATGTCAAATTGTGAAATAATGATACCAGCTTTTATTGTTTATTGGTGTACTCGCAACCATCGACCATATTTGTGGTCTGAATACAAGAGGTTTGGTCATGTTATATTTTAAGAAAAAAATACGATTGTATCATAATCAAGCAAATTTAAAGGTTTATTAGTTTATAACACTAGCTTATACATACAAAAATCTATACAAAATTTAATTTATTACTTTCGATAGTGGTGGTACATCAATATTTTTGAATTGCAAAAAACAGGCAACACAGGTAATGTCATTTTAGTATCTAGCTAAAATAAATAGAGTATAGGGAGTAGGGAGCTCAGAGTGGTAATGTGATCATGTCTTTTTTAATAAATAGGTCGGCAGAGTCTAAAGTAACAAGATTCAAGGCCACGATACGTGGGCCTATAGGTGGAAAAGGGAATCAGAATAGTGATGTGTTGTTTTTGTTGGGTGATGGGAATCAAAATTGTGATGAAATTTGTCAAAAAGATACTTGGAACATCGAGGAATATTGGCTACTTTTTATCCGAAGTTCTCACGGTATGGCGTTAAACGAATGTTTGCAGACAATTGCGAGCGATAGCTACCTACTCGTAGTAGGTAAGTGTATAATTATGCTGTTTATTTTCAGAGCTCATTTAACCATGAAAGCGCCCACGAAACGCCAAAAAATAGATCAATCACAGCATCACTTTACATAGATTCTATTAAAAGGCCCTGTATATTTAACCCGGCAATTTTTCCAACACAAAAGTGAAGCGTGGGTTTGCGTCTGTGTGCGTAAAGAACCCTCACTCCCACACGCGTGCCGTAGTTAATAAGGGGAAATTAAAATTATCAAGCTGAAAACACCGACATGAAAAGTCGTTGGAGCATGGCGTTGGGTGACTTACATCAACGGAACAAAGCAAAGGTTATCTTGTATAAGTGTGTCTTTAATTATCTGAAAATAATGATTATATTCGTTTTAGTAAATAGTCTGCTCGTAAGTTTACAACGGAATGTTTTTGACCCGCCTACCATTTCTTCTTCAGTCATTTTTTTTTCTTTCATTTTTTCTTTTTTTTTCGATTGAGAATAGAAGAGGAAGTATGCTGGGGCACCTGGTACGACACGACGATTACATAAAAACTCTGATAGAAGAGAAAATAGAAGGAAGAAGAGGCAGAGGAAGGCCGAGACGCGCATTTATGGACCAAGCAAAGGAGAAGGTTAATGTAGTGTCGTATCAGGAGCTCAAAACAATGGCAGAGGAAAGAAGTGAATGGCAACTACTCCACCGACAAGAGCTGGGCTCTTAAATTTGATGATGATGATGATGACCATTTCTTACTCAATCAAGCTCTCGAGCTTGGTAGTGCTTGATCGAGTGAATGAGAAGAGGTGCCTGTTGAAGACCATCGAGAGCAGAAGGGGAAAGATGTTGGGACACCTGATACGACACGACGAATACATTAAGATCATAATTGAAGGAAAGGTTGGAGGGAAGCGGAAGAGAGGAAGGCCTAGAAGAACATTTATGGACCAGGTGAAAGAGGGGGTAGAAGTCGTGTCGTATCAGGAAGTCAAATTAAGAAAAGGCCCTGGAAAGGACCACATGGAAATTGCGCCACGGACAAGAGCCTAGCTCTTAAGTTTAAGAAAAGAGAGACCATGTCTTAGAAATATTCTTGAAACGTGCTTATGTATTGTATGGACTGAATAACAATGAGAATAATGTAAAACAAAATCAATTAGAAAAATATAAAAAAAGTATCAAAACCAAGCAGTTTGCGACAATTCTTCTGAAGTATTCTTGGTATCCCATAACAATATAGGTACTACAAAATAAATGATGTATTGCGTTTTTGCTGAAATATCAAAATGGAAAAGATTAGAGATGAATTTTTAAACGGATTCTCGAATGATTGAGCAAACTTAAGGTCAGTACTTCAAAAACGGTAGCTATTTATCCTTGAGGATAAAAATACGTAGAAAACAGCTATGAAAATATGAACAAACGCAAAACCGACTTCAAACATGTCCTTAAACGTTTTCAGGGTCTCCTTTGACAAATTTAATGTAACCTTAAGTCGTTTGGAAGGAAACACGAGCCCACAGTAATTTGTTTTCTCGAGGTCTTCAAAGGGAAAATATTTGTAAACAAACGTCAAAAAAACACGTCGACATGGAATGTTAAGGTACTTAAAACAGGAAATCCTTCGATGAGTTGTGTTTCGACAAATTATAGAGACAAATATCAATACCTACTGAGTTCAGAAATACCTAGCTAAGACATATTATATTATTAAAGGGGTATAGACAGCGAAAGAGAGACAAAAAGAGCCTTTAAAGAGCCCCCTATATTTTTTGACATCGACTGCGCGCATTGTCACATTCATTGGATGTATTTTTACACGTCACGTCTTATGTTAGTAGCGATGGGCGACTTCGACTAATTTGCTGATTCGAATGATTATTCATTACTAATATCGTAATTCAAATTTGAAATTAGTAATATACTAATGCCGATAATCGAATAACGACTACTAATATTAGTAACTAATCGGCGGCTGGACGAGTGCTCGGACCGAATCGGGAATCTTCGTGTCGACTCGGCGCGGTGCTCGCGTTAGTTGTTAGCTTGTTAGTTATATCAACGTCAACTCGACTGGACCGAATGGAGTGGATTTTGAGTACTACTAATATTCGAATGATTTTCAAATTAGTTGACTAAGTCGAATGATTACAATAATCGACTAATAGAATTAGTATTATTCAAAGTCGCCCATCATTATATGTTAGTAACCGTGTATCTATTAACCCCCTTATACATAAACGCTCTATAGGCTTTTACTAAATTAGCAATCGTTTGTACTTACCTGTCACATTGACATTTACCTTTCACAGATAAGGACAAACTATTGTTAAGTTAGCAGAAGCCTATCTCTAGAGCGTTTATGAATAAGGGGGTAAATCTGTTAATACCTCTCTATTTGTATTTAAAAGCCTTCCTCTTGTCGGTGGAGTTGTCATAGCACTAGCAAGTCACTAGCCACTTCTGTTCCATAACAATGTATATAAGTATGTATGTAGGTATATAGCATTTATAGGTTTACGTAAAATTATTTCGGACTAGCTCTGCAATATCTGCATTAAACCAAAAGGTCCGCTATCAATAGGTGCTAAGAATTTGCATCAAAACTAAACGCCAATACAACCCAGGCATTCAAAACATTCCAAACGTTCCATTCCCAAACCTCAAATGAACGCGTTCACATTGGCCTACCTCGACCAAGTCACAAACACTTCTCGCCGCAACCGCAACCTGCTGGTAAAAGCATGTGGCTGCGAAACAATTCAATTTTCATCACGTTTAAACTTTAAAAGCCTTAGTCGATTATCACCAAATAACAATGCACACCCAAAAGTAATACGCAGACAATTATACGCTTTAAAGTTAAGCGATCACGAAACGACACGCGGTTTGATAGCGGTAGAGTTTTCGAGGCTGATTTGCTCGGAAACCGCGCTCTCTGTCTGTTGCCTAATAGATTTTCATGCAAAAATTTGCTTTGGCTCTTTAAGTTTAAGAGCGTAATTTAAGTTTCGAGACGACGCTGTTTAACGTGGTAGTTTCATATAGAAACAGCCAACGGTGTTTATAAAGGTTCATTCATAAATGCTTGCAGGTGACGGGGCTTTGATCTTTGGGGAACGTATTTTTATATTTTCATCTCGAAGAACGTTCGGAACGCTTGTAATACCTTAAATACCACGTGTTTGATGTTTTCTCAAAACATGATTTTCGTATTTATGAGGGTTTGGAGCAGAGTCAATCTTTTGAACAAGATGTTTACATTGAACGTAAATGGTTTTTTGGCTCTGTTTATTTGTGCAGTCTATTGATTGGATGTTATATTGGTTAGTATCATTAATCTGTCCATTGCTTTGAGAACAGAAGAGACTTTTAACATTTGTGGATACAAAATCGATCCTAAGGTACGAGTAAAAGGTAAAATTTACTTTTACAGAGTTTTATTAATTTGCAATGGAAATTTATATACCTACTCGGGAGCAAAAAAAGCGTGTCACTTTTCATACAACTTTCTACGGGAAGGCTCACCCTTATCCCGACATCACTTCATCACACAAAGTAGGTATAGTAAAAAAGGAAAATAATAATAATAGAGAACAAGCCACACAAATTGACCTAGTCTAAAAGTAGGCGCTGCTAAGGCTATTATGGGTACTAGACAACGATATACATACTTATATAGAGAAATACACACTTAAATAGATAGAAACATCCATGACTCAGGAATATTTATTCGTGCTCGTCACACAAATGTTTGCACTTACCAGGATTCGAACCTGGGACGCTTGCTTCGCAGGAGGGTCTCTATCAACTAATCCAACCACGTCGTCGAATAGTACAGCTTAGTAACTCTGTAATACACATAACTAAATAAAAATAAATACAATAATGACAAAGAATAGTAAGTACATAGGCGAATTTATCCCTAGAAAGAGATCTCCAGGTTATAATCCAACTAATATTATAAATGCGAAAGTTTAGATGGATGGATGGATGATTGTTTATTACTCAATCACGCCAGAACGGCCCAACAAATCTAGATGAAATTCGGTACGTAGATAGAGAAAAGTCTGGAACAGCACATAGGCCACTTTTTATCCCGGAAAATTCCCGCGGGATAGCGATAAACGAATTCTTAGCAGACGAGGTCTCGGGCAACAGCTAGTCTAATAATATAAAAGTCAATATGTTCTAAAACAATTGTGTGATCGCGAACAATTAAATCTCCCCGCCGGCAACTGTAAGCTGGCAACTCGGTGTTTTTGTCCGGGGAAAAACTTTACTGCAAACAAAATTGTTCATTTCAAATTTTCACGCAGCCGAATATTCGTCCATTTTTGCGGACGTCGCTATTTGTGTGAGCAAATAATTTGCATCTGGCGCGTACGGCCGCGCACTGCAAAGAGATAGTAGCTTAGAAATATTATAAAATTATATAATTATGAGTTTTGAGTAATATTATAAATAAATTATTAAAAATAAATTCCTATTAATATTATAACATACATAATATTTATACGTGATACGTGTGTATACATGACCTTACGGGGTAGATAGAGCCTAAGGTAACAAGACCTAATCTGTTAATGTTAAATGTTAAAATATGTTAATAGGCATTTACTGACATGCCAGGCCAGTACCAGGCCGGGTGTAAGGCCAGAGTTACGCTGAGAACCATTTCGTGTCAATTTATCCCTGTATTTATATTTCGACATTGAAACTACTTATCTGTACATTTTTTAAATTGTTTTTTGTTTTTAAGAATCGATTATGTTTGTCATAAATAAACTGCTTTCTTTTTTCTTTTTTTTTTTTTTTATTATAATGATTATTCTTATCATGTATGAATAAACATTTTTTTCTTTCTACGAAGACACAGACAGTCAGTTACTTTCACGTATGTAATATTAGTAGGTATTAATATCGCGACATTAATTATTTCCTTTGTCTAAATTGTTGCATTTTTATACACATACGCTCTTGGACTAATTTATGAATGCACGTGTGTGCTGTGTATGCAATTTTGCACAGAATTGAAATCGGTCTATGCAACATTATGGGTTCTGTTAGATTGCGCGATTTTTATGAATATTAAACATTGTTTTGCGCTTTTTTTCTGAATATTTACGTTTATGCAATACAGGCGCAGGGTCGGAGATTTATAATTATAATGTTATGATTATCAATAGTAAAAAAAATTGTTCGCCTTTTTTTTACTTTAGACACAGATTAAACTGTCGTGACATACATTTATGTTTATCCTTACACTCACATAGTATTACAATAGCAACCGTTCTATACTATATAGGTACCTATTATACTATTCTACCCCGTAATGCATAAAGACGTGATTTTACTTTCAACATGAAACTACCGTGAGACAAACATAATTACAACAAACCGGATAACACGTATAAAAAGCCGAAAGAATGCTCCGACAATTGTTTCGGACTGTTTCGTAGTCCTTCATCAGAGAGCGCTCGCCCCGGCAGCGAAACGAACACTCAAACTCACTGTCGGAGCATTTTTTCGGCTTTTTATACGTGAGTTATCCGGTTTGTTGTAATGACGTGATTTATGTTACCTACTAAAACAATAACTCTCAGACACTATACTTATTTAAACACCGTCTCACGCTTGACACTTTCCCGCAAAGGGCAGAGGGCGAGAGGCGCGAGGGCAATTAACGCATCCCTTTGATCCCTCCGAGTGTGCTTATTGCATCGCTTTGTACTTCACGAGCAGTTTTAAGCATTATTTACACCGTGCGTGGAATTTTGTTCGAGCCTCATACATTGGGGCGTCGCGCGGCTATGGTTTTGTAAATGCTCGATCGTTAACGGCAATGTACAGCGAATGCGACAGGTACGTCCGGTATTTCTCTCACATTCGAGATAAGGGTATTACAGACTCCGCCGCCCTCTTCTACATTTGCTTTACTTTTTTTCTTAATGTTGAATTTTGACATGCCCAGTGTCACTAATAAACTAATGTACTTTCTGTATCGATTTAAACACGATTTAATCCTTCGCGATTTTCACACATTATTATAAGAAAAACGGGACTTAATCACGTAAAATGAAATGTATGTCTCGAGACCATGGATGCAAAGTCGCGTCTGAAACGTCGAGGTATTTACAAAAATACATTTTATTTATACGTGATTGAGTACCGTTTTTCTAATTATAATAATGTACTTTCTGTCAAAGAAATACGTTTTATTTCAACGGAAAGGTTTAGCGATGGGCGGTCACTCTATAACACTGTAGGTACCTATACTTTATTTTTAACCGACTTCAAAAAAAAGGAAGAGGTTCCAGTGGCGTGGCGTCAAGTATATCAGAAGGCAAGCCGAAGGGAACTTAACTAGCCTTTTCCTCTAATTCTGCACAAT